>CM051377.1:17357590-17432590 GCA_028015245.1 Cardamine occulta
TCAAATAGGTTATTCATATTAACCAAAAAACAAAACAAAAATTGAATAAAGTAAACGAACATTATGAAGCATCACAGATCTCTTTTAGTGTCCAGATGAGAGTATGTCATTCTTCAGTCAATAATAATCTTTAAAGTTGATCCTTCTTCTGTTGTATGTTCATCCCCTGGTTTACTAACCCAACCTCTCCAATCAAAAGCCCAAGAGATTGCAATATTTTGTTTTGAATGTTCTCTTATACCACTTATACTTACATCCAATCATCATGTTGAAATTTTCGCTTGTGCATCAAAAAGTAAATTTATAACATGAAAACGCAAAACATAAATGGGAAAGAAACAATTGTAAACTATCCCAAATTTTCCCCTCCATCTCTCTTTTTTGCAGCGAGCTGGTGTCTTTAGTTTATTATACAGTAATGCTTGTAAACTATACAAACTTATGGATACAACCCGTAAACGAGTGAAAAAAGGAAAAAAAAAATCCATGCTCTGTCTTTTGTTCTACACACAAAAAAATACGTAGCAAGTAAGTTTGTTGATGTTCATATGTCTGAGAAATCCTGTGAATCGGACTTTGTCCACAAATTTCACGCCTGTTCATATTTCTCCTTCTTCTTCAGTGGCTGCAGAGTTTATTCCTTGTTTCTTACCACTTTTATTTCCTGCAAAAGACACCAATTAAACTCACAATCTTTCATCTTTGTTTTAACTAAAGATTCTATCAGAAGACTAAATCTTACCAAGGGAACTTGAAAGTGTCTTTCCACCATCCTTGCTTAGAGCAATTAGCTACTATTTTGTCAAGTCTAATAATAATCTCAGAGAATGTCGGTCTAAAACTGACTTGTGGATGCCAACACTCCTCAATCAACCTGCAAGATTAAGCAATACAATACATTAAGAAGCGGTGCTTCTTCATGTTCGTGCATGGACCATAAATAATTCTTGGTTCCAAACAGTTTTAGAGCTTACTCTTTTAAATCCGGAGGGTAAGTTCTCGACTTAGTTTTGAAAACTGGTCTCTTTCCTTCTAAGCATAACATTTTCACAACTTCTTCAGCAGGTCTCGGATGAAAAACCTGTACTCCCTCAGTTATCTGACCACATGACCATACAGACACATACAAGATTAGAGAAACACAAGAAACAAAAAAAAAACTGAAAAGGATGAGGAAATATACCTCATATAAAATGACACCAAAGGAGTGTGCATCGACCCTTCGATCAAATATTTCGTCTTTATAAATCTCTGGTGCTATGTAATAATCTGCAATCAAGAAAGCAAATTTTCTTTGATCATAGAGCTTGCCAAAATAAATAATCTTTTTCCAGAATATGAATGAAGCACTCCTCCTTACTTGAGAGATCTATATGTGCTTTGTGGTTTGCTATTTTCGCATTGTCTTGTGAAATTTTCGACAATCTTATCAAACCAAAGCCCGAGATCTTTAACTGCCCTCCTCTATCTAGCAAAATATTTCTGGCACCTTCCGAAAAATTTCAAAATATTCAACGAATAGAGAAACATCTCAATGAGTATGAACCAAAGGATTTTAACATATCTAAATCTAATCGAGATTCAATCGAATCCTGCCTTTAGTTATCTTACTTTGGCTTTAGATCACAGTGAATGATCGGATCTGGTTTGCATTCATGGAGGTAATTCATGCCCCTGGACCAGAAAAACCATTAAAACAAAAACATATAGTGAGGTACACGTAGTTACAGTAACCTTAGCAGAAATACATGAGAAGTTAACATACCTAGCAATATCAAGAGCAAATCTAAGTGCCTTGGAAGGAGAAAGACGACCTTTCTTTTGGAGATATACACCTAAATCTCCCTGTAAAATAATCAAAACGGTTACATACAAAAAGACATTTAGATGATTGATGAAATAAGGTAAAATCAGGAGGGAGAAGAGAAGTAAAGATGATTACTTTTGGATTATACTCTACCACAATCATCATTGGTATATTTTGTGTGACAGCTCCAACAAACTGGACAACATTTGGATGCCGGACTTTTTCTAGCAATGTCATTTCATGTTTAAATGCGTTTCTGTTCAGATTCAGAGCCAGAAATACAAAGCAGCATTAGTTTCTTCAAGTTAAACCAAATAAGAAAACAAAATTCAAAGATTGATGCAACATTATAGAGTTGCCTATTATTTTAAGCTCACTCAAATGTAATGTAAAGATGATAAAGGATCCCAAGTAGTAAATGCATACATGCGTTCGGAGTCAGCATAGCACTCTCTGTCAAGTATTTTGACCGAAACCCGCGTGCCATTCCATTTAGCTACCTGATATGCTCCCTGAAAACAATAAAAAATGAGTGGACTTCAATAAATCAAAATGCTCCAAGAACAATGATGTTCCCAAATGTGTCTTAAGAGAGTAAAGAAGAAGATGCCTTTGACATGCCATCAGCTTTGCGGACTTGAACCTCAAGTGGATTAAGCTCATACTCAGGAACTTCTCTTGGATTCGTCACTGTCATTGGCGTCCTCCTGGTTTTCTATAAGTGTGAAGATATGAAAACTTTTCATAAAACAACACATAAACAAAACACTAATCCTCACCAAAAAAACTTACGAAATTCTTACCGGAACTTTAGCTCCTCGAGCCTTTAAGAGATTGTAAACATTTAAATTCCCATAATACTTGGCATCAGCAGCAGCCTAACTCACCAGAAAACATCAAAATGTCACCTTTAATCAGACAATTAACACAATCTAATTTCACAATAGAATTTAATCTAGAGCCTAGAGGGTTAAGAAGAAGTGGAAGACAGACCGTACTTCCCCATCGATCACGAGCATTAATATTAGCTCTCCGGCTAAGAAGAGCCATAGCAACACTGAGATGCCCCTCACAGGCGGCGATGTGAAGCGCTGTACGGCCATCAAGATCAATGCTATTGACATCAATTCCTTCATCAAGAAGCTCCTCGAGACCACTAACATCACCTTTGCTAGCCATAAAGAGAAGCTGCATCGTGGAATCAAGATTCTCCGGCACAGAAATATGTGGCTCGTCGTCGCTCATTGAATCAGAGCTCCTCCGGATCGGATCGAGAGAAGACTGACGGCCGAAGCTAAACCTCATGTTGGTCCGACGAGGGTCGAGAGAAGACTGACGTGTGATTGTGAACTGTCGGCTCAATGTTCGACGCATTGACCCAGTTGAGAATTGTCTTGAAATCCCACGTTTCAGCTGTGCAGCTATATTCTCCATTGATGAAGAAATCAAAAGATGAGAAATTTTGTTCCTTTACGAAAATTCTCAAAACCCCACAAGAACAACTATTCAATGGATTAAGATATAAACCCACATTGCGTCTTTGAGGGTTTCGTCAATGAAGGTTGAAGAAGAAGAAGACGACAAGTAAGAAACAGACGACAATGTGGAAAAGAAAACGAAACGATCCTTGTCTGTTTTTGTTTTTTTTTTTTGCTAAACTAAATAATTGAGATTATTATCCATAAAGTTCATTGGTTCACATTTCATAACCTCTTTTTGGAGATGTAAAACGCGGATAAACCTTGATTGGACTATTTAATCCCATACTTAAGATTATATATAGATGAACTAACTAAAAGATACTATATGATGGGTCCTCCAATTTAATGGCATACAACCTGGAGAAGGTGCGTTTTGACTATTTACTGAAGTAGAGAAGATGATGGGTCATGGGGTATATATATATATTAAACCTATAATCTGGTGCTGCCCTCACTAATTTTTAATGTAATACAGTAGAATCAAATGTGGTTATTCTCCATAGTATATAGTAGTGAGTTAATGGGTCGGCTATTTATTACTCTTAATTGCCATTTATGTCTACTATCATTTTCTAATTAGTTTTTATTTTTACTTTAGTTTACATCCACATATCTCCATCACTTATTTCATCGCTAGCTTTCGCAACATCCAATTGTATGTCTTTTTTTAACAAGTAGTTAGTGCATCTCTCAAAATATCTTAAGGAACTTATTACTAGAGAGAAAAAGAATTCTGATGTGAGCGAATATTTAATCATTACTTCATAGTTTCGATTACAAAGATTCTCAATCAAAGATCAAAATCAAATACCTTTTAACAAAATTTAAAAAAATCAAAAACAAGTAGCATTCAGGAAGACGTCGTTCTCGGATCTATCCCCATTAACTCATCTTTAGACATGGGACTGTCGGTACGACGACGTTTTAAGGAATATAATATCATATTATTTATTAAGTCGTAATAATTTCGCTCTTTAGACAAGGAGTGATGGGGACAACGTCGCTGGCTAGTCCATTTGCATTATCGCAAGACGCCTGAACCGGTCGATGAACAGAGACGAGGTTCACATCGTCCATTACAATACCGGTACATGGTTTCTCCTTACTACAATCTAACAAAACCGCTACTTCTGTATTCGAAGTCCCGTGTATATCTTCATATCTCACATTTGATATTTCAACTCCTGATTCCTATAATAATAATAAAATCAAGATACAAATTAAATGACTCTATTAATATATATATATATATATCGAACTAATTAGGGGTATAAGATGTGGTTGATTAATATCTTTGTTAACCTGTTTAGGGCAAGGTTTGTCAAGACAATAGTGTTGGTCTATAATAATAGGGTTCTTGACCATCTTCATAGTAATATGTTGGAAAACGATGTTTCTAGCGAAACTCTTGCTATTTTTTCCCCATGTTTTGATCCTAACTCCATTACTCGATGCCGTGAAATTCACGTTACTTACGGTCACGTTATAGACTCCTTGTTCTTCCTCTACTCTTCCAAGACTTCCGATACTGTTGAAGGATTCACAAAAAATCATTTTAATAAGTTGTTTATTAAGTAGCTTGAGGAGCAAGAGATTTATTTTAATAAGTTGTTACCTAATGCCGTGGCCTGGACCACATTGGATGTTTTGTATGAAAACATTGGTGGATCCTGGACCGATGGAGATGCAATCGTCGCCGGTTCCGATTCTCGAGTTAGTGATATGGACTGAATGAGATGATTCGACGTGAATCCCATCGGTATTAGGGCTGTTCGCATCAGCAGAAACCATAACGCCATCAATGTTCACGTTATTACTATTATCGAAAACTATATGGAATTTCTGGCTGTTGATCGACGTTAGACCGTTGATATTGATATTATTCGACCCAGTAAACACCAAACTCTGCAAATATAATTAACAAAACCATTTTATTAGAACCGCATGTAAATTAAGCAAATAATTGTTTCTTTTGGTTCAAGCATACCTTGGCACCGGTAGGGCATTTATCGCCACCGCTGTTCTTGCAATTCCATAAACTAGTGCCTTGAGCGTCAAGTATTCCACCATATATTGAAACATCAGTAACATCCTCGAACGAGATCCAATGTTCTGAGCTTGCGATAACTCTAAAATCTTCTGGGGCAACGATGGAGCCTGCTATACGAATAGATATTGGAGCTCGTCTACACTCGTAGCCTTGGAAAACAAGGTTTCCAACCAGGAACCGTCCTTTTGGTACGATAATAGTTGTTGGATTAGCCGAGGCACAAGCAACGTCCCATGCGGCTAAGAAGGTTTTGGTTGAATCTGTTGAGCCGTCTGGTTTAGCTCCGTAGGATAAGACGTTGAGTGTGGTTGGTATCGGCTGGGCTAATGATGAGATTAAGATGATATCAAGAAAGATGAGAGCCAAAGGAAGAATAAGACATGAAGTGTTGTAATTCATTTTTTCTGTTTTCTTCAGAGAAGGTGACAATATTTTAAAGATCGATGAAGGATATTGGAGAAAAAGGCATGTGAGATGGGAATTTATAGGATTTTTATGGGAATTTCTTTATTTTATTAATCATGGGTAACTTTCTATGTAATATAAGTATGATTGATTTAACGTAAGAATACTAATTATTGACGAGATAAATTTCCATAGACGACAGCATTACTGTACGGTTACGGTGTAAGAAATAAGATTAGTCAATTTCGACAGATATATATGTATAACGGATGGATATGTATATGACTGAAAATTGATCATGGATTGATTTGGTATCTCTTCTTTGGATTGTTTATGGATTGGAAAATGAAGAAGAAGAAGATTTGGTATAGATTTATTTCTTTTTTTTTTTTTTTTAAAGCTCTTAGGCTGCGTTTATAACTTATAAAAATTTTCTTGGCAAGCGTAATTAGAGATACTGAAAAGGAAAAATATGTTATAAATTACAGGACCAGTGGATTAATGATCGTCAACTTTTTTTTGATAGAATCCGAAATACAGGGGTTAATTTTTAGACGAAAATGGATTCACCAATCGAGAAAGGATCTAGAAATGTGAAAATGCACACCCAAAACATTACCTAAAGGTAAGTATTAAAAAAAAAAAAAAAGAAGTGAAATACAGAAAACATGCGCATTAAACAAAGGATGTCCGTATCATTTTCTTGTGGTGTGGCTACTCGAGATTCGTATATCATTTGCGTTAAACTCACACTTCATTACGTAAGATTCAGTTTCTTGATTTTTTTATACAAGTAATATATTGGTTTTCGGTTAGTCAGCAAAATCAATTTTGTGGACTACGTTAAATGAAATGAGAAATCTATACATAAACTTTTTTTGCAAAACAAATATGACGAGTATTGATATTAATTGATAATATTTTAATTATAAGTATTTCATATTGAGAAAAAAAAAGTTAAATTATAGTGAGTGACTTAAACTTAAAAGTAAAAAACTGGTAAACACTTTCTTTACATTGAAGAGGAAAATACGGAGCCACCAAAATAATGCAAGTGTCAACCGAAACAAACTGATAAAAACTAAACAAACAGAAGAAAATGGCGCGAAATTGAGGAGTATTGTCTTTTAATATAAGACTTTAAAAAACATATAATAAAAAATAAAACTGTAACCAATAATATTAAAAAGAAAAAACCAAAACAGTTAAATAAAAGTATTATTAAAATTTTAACCAGTAACACAAGTTACACCAACACATACCAAATCATGATTTTTTTTTATCACATTGCAGCATTATAGATTTTTTTTTCTTTTTTCTAAAATCAATTTTGTGTTTCCCAGATTAGTTGGGCTTTTGACTTTAGAAAAGGCCCAATAACGTATTTGTCGGTTTTTTTTTATGGGATTTGATGTTTTTCATGGGATATAGAGAAAGAAAAGATACGTTTTTCCATTCTCTTCACTAATTTGGCGAATCACTCTTTTCGTGGGATATAGAGAGAGAAAAGATACGTTCGTTTTCCCTGCATAGGATCTATCTATTATTTTCTGCTGAAATCTCACGAACTAGAAATTAGGGTTAGAGTCTTGAGATCCAATTGAATCTAACCCACTTATCAGAATTTAGGGCTCAAAGAATGCCTAACGTGACGTCGAAGCAAGAAGCCAGTGACCCCTTGAGTTTAACGGTAATTGGGGTTTGATTGTGGATGAATGAAGCCCCTATAGGTCTTTCTCTTCTCTTGTAATTTGCATTAACTCGTGATGTTATTTTCTTTTTTGTAAGGGACTCGATGATGCTTTACCAGCATACCCATATCAGCTGGAATCTCGAAGATTCTACTTGCCCGACTTTGTACCATTTGTACCACCGCAGCCACTGGACCCTCAAAGATTATACGTGCCCTCTTCACTATCTTACAACCCAACTTCTTCCAAAGCTGCTGGAGTCTCAAACTTTGTTGCCCTCTGCACAATCTTACGAACCAACTTCTTACAGCTGTCATGACTTCGTACCACTGCCGCCTGCACCACCGCAGCCGATGGAACCTTTGCTCTTTTCACCACCTTAAATAAGAACTACTTACGATGTTGATGGCTTTAAACCCCCTCCTCCCTCCTCCCTTGTACCTCTGGTAATTTTGACTCTGTTTATATAAATTAAAGGTCGCGTTTTTAAGCTACTCCATATTTTGATTTTGACTCTCTCGACCAGAACCTGCATGGAGAAGAACTGCTATTTGGTCTAGTTGGACTTCAATGCTACAATCTGCTAAATATAAATTAAATTAAGTTTTTTTTTTTTATATCGTGTAAGTTGTAGTGATTTTAGTAAACTTTGTTTTGCTTTGCTTATTTTCAACTTGTAGGGGACAAACTTGAAATTTGTGGGTCTAGACAAGTACTATCGTACCGGATTATTTTATAAGCGTATCAAATAAAATGCACGGGATACAACTGGCACTTGCGAGTTCATAACAAGGGTGGTTCGGTCTGCGATTGAGGAAAAAGGCTGCTTGCATTTCATTAAACTCAATGCAGATTGTGGACTGGTAATTGTACATGGGTTTTGTTACCAACCTCTCTTTTTATATATTATTGTGTTTAATCTTTATTGGTCATGTCTACTTGTATACCTCAGTGGTAGAATACTACCCATGTGACTTTGACAAACTTGCCGTGGATGATTTCTTCAAAGGTGATATCCCCAACTCGATGCCTGAGGATACCAGTGATAACCTGCAATACTACGAGGTGAGCCCCTCCGTTTTTAGTCCTTGAGAAGATTAAAAGGGGTGTATTCAATCCTTAGTGATTTGAAAAAGTAGTTTTTGTTATTGAAACATTTTGAGCATTGGGTTAAGAGGCAATGTTATATGCTGTTGACATGATTTGCAGTTGAAAGAGTCGGACGTGGAAGAAAACAAGGAATGGCTTCTTATGTATGCGAATCTCGCATATTATTTCCGGATGAGAAGAAAGACTTGGACTCAAAAACAAAGAGGAAAATTTTTCGGTTAATGATCTCTTGGTCTTGTGTTGCAGTACTCACTAGGGTGGGGAGGGCTGGCATCTGATCTGAGAAAGGTAATTGTGCAAACCAGAGAAGATGTGGAGTCGAAGAAGAAAGCCAAGGCGGAGAATGCAATCTTCTACATTAGCGTCAAAATCATTGGCGATGAACACGGCTATGCTATCATAAGGAGAACAACAGATGGAATGCCAGAGCATATGTCGCTTGAAGTCAAGTGTTTGATGTGATTATTTATTTTAGTATCTTATCATCCCATTATGGATTAAGTGTCTAATCTATTTAGGTCTTTCTTGAGACTAGCTAATGCTTGGCTTGATGTTGACTTTGAATTCCATTTTGCTTGTAGTACATACTTTGGGTTAAGGAGCACCTTTTTATGTTTCATCTCTTTGTGCACTTATATCCTTTTGTTTGCATATCTACAACATTCACCAATAATTTGGTTGTAAGAAAAGGTCATCTACACTAATCTCACCTTAGTTTGGGTGAGAAGATCAACCAATGCTCTAGAGAAAGAGTATCAGAATCAGCAGCTTCATCTCTACATAATTTCATTTGTCACGTCCACTTTTGTTAGTTATTTTAATTTGTTTAATTATTATAAATTTACACTGTCAATTTGAGTATCTGATGCGTCAAGGTTCCTCGCTTTCTGCTAAGGTTAATAGTCTTCTTCTATTGCATAGCCTATACGTTAATGGTGATGATGATAGATTTAGCTTTCAAGTGTTTTGTACAAGTTGGCCATGTTTCTGTTCAATGCAAGTGTTTTGTTAAAAAAAATATTTTGAAAAAAAGTTTGAAACAGTTAAACACTTTCTTTACATTCAAGTGGAAAATACGGAGCCACCAAAATAATGCAAATGTCAACCGAAACAAACTACCCACCATTTATATACAAACAGAAGAAAATGGCACGAAATTAAGGAGGCTTGTCTTTTAATGTCCTTTTTTTCCCTAAAATAAAGCCAAACTGTAAAAGACATATAACAGAAAATAAAACTTCAATCAATAATTAAAAATTAAAAATCCCAAACACAAGTTACACAACACATCAAAATCATTAATGGTTGCTCTAGGCCATATTCTACAAAGCAAGGCCAGGCTCGAGGCCCAATGGGCAATAAACCGCCACAGGCTCATGCTTTTTCCCCGAGTTGTACGTTCGAAAACTACGAAATCATAATTCACATTTCACTACTTTTAATTGTAAGTAATAAAAGAAAAACATATATTTATTTATTTTTTGTCATAGACAGTTTGGCTGAAAAAATCCAGCTTCTATCCCTCCGGCATGAGTACAAGCAGATGCAGCTGGTCTATTCCGGTACATTAATTTCACATCCTCGAGTCTAATTCCGGTACACGGTTTCTTAGAACTACAATCAAGTTTCACTCCAACTTCAGTCGCCGATGTTCCATGTATATCTACGAACAACACATCGCTGATTTTGATCCCCGAAACCTAAAATAATCGTGAGAGAAAGAAATGAATTAGTCTCCAATACATAATACTAAACTTAAATTAATGAAGATAAATTACCTGGCGAGGACAATCGTGATCAGGACAGTAGTTTTGGTCAATGATGATTGGGTTCTCTACGTTGTTCATTACACAATCTTGGAAACGGATGTTATTAGCGAATCCACTACTGGGCCTGGCCCATGATTTGATCCTGACTCCATTATCAGTTCCCGTAAACGTCACCGTTTTAACAGTCACGTTTCGTACACCTGACTCCACGCTATCTTTTCCCAAACTACCAATGCTGCAAAGTGCAAATGATCCCATCCCAAAATATTAGAAAAAAACTTGACAATATATAATATATATAATATAATAAGATTTAATTTCAAAAATATATTACCTGATGCCGTGACCGGGGCCGCATGCTACGTTTTCGATCCATAGTCCATCAGTGCCGGGACCGATGGAAACACAATCGTCTCCGGTGGAGATTTTAGTATTGAAGATAGAGACGGTGGAGGAAGACTGAACGTGGATACCGTCGGTGTTGGGGCTGTTTCCGGCAGCTAATACTTTGACTCCTTGAAGCTTTACGTTGTTGCAACCGTTGATGACGACGTGGAACATCTGGCTGTTAAGTGACGTCAGCCCAGAGACTAAGATATTGCTTGAGCTCTGAAATCCTATTGTCTGTTGATCACATGATATTAAACATCCATCTCAGTTATTAATTACACATATTATATGAATCCATGGTTGCTCCATGTGGTATTATTTTTAATAAATATATATTAAAACTTCATAATTCAGAAAAGGTTGCCAATATTATAATTTTCTTTTTTTCTTAGGAATTAATCAAGCATACTAAACTCTGCGGTTGAGTCTCTTAATAAATAATTAGCATTCACATTCATATTTGGAATTTAATCTGTTCATAATGGGTGCTGATGAAATTAAGGGCAGAGTAGTAAATTTCTGCATATATACCGTTGCGCCGCTGGGGCAATTATAGCCGGACTTCTTACAATCCCACAAAGAAGCTCCGCGAGCGTCAAGAACTCCGCCATAGATGGTGACGCTGTCGAGATGCTGGAAGAAAAGCCAATAGTCTTCATGTCCGATAACTCGATAATCAGCCGGAGCCACCAACGTACCGTCGATACGGAACGTAATGGGCTTGGGCTTGCACTTGGAACCGTCGAAAGTAACGGACCTTAACAAGAACCGGCCTTTAGGAACCAAAATGGTAACGGGACGAGACGAGGCACAAGCGGTTTCCCAAACCGCCACGAACGCTTTGGTTGCGTCTGTCTTTCCATCTGGTTTAGCTCCAAAAGACAAGACATTGTAGGATTGAGCAGAACAAGAAGAGATGGAGAAGAAAACGAAGAGTACAAGAACTGAAGCCATTGTATGTCGCTAACGTACGTTTGGGTAGAAACAATGAGAGAGAGAAAGAGTGGAGTAGTGGTGGTGTGGGAGTTTTAACGGTTATGGAATGTATTTATACTGTTTGAGTTGTTATGCGAACGGGTTTTTTTTTTTAATAGTTTATTAATTTTGGAATTAAAAATGATTATTGGATTTGGCATGAACATAAAGTAACTTTTTGAATGAATAAGAAATTAGGTGTAGATGTGTTTTGCATGATTGTTTCTATTCATTCAAAACGCATCATTTAATTAAATATATGTAAATAAGATCTGTTATGTTAAAATGGAATATTATGTTCATTTTATATTTTAAGAGAGGTTTTTTTTTTAATTATGATCAGTTGTCATGTGAGTAAAATTAGAACAATGCTTTAACAATGATATAATAGGTAAATCTCATAAATAACACTTTTGCAATAGCTCCGGCTTTTATAGATTTCAAGGATTGATATAAGTTTCGTCGATATTTTGTTATTGTTATAACGTGGGCCAAGAAGGTAAAGTGGAAATGAGAAGGTCAAGCAGAACAAGAAACCCATATCATAAGTTTGTAGACTGCGAAGACAGGACTAGGTCCAAAGAGTTTGTTCATTTCTGTTTTGTTGATAAGTGAGAGTTCGTGGACTGAAAAGAGAAGACTTGATGGTCCAAAGCGTTTGTATTTCGGTTTTGTTGATAAGTGGAAGATTTGGCAATTCCTTGAAAACGGAAGATCACTTTCCAGCTATTTGAATTTCTATTGGTTACAGGGATTGAAATCCCAATTTCTATTGGTCAATACTCAAAACAAACGTATATCCTTTGACTGGGAGTCTGGGACCTATGATACATTTTTAAGTTTACATAACAAAATTTAGCGATAATTTGTTTATAAATATTAGAAAAACATTAATAAAATACATACGTGCGCCTTACTACCCTTTACACCGCAAGCAAGATCTAAATCTTTGAAAACATGTACGAAAATAAAATCGGGTGTGAAAGAAAAAGCAGGAGAAGTAGAATAAAAGGTGGAAAAGTGAAATTACAACGGTCACTATATTTTTTATTGGAAAAATATACGAAACAACGTACGTGGAAATGCCAAGAGTTCGTTAACTTATGAGAAGAACACGCAAAGTCTAAATACACTTTTGGCAGCACCTCCAACGTGATCAAGCCACAAAAGTCATTTACTTCAAAAGCTTGTTTTAAAATCTTACAAATCAGTATATCACAAATCCGTTTTAGACTTTTAATGAAATGATTTTCCCCGTGAAGTTGTTTATGATTAGTGCTTGTCTAATTTCTTACCTACAAAAAAGAAAGAAAGATGTTTGTCTAATTATGCTCAAGTAGTTAAAATTTCCGTACTAATAGTCGTCTGCGCAGTATTATAGGATACTGTTTAACTGCTTGAGCAAGTATAATGAATTAATATGCTCATGCTTGGATGAACCATCCACATATGTTAGATCAATGTTTTGTCATCAAACTCCGTGTAATTGTATCAGAATTTAAATCAACACATTTTGAAATATGTGATTTGAATGTTCAAATTAAAAGACAACGAAGAAAATTAGGGAGCACGTATAAATGGGAAAACGATATTTGGATGATTGGAGAAACATGGTTACGGGACGTGACAAGTGGAATAGAATGCGGAGAAGAAATTGGGCCAATGATCACACCGAAAGGTTCTATAAATTGCCCCTAAATTAAATTTCTTCCTTATACTTGAATGTTTTCTTAATTCAAACATTTGATTAATCACATATTTCAAGTTCATGCACATAATTTAGCGTGCTAATGGCGAGATAAGAAAAATAATATGAGAGGGTATTTAACTAATTAACCACTCGAGTATACTTTTTCTGGTTATTAACTTCATTAAAATTCAAGGTCAATGAAAATATCACGATGCGCCGTATTAATAATTATTACTAATCGGTGCTCCGAAAATTGCTTAAATTTTGCTAGGAACACTTTTACTCCGCATGCATATATATCTCATATATGCTTTGCTGCACTTACTGATAAGGGCATCATGTTGAATTCATGTGTTCTCTTTGATTGTCACCTATATCTTTGTACACACTGACACTGGTGCCGATAAATATCAAAATAAAAAATTGGTGATTGACCAAATATCTAGTTGTTTCGTTATGTATAGTTGAGGTTGGAGATTTCGATAAACAAGTTACACCTTAATCAATATCAATAAAAAAATGAATTTAGAAGTTTTTATATATTGTGTCACTCAAATTTCCATGTAATTTTTTGAACTTCATTTTATATGGTTGACAATTTGTAAACCCAATCCACGCGTATTTTCATTTTATGACGATATCTATATTCTTATATATATGTATATAAAATTCAACTTATTAAGTTACTCGTAAGTGTGATATACAATTTTTCGCATCATACAAATAGACATGCAAATGGTAAAATCACGAAATTACAAAATCAAATTAAAAAAAATGTAAAAACATATTTAGAGCTCATATTTTGTTTTCTTTAAGCATACACAATTAATTAAAATATACAGAGATTTCCCACAAAGAAGAGCCTTAGGTCAATAACATATTTAGAGCTCTCTTTTTTTTTCTTTTTTCTTTAAGCATACAATTAATTAAAATATACAGAGATTTCCCGGAGCAATGCATTAGATATATTCCCGCCCAATTAACCTGCAGAATTTCCTCCACGTGACACCACAATAAATTCCAACTGTGACATAACTTTTGTTTCTGCTTCGACTTTTAAATCTGAGCCGTATCGTGAAATCATTAATCATCATCTGTAATATCTATATATATATATATGTATATATATATCAACATACTTTTTCAAATCTAAAAGATTATAGATCAAAATATCAAAGTGTCCATGTAAAGAAACCAAATATTTTTATATTTTCTGAATCAATGAATTCAGTTGAAAAAGGAACTCGATAAGCATTTTGGATATTATTAACGTGGCGATTAAGACTACTTCATTATTCTGTTTCTCATTAACAAAATAATAATTTAATTCGTGTTTCTCTCTATAGACTGATATTTGATCGTTACCATAATTTGTACACACACACAAGCCATAAGTACGTTATAAATTTACCATTACATAATATGAATTACGGAATCAAGTAACATTTAGGTCACATATATTGTAATGCACCGCATATTACGCGATTAGTCATTAATACACGGATCGTCCGATCTAACACACACACACACAAATTCTCTCCTTATATATAACCTTTCTCATTATTTCTTCTTAAATCATTATGATTATACACAGCCATTAAAACTTAGAAAAGAAATCTTAGATGGCCAATAACATTTCTTTTCCTTGTGCCATCATAATATTCTCTACCGTCTTCTTTCTTATCAACTCATCACACGCAATGCCATCGTTTAACGTACAAAGATACGGAGCTAGAGGTGATGGGAGAACAGACGCCACCAAACCATTTTTGACGGCTTGGTCATTAGCATGCGGCTCACGCGCTCGAGCCATGGTCTACATTCCCCGTGGAACATACTTGGTTAGAAACCTAGTCTTTTGGGGTCCTTGTAAGAATCTTATAACTTTCAAAATCGATGGAACCCTCGTGGCTCCAGCGAACTACTGGAGTATAGGTAACTCCGGTTATTGGATTCTCTTCGCTAAAGTAAACCGGATCGCGGTTTACGGTGGAACCGTTGATGCTAGAGGAGCTGGTTATTGGTCTTGTCGAAAGAAAGGTGGTCATTGCCCTCAAGGTGCAAGGGTATGTTTATATTAAACCGGATTCCGATTTGTTGGTTTGAAATACAAATTAAAAATTTGATATGGTTTATTTTGCAGTCTATATCGTTCAGCTGGTGCAGCAATGTTCTATTAAGTGGCCTAACGTCGTTTAATAGCCAGAATATGCATGTCACGGTTCACCATTCTTCTAATGTTCGGATTCAAAATATAAGTATCAGGGCTCCAAGTGGAAGCCCCAACACCGATGGTATCCACGTCCAGTCTTCTTCTGGAGTCACCATTAGTGGTGGAACCATTGCAACTGGTGATGACTGCATTGCTCTTAGTCAAGGATCTAGGAACATTTGGATCGAACGTGTGAATTGTGGACCTGGACATGGAATTAGGTGATAAAATTTAAACAATAATCGACTGAATTATGATGATTTAGTATCAATGAAGGCATTAACATGGTTTTTTCTTGTAAATGTGATGCAGCATTGGAAGTCTTGGGGATTACGCTAACGAGGAAGGTGTGCAAAACATAACCGTCACGAGTTCTGTTTTCACCAAGACGCAGAATGGAGTAAGAATAAAGACTTGGGCTAGACCGAGCAATGGATTCGTGAAGAATGTTGTATTTCGAAATTTAATCATGAGGAATGTTGGTAATCCGTTGATCGTCGATCAAAACTATTGTCCTAATGGAAACGGCTGCCCTCGTCAGGTGAATAACCTAATCGATTTTGATTTGGCTTAGCTCAAGTTCTATATACTCTGTTTTCATTTTTCTAACAGAATTTTATTATGATTGATCATATAGAGCTCTGGTGTGAAGATAAGTGGAGTGACTTTTGCAAACATAAAAGGAACATCATCAACACCAATAGCTATGAAATTGGATTGTAGTGGAAGCAATCATTGCACAGGGATTAGGTTACAAGACATTAAGCTCACTTACATGAGAAGATCATCAGCTTCTTATTGTAGGAACGCACATGGACGAGCCTCTGGAGTTATGGTTCCAAGGAATTGTATGTGAAATGAGAAACCTAAGATTTGACAATTGTGATTATATTTATAAATCCTAAGATTATTTGTTGGACGTCTAGATATTTTTGTTTGATATTTCACAAACTTATATTCATCCGAATTTTAATGTGGTGAATTCTTTGGTGTTAAGGAAACAATCAATTTAGTTCTTCGCTTATCAATGTGCTTGTTTCAGTTCTGCTTTGCATGATTTTTTATATATGAAACTTTTATGCGTCAAAATATATTTCGTAATGGAAATTGGCCATATATGATATGTAACCTACTCCAAATCATTATTAGATGAAAAAAATTAAGAGATGACAAAGTAATTTAGTTACCTAAATCAAATTTCCCATTGGTCAAATATAGTTCCACCTGACAGATCCAAGTGATTTGTTTTCTTTTTCTTTTTCTTTTTCATAGGGATAAGTTAGAAAACAAGTTCTAATGTTGGATCTTAATTCGCTATTCAATAATGTTTGTATTATAAAATAAAAAATACAAATAAGTAATGGGAAAATAATATTTTTAATCTCTAAAATAACAAATGCTAATATTTTAAATCTTGAAAGTATTAAACTAACACTAATTTAAACTTTCAAACTATGTTCGTTAATATTTTAAATTTTTAAATTAGTATTCGCGCCACAAAATTAGCTATGTCTTTTTTTCTGCTGTTAATCTCGTCGTAAGAGAATGAAAAATAAAGAGTAAAAATGAATTTTTTTAAAAAAAATTGTAAGAAAATGAACTCCAAAAATAAAAATTGTATTAAATTAGAGAAAAAATTATCAAAATTCAAAAGTTTTAGAGTGAAAGAAAATGATCGGGATTAAAAACGTCGACCTGCAATACAGCAATACAAACATTTGATACTTTGTTCCATTTCGCGAGAGTTTATTGGATGACGTGGCAATATTTCATTGGTTAACGTTTTAACGTTGACTGTGATTTACCGCAAGATTCGGAGGGTTTTTGGCTGTGAGCACTAAGATCTGATATCTTCCTTTACCACATGTCACGTGCCAAGTCCATAACAAAAGGCTCAGTGTTATATAGTATGAATAAGAATGTTTTTATATTTGATTTTTTCCCGATTTGATTGTTCAGGATGTAACAATTTAAAAATAATAAATCCATCAAATGAAACTATTACAACAAACATTTTCTTTGTTTCTTTGATTTCCAAGGTGTTTAACTTGACTTAGTAACTTAGTATTTGAAATTAGTCGTTTAAAGACTTAAACCAACTTGAGGTGATAAAAGAAATTCCATATTGACCAAAATATTCCGAAAAATATGGTTGGGAAAATTATCTTTATTTTGATTAATCGATCTTCGGTTATACCTAATAGAACAAATGAAATCACTTAATGAACTAACTAAATAGTTATCCCAACTTGATTTTTTTATTCTAACTAGTTGATTTTTTATTTTTTCGGAAACGAATTGTTTTGTTTTAGAAAAATAAATTTCTCGAATAGAATTATAAAAGCTGTAGCTAGAAGTAGTCGACACATTATACATGGGATGATGGGAACGTGCTCATTATAGTCTTCTACCCTTAAGAGTTGCTTGATGAGTTCTCATTGCTTATCGTCACATGTAAGCCGTACATATCATTTTCAGATCTATTGAAAATATATAATCTAAGAGTAAATCTGTCTTATCATAAATATAATTTGTCTACAAGTTTGTTAAATTAATTAAACATAACAAATAAAAAACCCGTTCTCATATTTTTTTCTGCATTCTCTTTGTGTTCTTAATTAACAAAATCCAATCTCTACTGTTTACTTCAAGGTTATCCTCTCAAGATTATATAAATGCGGCTATCCCATCTCCATGAACTTGTCTAATCCTTAATTTGGCTTAAATGGTTCCTTAATAATTAAATTTAATAAATTCAAAAAAAAAAAAACTTAAATAGTGCGTACGGTTTACCACCAGCTTGTTTAAAAGAAGCATATAACCAAACCTAGCAAAACCATTAATAAAAATCAAACTATTCAAACACAGCCAGAATTAACTCTCTTCATCACCTCAAGATCGTAGGGAATAAAATGAAATTTCGGAGTTTTACTCGATTTAGGCATTGTATGATTGTTAAGGTACAATTAAGGCTTAATAAAGCCAAAGTAAATATTTTCATGTGCTTCTCGTACAGCAAAACTAAAGCCATCGTATCGTACGAACATATATCGTCGAATCAAGTAATAATCAGGTAATTTATTTCTCAATTAACAGCGTTCAAAATTCGCCATTAATACTATTACATGGACCGCCCAGTTCAATTTTCAATATATATATATACCGCATATATAAATTTCTTCAGAAGATGGATGATATACCACATCCCGTATTTGGTTTCGTGGTTTTTCTATTCACTTTAATATGCAAGATCGATGAATATAATTAGCTTATTAAACAACTATACGGTCTGTATGCCGGAATTATATTTTACAAAATCTAGTTTTTTCACCATACTATGCGCTTAACCGGGTTCTTAATTTTTTTCTGAGCAAGAAACTAATAAAATCAATTATTACTATTCTTACTTGCTCTGTGTTTGCCCCTTTGTTCTCTCTTCTCTGTAAAACTTTCCTTGGGTCTCAAGCCAACATGTTCGAAAACACAATTATTTACTTGGTTAGTTGAAGAAAACCATTTAAAAAAATTTGAGTGTAACCGTCATTGATAACGGTACGGTCTATTATCCATTCATGGTTCACGTAAACCCATGCGATAAATATTATAATTAATATATGGTAATTTCCTAAATGACCAAATATTTTTAGCACATCCCTCCCATGTTACCTGTTTCTTATGCCGTGATATGTTATAATTGGTTGACTTTCAGTAATCATTCTTTTTTAAAAGAGCATTTGTTGACTAATGCTTTTCCCATGGCCGTAGGAGTCGGGGTCTTTTCTGCTTCGACGGCTGCGATTGAATATAAGATATCCACAGTCCACATGTCACATGCCATTAATTATGCTATACATTAAACCTGATCCGGTGTTCCTCTCTTTCGTAATCCGATTTTTCTGTATTTTTTTGTTTGTTTCTTTCAATTCGCATTTTTAGCTTTAGATATAATATATATATACATATATATATCCCAGAGTGTAATTTAACCGAAGAACGATGGAAAAGTCCACGGACACTAGCATGATTTATTTATTTTATTTTGCAGTTACCTGGTTATTACTATTACCTTCTCAACTTAAATCAATATACAAATTATACAAGTGAACATGGATCACATGCTTACTCGTACATATTGATTAGCATTATTTGCTTAAGGAATTCACAACTGCTTATCATCACATGCGAATATGCGAACCGTACATATCATTCATTTGAATTTAATCATGATCATGATAAAACAATCATTAGCATTATAATTAGAATTAGTCAACGTATTTATACAAAAATAAAATAAAAAATTCAATCATACCACTATATATAGAATTACATATAAATACCCGTCATAACCGTTTCCGTTTACTTCATCTTCACACTTCACTACAAACACAAAACATAAATACTTTACATAATCCAAAATCTACAAAGATTTATCACTCTTTCTCTTTATAAGATACATTAAATATGGATAATAAGCTTGTAGTTGTTTTGCTGATATTGTTCTTTTCAGGCTTCTTGCTGATGAATTCATCAATAGCTGCTAACAACTTCAATGTCGTCAGCTTCGGTGCTAAACCGGACGGTCGTACCGACTCCACAAAGGCTTTCCTCGGCGCGTGGCAAGCGGCGTGCCGTTCAGCAGCAACGGTCACTGTAACGGTTCCGAGAGGGAGCTTCTTGGTAAAAGCGGTGGAGTTTCGTGGTCCGTGCCGCAGTAGAATCACGTTTCAGATCTATGGGTCGATTGTAGCTCCTTCGGATTATCGTGGTTTGGGAAATTCCGGTTATTGGATATTGTTCGTGAAGGTTAACCGGATCTCGATCAATGGAGGCATTTTAGATGCTAGAGGTGCTTCTTTCTGGGCTTGTCGAAAATCCGGAAAGAGTTGTCCAGTTGGCGCCAGAGTAAGATAACTGATTTAACTAACTTTTTATATCTTTTCGGTTTTCTATATTTTGAAAATAATAACAATTATAAAACCGAATCAGCATGAATTGGTTTGATATAGTTTCAATTTAGGTTTGGATTTCTAAATGAATTTCAGATTAAATTAAGACTTTAAAAATTGTAACTTATATGATATCAAATCAGTTTGGTTTCGATTCAATAAATTTGGTTTTAATCAACATAAAAATCCATTTCAATTGCCATATTGATTTATTACATTCCTAATCAACCTTTCTAATTGGTTCTTATCAGATCATAATATTGGTAATTAATTATGTTGTTGTTTTTTTGCAGTCAATGACGTTTAACTGGGCAAACGACGTCGTAGTGAGCGGCTTAACGTCAATAAACAGTCAAGCAACACATTTGGTTATAAACAGCTGCAACAATGTAATTTTCCGGAAAGTGAAGCTAGTGGCTCCAGACCAAAGTCCCAACACAGACGGCCTCCACGTCCAAGCTTCTACTGGTGTTACCGTAACCGATAGCACGTTTCAAACCGGAGATGATTGTATCTCTATCGGTCCAGGAACTCGTAATCTCTACATGTCTAAACTCAATTGCGGTCCAGGCCATGGAATCAGGTATGAAAAGTTAAAACATATATTCTTGTTTAAAGATAACTTGAAGAGCAAGATTCAAATGTTTTCGAGAGATACTGATTTGTTATACATATTGATTGCAGTATTGGGAGTTTAGGGAGAGATGCAAATGAAGCTGGAGTACAGAACATAACGTTGATAAACTCTGTTTTTTCGGGTTCGGATAATGGTGTTCGTATCAAGACATGGGCTAGACAAAGTACAGGTTTTGTAAGAAACGTTCTGTTTCAGAATCTGATCATGAAAAATGTTCAGAATCCGATCATTGTCGATCAGAATTATTGCCCGAGTAATCAAGGTTGTCCTAAACAGGTAAATTTATTAATCGAAATCGAAACCTAGCTAGCTAGCTATACAATGGAATTACATAAAAATAATATTGACTGATTTGTGCATAATAATGTAGGGTTCTGGAGTGAAGATTAGTGAGATAGTGTATAGAAACATTCAAGGGACGTCACGGACGCAACAAGCTTTAACGTTTGATTGCAGTCGCAGTAATCCGTGCCAAGCGATTAAATTGCACGATGTTAAGTTAACGTTTAACGGTCGGTCCGCAACTTCCACGTGTAAGAATATCAGAGGGGTTAAGGCTGGTGTGGTGATACCTCAAGGTTGTCTTTGATTTCATGAAATTTCGATGACATTACACCGTCGTTGACGCAGAGTATTATTTGCGGTTCTGGGATCGAGTTGTTTTGTTTTACGTCTTCATATATGTATCATGTATGTATGTTTCATTTTTTTTAATATAAAGCTAATTTGAATCAAAAATCAAAATGGCTATCCTAAGTTTAGATACAGATAGTATTATGAATGTGAAAAAATGAATGAAATTAAAGAGGGAGAAAAAGTTGATTTTTGAATGTAATTCAAACAAGTGAGCATGGACAATTTACAGTTTTTTAAGTAGGTTAGTACTTGTGGTAAATTTACCCCAAAAATTTTACATAATTTTTTCAAACAAAAGTCAACGTTTGTTGTGGCCATTCCGGCTCTCCTCTACCGTTGACGAGTTACTGTTTTTTCTTTCCACTCTGTGACTTGTATGAGTTTAAAGAATCTTCTTTGTTCTTCTTCTGAGACTTGGCGTTTGAATTTCCATCACTCTACTTCTGAGACTTTGAGCTTGAATCACCATCACTCTTCTTCTTCTGAGACTTTGAGCTAGACTCTCCATCGCTCTTCTTCTGAGACTTGGAGCTTGAATCTCCATCGCTCTTCTTCTGGGACTTGGAGCTTGAATCTCCATCGCTCTTCTTCTGGGACTTGGAGCTTGAATCTCCATCGCTCTTCTTCTGGGACTTGGAGCTTGAATCTCCATCGCTCTTCTTCTGGGATTTCGAGCTTGAATCTCCATTGCTCTTCTTCTGAGATTTCGAGCTGGAGTCTTCTTCGCTCTTCTTCTGAGATTTCGAGCCGGAGTCTCCATCGCTCTTCTTAAAAGACTTGGATTCTCCTTCGTTCTTTTTCTGAGACTTGGAGCTGGAATCTCCATCATTCTTCTTATGAGACTTTGAGTTGGTGTCTCCATCGCTCTTCTTCTGTGACTTGAAGCCTGAGTCTCCTTCGTTCTTTTTACTACTCTGAGATTTAGAGTCTCCTTCGTTCTTCTTACTACTCTGAGATTTAGAGTCTCCTTCATTCTTCTTCATACTCTGGGATTTGGAGTTAGATGGATTGGAATCGATCCTAAGAGTCTTAGCTGAGAAGCAGTGACGAACATGGACCCGGTGACACACAGTCTCAGTCGAACAACTTCCTTGCACATTCACCACAAGTATTGCTTCTTTATCCCGTGTGTCCTCACACCACCAATTCTGAGGAATCCCATCTACAAACTCTTCCAATGTATGTAACTCTTCATGGTGAACCGATACCTCCACTGATCTATCCGGTTTTATAGTTCCTGCAGCTGGCATCACCTAAATAAAAAGAAGACTGAATCATCCGAACAAGGGCTAGTCTTGAGAGAATCGTGATTAAGAATTGATTGTTTTAGTTTGGATACCTCGAGCCACCGTGGGAAACCAAATGAACCTAAGGGAAGTAACTCGGATGTGTCTTCGTCTTCTCTCACTGTTGTCTGCCCTTCGCACAAGATCTTGAACACAACACTCTCCTTGACGCATTTGTTAGTGATGCGAAATACGAAAGTGTCTTGGTTCTGGAGAACGATGCTGTTGCTGCTAACAACTGTCTCCGGTACATAACGTAGGTCGTTGAGCAACGCTTTGACTTTCTCGTTGGTCCTTATGATTCTCCCAAACTCTTGTCTCCTTACCGATCTATCAACATGCTCTATCTTCACATGGAATTTGCAACGCACCGGTTTGTGATCGCTCTCTGTCACGTCCATACATGCATCATACCTGTCCATCACAAAAAAAATTTAAGACTTGGAGAATACAAAAGAGTTTGAATCTCTGTGGTGTGTATAGAAAAGCTTACAGCATAATCGAAGAAACGACTGGACAATCTAAACTGCATTCAGATTCTGGACTCGTACGCGTGTCTCTGTATATTACTCTGTCACACCACGCAGGAATCCGCTTTTTCTCACCAGAATCGTACCCTGAGGAAGAAAGCATTGAACACAAAGAAAACTTTAAAAGTTTAATATGCTGCAAACACTTGCATACAAATGCGGTTTATGTACCTCCTAAACCAGGCCGGTGTCTTTCAAACTTATATGTTGGAGGGAAAGTGATGATAGCTTCACGCATTCCTTGGAAAACTCTTCCAGCTTTCATCTCTGCTCTGAGCTGATCTTTTTCTCTAAGCCAATCAAAGCTTCTTTGTGATACAAAATCCCTAGCTTCATCATATGATATGCCAAAGAGCCGGTAGTTAAAATCACCAAAAAATACAACCATGTCCGCCTCTGCAAGATCTTGTTTGGTCTCTTCCGTGTTTACGTTTACATTCTGCACAAAGTGCCATGAGTATAAGAAGGTAAGCAAGAAACTCAAACCAAATCTAGGAAACAAATGATTGATCTGTAAACTGTGATCATTAGCTTTGTGTTAAACTGGACATGATAAAATAACAAAAAGGGACTTACATTTGCGCTCTTTGTGGTATGAGGACCGGTAGATACACCAGCTGCAAAAGTTAAAAGGTGAGGTATATACAGGAAATATGGCTTCAAGAAAGAAAAGTGAGGTGTAGAGATATACCGGCTGGTGCATTATGAGCATTTGATGACCGGGTGAATGACATTATTTTGTAGATGTGATCAAAATCAGCATTTCTGCGGTTTACAGCTTCTAAATGTGCAGCCAAGTGACAATTGACGAAGCACATAATCCGATCAAAGACCCTAATCCTCAAACCTACACCTCCCTGATTTGACACACAAATAAGTAAATCAGGTTAGATACAGCTATATCAGAAACCAAAATGATCCACATTGTTGGAGAAAATGAAACAAAATGCTAGAAGCAAAGATAATTTATCTTAACTAGAAATAGAATGTCATAAAACTTGGGAAAAGGGAAAGAAATGTAGGCTTTGACTCTCCTTTTTAATCTGAAGATAGAAATATATATACATACTTTGTTTCCTATTGCGCGACCAAAACCACATGGAACCGCTGCAACATCAATATCACCTACATGGGTTCTCAGATTCTTCCTCACCCTGAATTGAAATCAAAATATTTAAGGACACCATCAAATTATGAATTAAGCTCTACTTGTTGAACAGGATAAGGTTTCCCATGGATTCTTTCAACTCACCAAAGTGATATGAGCAAACCAGCTAATTGCCTTGATCCCATGCGTTCAAAAACTGCTTTTTCATCTAAAGTCTTCCCTATTGTTTCTATCCAGTACTGCCCTATCGAACTCCCTTCATTTCCTCCTACCTAATTTAGAAACAAAAAGAGGTTAAGTAAGAACAACATTAAAAACCAGCTATTCTCTTTTCGTGAAGAAACAAAAGCCAGCTATTTACTCTAAACTATTGTCTCACCGATTCTTTAGCAGCTGACATTGCCAAAAATCCAGCACCCATCTCTACTTCTTGCAAGCCTACGACAAGAATACCAACATCTGATGCTACAGAACCTAACCAAGACATAAGCGCATCATGGGAAGCTTTTCCCTGGCCAACATTCCATGAACCAATGAGAATCCTAACACTATCTGTCTGTGCATATGTCCGTTCTTTTTCAGCCAGTTCCGACCTTATTATCCCGTCAAGAGGCCCAGGAGAAATCACATGCCAACCACGTATACCACCATGAGTGGCTAAGCTGAAAATGTAGCCATTAGCTGCTGCCATCTTTATCACTGCGTTATTATGTGCAACCCATCCTGCTGTTAGATTGCCTTCAAGGTCAATTATCTGGATGTGACCACTAACATAACCAATGTATATTCTTTCCCCAAAAGTGCAGAAACACAATACAGCACATTGATGGTGACGAAAATCTTGCAACCGGTTTCCATTTCCGTCCCATTGTATAAGCAATCCATTTGTACACCCAGTCCAAATCATCCCATCCGCAGCTAAAACCATCGCTTCTGTTCTTTTGGCATCTTCTGCCCCTCCTCCTCTTGTTGCAACCCTTCTAACAGCATCCGCAGCTCCCACTATTGCATTTCTTGAGCGTTGCAAGAATCCATGAGATTTCTCCTTTTTTGATGAAGTGCAAGTCATTTTCACCTTCGCCTCATCGTCCACTAGCGGATCCTGCCCCGATGGCATGTCAACCCGGTTTTCAGTCTGACCTTCTGAGTTGAACACTTTCAGTAGCTCTTTTGTGCGACCGTCCCTACAAAGATATCAACCCCATTAGAAGAAAATCAGGTAGAGAAGGCACAAGAGAATCAAAACTTACAATCACATTTTGGAGCTTAAGTATCAACCAAAACTCACCATAAGGAGAAGGTTTGAAGCTGAGCAGCCCAAATTTTAGATCTAACATTATCAGCTAACAAACACTTGACTTCAGAGGAAGATATATTGCAGGTTCCATTTACAGTAACCTGAGCCCTGAGATCAATCCCTGACCTTTCCACCAACAAAGCAGCCATATGTTTCTCCTCCAACCTAAGCGAAAGCGATTTCTCCATAGATTCCCAAGTCCATATCTTTATCACACCACCTTCTGAACAGGACCACAAATCGCCTGGATTTTCCAATTACAAGCTATGGATTACAGATTGAATTCATTATTAGAAGAATAAAAAATGAATTTTGAGAGAAATTTACCATAAGAACTCATGATTATAGAATTGACAGGACCCTTGTGAGCTTGCCAACAGAGACCTTCCTTGAAAGCAGTATCATCATCATCACTATCAGCTACATAATCCATATTCCAAGACCGAATCTTTCCATCCTTATGACCACTCCAAACAAGCCTATTCCCATTATCAACCATCAAACAAGTAGTAGGCGAAGTACTAGCCGACTCATGAAACGGTGCCGCATCTTCATCTCCTCTCTGTACACGATCACTTAAACCACAACCTGGCTCAAATGCATCATCAAATTTCCAGAATCTAACACCACTTTCTTGTCCAGCCCACAATTGTGTATTTGTACAAGCTATGTTCCTCAAAAATCTCCCAACTTGAGTCTCCTTTAATGGAT
Organism: Cardamine occulta; assembly: GCA_028015245.1. Lineage (NCBI taxonomy): Eukaryota > Viridiplantae > Streptophyta > Magnoliopsida > Brassicales > Brassicaceae > Cardamine > Cardamine occulta. The sequence goes on from CM051377.1 coordinate 17,384,322, forward strand.
GTGGTCTTAACTCTAAACAAGGAGGACGAGCTGAGTGCAAAGGAGATCGTGTAGGGACTTTGAACATCCCAACGCCACCTCCAGATCCAACGAATTCAGGAAGAGGTTGAAAATCTTCACCGATCTCAGGCTGATGTGTGATTAAGTAATCATCAGAATCACCAGTGAAGGGAAAAGAAGAAGAATTGATGGTGGTGGCGTAAGGATAGAACATGTCATCGGAAGAATCACCGGAGATATCACATCCGGCGACAATCTCAGTGATTTTAGGGATATCATCGAGGCTATGACGTTGACGATGGTGATGAGCTTTTTGACCGGTGGCACGAAGCTGATGGCTGTAAGAATGGATTTTGCGAGGAGGAGGAATGGCGCTCATGAAGGAGAGAGCGTCGTCGTCGTCGTCGGAGCGGTGGAGGTTGTTGTTGATTTCCATGGCGGAGGATAGGGGAAAGAGAGGAGAAGGAAGAATGAGAGAAAAGAGAATGAAGAAAATGTAAGAGAAGAAGAAAGAAAGAGATGAAGCGAAGTGTTCGGGAGAAACATGGCGAGAAGAGAGTTTGTTTCTCGTCCTCCATTTTTCATGGGAGATTTCTCTGCAATACGCTCCATCTTCTTCTCTTCTCCTTCTTCTAATTACCTTTATTTATCTTCACTTCGTTTTATTTATTTATTCAAGTTTACAAGTGTAATAAGTGTGGATATAAATCATAAAATATTAATGTTACTTACTACCGATAACCATCAATGTACTTATCTTACATTATGTAAATAAAGTAAGATAATCATTTTATTCTTAATAGTCTTACTAAACAGTAAGAACTCTTTCTTGGATCAATTGATCTTCTTCCACCTCCCAAGCTTCTCTTTGCTCTGTTATAATACATCACAGATATGTGTGTTTAAACTCAATTTAAAGTAAACTCAACTTGTAAATTTTTAATTAATGAAAACCAATTTTTTAAAAATAAGTATTAGCAAATGAATGACAGTTTTTGTAATAGGAAGGTGTATTTTGAACATATACGTAATATGATGTATATAGCCTGCACAATGTAAGTGTATTTATTATACCTTACGAGTGGCAATGGCGAATGGATTCTCCTCGATGGACACGGCCTTAAATCCTACCGGAACCAACACATCTTCGTAGCTATATAAACCTCAGATACAATACACGCACAATTAACATTTTAGCTAATTAAGCTCTTTAAGTAGTATAAATTCACAAGTAGTATACAATTACACGTCTAGTTAGTCATAAATATAAATATGTATGTAAGATAAATTGAGGGATTGATTACGTACGTAGAGACATCTACTTTGTAGGGAGGTCCACCAACATGGTCGGTAATCTAATTAATCAAAAACGAAAAGTATTAATTCATTTACTCCATGATTTATTATCACTACTTAATGGAACATTCATACAAATTTTTTTTGAAAATAATTACCGGATACATGAGAGTTATGAGTTCGCCGTCAGGTTTTAAGAGTTCATGCATGGATTTAGCCCATGCAGGTCTCATCTCCGGTTCAATGGCACAGAAGAACCTGTTTATTATATCAGTTAATTGGATTGGTAATTACTTATTGCTGACATTATGTTTGACAGTTAATTAACTCACACATAATCGAAGATGAGGTCGAATAATTCGTTAGGACGCCATGTGAAAACATCTTCCTTCACGAACGTAAAATAATTTGCCTTGGGCGAGGAGCTGTAAGTCTATATGTAATCAACATAAAGTAATTATTAATTTTTCATTATTTATTACACGAACATTAATGGTTTGATACTTGATATTGATCAGATAATTAACCTCCGTAGCTTTCTTGAGGGCGTTTTCAGAAATATCCAATCCAACAACAAAACGTTCGGGGCTTGCCATTGCAACGACGTCGTGTCCCTACTCACGTTTATGATAAAAAATTGTGTCCGTACTCACGTTTATGATAAAAAAATTTACATTTTATAACTGTCCATTGTTGCAGTATTAAATCCGGTTAAAACATAAACCTGTGAAATAATTAAAAAGAGAAACAAACATATTTAAATACAACACTTAATTTCTTTATATATTTCTAATTAATAATTAATGTCTGATAAAAGAATAAGTTAAGTTAAAAATCATACTATACCAATTCAAACTAGATTAGGTTGTGGATGCCATTGGATTTGAGAACATTTGTAACAACAACTCAAAGTCCCTATTGCCATACTATAAAGCAATTATTTGAAGTCAGTAGATTTTTGTCTTTCACAGCAACAAATTTAAAACTACACCCTAAAAGTTTGCAGATTAATTTCTACATAAATTAATTGACAGTTACAATATTAATTTATCAGACTCTTTCATTCAATGAGTATACTTTTGAAACTAAAGAAAAAGTAAAACTAATCCAAACAGAAACGAAAATGAAAGAGAAAGAAGAAGACTGACCCCGCCGCAACCGGGGACAAGGGCACGACCAATAGGAAGAGAGGAAGATGAAGAATGAGAGGTGTGGCTTTACCAAGGTCCCATGGTGTTATCTCTTCTTCCCAACATTTCTCCCATCCACCTGTTTTATTATTTTATTTTATTCATTTACATTTTATGCAACATCTGTTGTTTTTCTCTACCTTCATATATCTAAAAACAATTTCATCCATTTTGTGAGTATGGAGGACATATATATACACACTAGATTCACACAAGAAGCATATGATTTTTTGGTTAGTGCGACTCTTTTATCACAAATCCGCTATGATTTTATCACGAATGAAATATATATATATACATGGACCAAAGATCTAAATAAAGAGAAGAATGAATGAATCACCTTCTGCAACAGTTTTGGGGAGGAAGGTAGCAACCTCTTCAGGAGTAGGAATAATGCTTCTACCATTGCTGTGACCTGAGTTTTGTTGTTCTTCAGCCATTTTTACTCCAGCTCTGATACTCTCTCTTTCCTTTTGGTCTTTCTATTAATGCTTTCCTTTGGGGGTCTTGAAGTTGTGGAAAGCTTTAACCATAGAGGCTACTATCTATATAGAGGTTACCAAATTGAACTAATAAATTTAACGAAAACAAAACTAAAAGAGTATTGTTGAAGAAAAATGATTTTGTATAAAGCCATTAAATTAGTAGTCTGCTTTCACCCTTGACACTTTCTGCCCATTTTGGGTGTCTTCTCATTGGACCACGTATGTAGCTAATTTATAAAATTTTGTGCCAATCATTAATTGAACTAGCTTGAAAAAGGGTTATTTTATTACGGGACAAATTTAAAGAAGATCGAACGGCTTTTATAGGTTTGATGAAATTATTTACGATCGGCGTTTTGATTAGAATTCTTTTTAATAATAAAACAATTATTACCATTTTACCATCCGAGAAGAGGATCCGCGCTAAAAGCAAGATGTTTTCATGTATATATTTTTAAAAGATTTATACTGAATTTTTGTAAATAATTTAGCTTTCTTGTGATATTGAAAGTATATAAATTAGCAATTCTACATCTACATTAAAAAAAAACTAATAGAATTTAACTATAAACAAACAAACAATAAAAAATGGTAAAACTTAAGCAAAACATAAGCAAACATGTAGATAAGATAACAAACAAATATTATATTGACCAGTTAATTGAAATAGTGATTAGAGTGCATGAATATTATATATATATATATATATATATATTTTTTAATTTTTGTAAAAGGTTTGTCATCGATTTCATGAGAAATACTAAATTATGTAGATGAAATAACCTCGATACATCATGAAATTAATAATGTATAAAAAGTGTCAGTCCAAAAGACAATAAATTGCAACGCATTCTTATCCATCGTATATTCGTATGAGCTAGTGGGATCAGTGGCCCTAGTTTCTATCCATTATTCACCACTTCCCAAAAATAATTAGATATAAGAATAAGTTAGCTCCAAATCTGAGGTCACGACGAAGGCCACGAGGGACCACCATACTCACAGTGAATTATTCCGCATTTTAGTATAGTTACTCAAAGTCAGCACGACATCGTTTTATTAAACACAAAACGACAAAAAATCACGTCTCTTCCTCTTTTTTAGGTCTGCCAATTTTACCTACAAGAATATTATGGATGAGAACTTAAACACTTGAATTATTACCAAATTCACAATACGGTCAAAGAAACTATATTAGACCAATTTATTTATTTAGACGTGTAAATTGTAGTACATTTCTGACTAGGAGACCCAAAAATGTAGTATTAATCTTTATTAGTGTATAAGAGCCATGAGAGTGAGATGTGATGGTGGTATGAGGAATCATTACAATGACTTGTTCTTCTTCCATCTGCCAACTTTTTCTATTCCCTGAAAATTAATTTCAAAATTTTAAACCTTTTTTAATCTTTCTTCTTTCACAATTAAATTAGATGATGAAGTTGGATTTGTTTCTTCTTTTTACCTTGCGTGTATCTGGGGCAAGTTCGTTATCCACAATAGAGATTAACTCAAATCCTAAAGGAATCAAAAGCTCTTCATATCTACACAACATTTGAATTTTTAAAACAAAGTGAGAAATTAAGAGAGTTGTAGAGTTATGAAAAGATTTAAGGAGAAGATGAAGATATATACGCTGTGATTGATACTTGGTAAGGAGGTCCTCCAACGCGATCATCTAACTGCATAAACATCATCAATAAGAAAACATTTCAGATTCGCGATGTTTGTTTTGATGAGAGAACTGTTTATTGATTTTTCTTACAGGAAACATCAATGTTATAAGCTCTCCACCGGGGTTAAGAAGCTGTTGCATACGCTTTGCCCATAGAGGTCTCACTTTAGGTTCAAAGGCACATAAGAAACTGTGAGAATCATCAGAATTGCAGACATATTAGATGGAGTTTGTTGTTCTCTTTATATTAACCAAGAAATTAAGCATATGAAGTTATAAAAGTAGTTAAGATGTATACCTGTAGTCGAAAATGAGGTCGAATTTTTCGGTTGGCTCCCAAGTGAAGAAGTCTTCTTTCAAGAAGGAGAAATGTTTTGAATTAGGCAATGAAGAAAACATCTGCATTTGAGATTTAAAAATCAATTTTTTTAAAAGAAGATTTGCCAAGCATTCAAACTGAGAAAATCTTAAGACCACAAACCTCTGTTGATCTTTCTACAGAGGTTTTTGAAAGATCAAGTCCAACAACGTGACGGTCAGGTGTTGCCATCACAACCACATCATAGCCCTGTCAAAAACAGTTTTCAAAAAAACAATTGAAATCTTACAAGAAAGGATCTGAGTAACAAAAGAAGAAGAAGAAATTAAAAAAAAGGACTCACAGTGCCACATCCGGGAATTAAAGCTCTTCCATTAGGCAATGAACCAGTTTTGCATAGATGAACAACAATGGGAGTTGCTTCTCCTAAATCCCATAATGTGCGTCCCTCTGCCCATAGCTTTTCCCATCCACCTGAAAAAACAACACAGACATGGAAAAACAAAAGATCTTCTTTAAATGCATTCATGACATCTCATAATAACAATATGAATGTAATCTTCAACAATCATTTAACATCGAATCCCCAAGATTACGTGCGAATAAACGAAAAAATTTAGAGGTGAAGAGGTTACCATGAGGCTCTTTGATATCCATCAGTAGATCACAGCGATTCGAAACAGAATGGGAAGGTTCTTGTGCTTACAGTTGATGTTATTCTTCTTTGCTGCATAAGTTCTATAACCAAACTTGTATAATATATAACCAGACCTGCATATATTTTTCTCGACATAGAATGAATATATTTCAAAGCAATAAAAAGGAAAAACTGTAGAATGTTGAATATTTGGTAACGAGGTTTCAGGGAAACGTCATCAAAGACTTTTTCAACCTTCTGGATAATTAAGAACCCCCAAACAATAAAATCAAATCTAAATATACACAGCCACCTCGTGAGCACAAAGCAAACTATAATATCGCCGTTGGATTTGAAAAAGGGGAAAATGTTGAATATTGCACACATTAATATATATACATATATATATATGTGTGTACAAATATTTCTTCCAGGTATTATTCAGGTTCCATCTATTTAAACGGTCCTACACGTTTGATTTACCAGTGAAAATTCACATAACAACTTATGTAATGATTAAAGCATCTAAGCTTCTGTAATGATCAACAAGCATTCACTACAATTCACAAGGTGGAGTGAAATGTGGAAGATTTCTTCCATCTTCCTAGCTTCTCCATTCCCTGAAATTGATTCCAAAGTAACATTATCTTCTGATCCTTAACTCAAAATTGCAGTTCTCCATAGAGTTATCTTAATGCTTATTCGAAAGTTCATGTTAATGTTTACCTTCCGCGGTCCTATAGCAAGTTCGTTATCCACAATGGAGATTACCTCAAACCCTAATGGAATCAGGACCTTCTCGTATCTGCACATTGAGAGATTACAAAGTGAGGACTGGCCAGAATATTTTAGTGATGTTGTTCTTAGTAATAGAGATAACAGGAGTGAGGAGATTATTACTTAGACACAGATACTTTGTAAGGAGGACCTCCAGAACGTTCACTGATCTGAACAAAGACACATTTTTCAGTTTTCAGCAACTATGGAAATGTGAGGAAATGGATCAGAGAACAGAGATGTTATGATTCTTACAGGAAACATCAATGTTATAAGCTCTCCACTGGGTTTCAGAAGTTTTTCCATTCGCTGTGCCCAGAGAGGTCTCACGCTAGGTTCAAAGGCACAGAAGAAACTGCGAGAATGGTCATAATGTATTAAGCTAGAGTCATACTTGTATGAGGCAGAAACACACGTGTATATTATAGTTTATACGTACGTATAATCGAAAATGAGATCGAATTTTTCAGGTGGCTCCCAAGTGAAGAAGTCTTCACTCAAGAAGGAGAAGTATTTTGCATTGGGTAATGAGGAAAACATCTGCATAAAGATTAAACAAAATGTGTAAAAACTTAAAATGAGGACATGAGCGTGTCCATATCATTTTCCAAAATCGAAAAACTATTCACACCTTTAATGATCGCTCAACCGCAATTTTTGATATATCCAGTCCAACAACATAACGATCAGGGCAAGCCATTGCCACCACATCATAACCCTGCAAAACCATAACAACAATAATAAGAAAGCATTTTGGATTATCATTGAAGAAGACAATCAGCAAGTAATGCAATAACCGATCACACGAGGTAAGTGTACAAGATAACATATTCAACAGTACTACTCACTGGCCATAGTTCTCTAGCAGAAAGCAAAATTTAAAGAATAAAGTGGCTTGAGTCGTTAATTTTATAGGAAGCAAAGAAGCTAAAGAGTTTGATATCAAGTGTTGTGTTGACATATTATAAGCAAAGAGAGAAAAGTGAGGAAGAACATACAGTGCCACAACCAGGAACTAGAGCTCTGCCTTTAGGCAATGAACCTTTCTCGGTGAGATGAACAATAATCGGAGTTGGTCTTCCTAAGTCCCATGGAGTGGCTCCTGCTTCCCAACTCTTCTCCCACCCACCTTTAACAATTCAATCAATTCACGACGAACAAAATTGCTTCAGGGCAAAAGAAGAAATTAATCTGAGAAACGTATTTACCAGAAGAATTCTCGCTAATCAGCCGTTGCAGTATATCAAGAGTCGACTCAGCTGCCGGAGCTTTACCGGCCATCGGATCAACAACGAAATGGGACCCACAAACGAATCGCCGGACTCGAGAGAGAATAAAATGTGTTTCTCCTGAGAAAGTTAATTAAGTTTTGTGATTATATCATTAGTCATCTTTTTAATTATTTATCTTCTTTGTAATGGAATCCACGGAAACTAAAATGAATCTCTCTGCAAAGAACAACTTTTTTTAACAGATGTGATCTTACAAATAGTTTGAGAAAAATCCTATAAAATCGTAATGATGGGTATCAAAATTTAGACAAAAGAATAATATGTTGTGTATGTTTGATCAAGATTCGTAATTTACAACGAGAAGAAGATAAGTGTGGAATCAATCGAGGTAGAAGAGAGTGACGATCTTGCGGAGATTTTTAGCTTCTTGACATGTCTCCAGGAGAAGTTTACTGTCATGAAACGCGAAGCAGATTACTTGTTGTACTTGTGATATGATGTCCATATTACACAGCCTGCAAAAATGAACCAAAGATCAGTTCGTTCTTGACCAAGTAGATCAATGTATGATGATGAATTTTACAATGATTTTTTTTTTGCATGAACCTGCTAGCTTCTAATAATGGCAAATGGTCATTGTGAGGCTTTTCTACCACGTTTTGTACCTGAAAGTGAAAGGAGGAGAGTTTCAGATGTAAACTGGATCTAACAAAATTCTGACTTTTAGCAGAAGAATCAGTTTTGCTTACCTTAGACAGCAGTTCCTGGCTCTCAGGAGGTTGTTTTTTCAAGCTTTGAGGTAAAATTACTGTAAGCAGCTCTGGTCTCTCTGCTCTCAATGCACCTCTGATAACTGCCGCATTAGTTCCTGATGCACCTGAAGTATATATATGATTTTTCTGCAAATAACCAAATTATCGAAGAGATGTTTTAGGAAAAATTTGTAAGAAAAGATTGGAGCCAAACACATAGGATGTAGCCCAAATCTCTTACCGTTATAACCATGGCGTAGCTAAGTATCTCAATCAGTTCTTGATGCATGAAACCCATATTCCTTGTTCCAAAGAAGCCAATTGATCTAGGCCCTTGTTGCTGTATCGCCAATAGCTCCTGTTGATTTAACATACATGGTTACAGCTAGCTAAAAGACTGATATTCCAAATTCTGCCACTTAACATATATAGTCACAGCATAAAAGCTAAAAGATTGATAGAAGAGTTCATTGTCCTTCAGGTAAGACTGCATAATGAATGTCTAGAGAAACTAGTCTTACTTGTATGTAATCTACATCAGCAGCCGGTTTTAGCTCTGAAACTGCAACTGAACCAGGTCCTTCAACAATAGCCTGAGCCTGAGTTGGAATCCTGAGCCCAGATTCTTCATCCGATTCAAGCCCACAGGTAATGTGGTCATCTTTATTTGTCCAAATATCTGCGTTGTCTTGATCTCCCGTGTGTTCAGGAAAGCACTATATGCAGCATACAAAGAAACAGAGGCAATGGAAGTAAATCATAAGTGAAAAGCCAAAAACCAACTGCTCCAGACTATTGGGAAGAGAGACAAAAACACGATAGTCCAAGAAATAGAGCAACATGCTAAAGTAATTAATATCTTTTACAAATCAAAGCTGGTGTTCCAAGAAATAGAGTAACATGCTTCCATAACCAAGAAACCAGAGAATCAGGTTTCTTATTTTTCAGAGGTAGAAGTGAGACACATTGCTTCATCTACAATGCTATTAGAATATGTAAATATATGAGTTAAGGAATCACCTCCTACAACAAAATCTTCATCACGAGAAGACATTACATTACGTACATGGTAAGATACAGTGTAGTGTTATGAACAACAAAGGCTCAAAAACACATATACAATCATCAAAAGTTTTGACAAACAGTGAACTGTTCAAGAATGAAATTTATGAATAAGTAAGCAATGGCCGTTAAAACTGGAACTTCCACCTAACTACTACCACTGAAGACGAAAGCGATAAAGAGTAATTAATACGTTTCCCAGCTTATTAGAACAATCTCAGGTATAAATCTATAAATAGCCAAATACAATCTTTGATGAAACAAAACATCAATCAATTGATCAAAAACATTCTGATAAAGGCATTTAGAACATAAACTCAATAAGAAGTAGTAAGCAATGAGATAGAGAATCGGAAGATACCATGGGAATACACGGAGAGTAGGATCTGAATCGCCGAGGGAAAAGCTGCTGCCACTGAGAAGAACAAGAGGTACCAGAAGAAGAAGAGGGTCGGCGATTGAAATTAGGGTTTTGAGATCTGAGCAGCGAAGAATGAGCATGGGAATCTGGAGAAGGAGAAATCAGAGAAGTTGTAAGAGGCAAAAGAAGCCTCAGAGGTAGAGACGAACTCATCTCTCTCTTTCACACTGTCTTCTCGATTGATTTCAATTTCTCTTCTTCTCCGCAGATATTTGAGACAAATGACAAATCCTTGAGAGCTTGATTTTGTCGTCGGATGTGTATTTCGTCGGGTTGAAGAAGAAGAAGATAAACACAGTGCAAACAAAAACAAACAAAACATATTAACAAATAACAACGAAGGAATAAAATTTTAATTTTTAATTTATTTTTCGTTTAAGGAATATTCCATTTTGCAGCTAAGTCCAATGACTTTTAATATTGGTGGCTAAAAATTCACCTTTTTTTTTTTTGTTATGGGTTAAAACTTAAAAGCGATGTAACTTTTAGTACTGTTATATGAAAAAAAAAAATAAGAATATAGTTTTTTTCTTTGGTCTCACACTAATACACCATACACGTGTGAAAGAGAACATTTAAAGATGCTACAGAAACACAATTCCAATGCGAATGTTATTCTCTAACTTTCTTTTGTATCTTTCTTTGTTCAATTTTGCAAAAGATGTATTATATATATAAGGAGAGAAACAACTTATTGGTTGTACAGAGAGAGATACGAAAGTGAAAATGAGAGATGATTTCGATAGTCGATCAAATGTCCCATCTTTTCTTGACTCGGAACATCAACACTGAGGTTTTGATGTCATCCTGTGGAACTTGAAGCATGAACTGCACTTTCATCTTCATTGGTGTCGTTTTCACTTTTCCAGCTTCATCCCCCACCTACACAATTTAGCCCTCCCTTTTTAGTTATGTTAAACTCATTAGAACCTAGCTCAAACCAAACACAAGAGACTCAGAAGCTAGCTCATAAAACAATTGTGTGGTGAATGTTTCTATATGCCATAGGTCATAATCATATGGCTCAGGTTGGCTAATAAGAGAAGAGAAAAAAAGAGAAAGTAAGGTTTTGATGATTTACCCAGAGAGATGCCCAGCCAAGGCGTACATCAGAATCATAGCCAGCTTTGAATTTGTAGTCTTTACCATATGTGCGTTTGTACACAGCACTCCACATGTTTGAATCAAAATTGTACCAATAGCTGCATAGCAATCATCATAACATTATACAAAACTGATGGTTCTAATCAAAAGAGAGAGCGAGAGAGGAGGAGACCACTAACCTCAACTTATCTGAAGGGCTAAACCGACGTTTGAATGCAAATGAAGCAGCATTGGAAGGAAGGGAAATGCTTGGGATGAAAGACAATGCATCATCCTGTATGAAAAATGTAAAGCCTTGATGTCACATCCAAAAGATGGCGACGTAGGAGATTCTCTTACATGTGCAATCTTCTACAAGCTATTGAATTAACAAACAAAAAAAGCAAAACAAGGGATTTCGTAAAAGTCAAGAACCTTGTAAGCATATCTCAGCCTCAACTCTTCATCTGTGTATAGAGCGGAACAAACACCATTCATGACTTGACGTTTGAGGATCCCATTAACAGATAAAGTTCTTTTCGATTTCTCCTCCTCCTCCTCATCTTTTTCTTGTAACGAAACTTCGCCAAGTGGGAATTTAAGAGTCGCTCTTGGCTACATGACGAGAAAACCATCAGACATTAAAGTAAGCATTTAAAGGCAACAAATTGCAAAGTACTCACAACCAAGCAGACAATTTCCCCGGTAACTGATGAAGTAGAGTAGTAAACTACCAAAAATGCAAATATGCACACACCAAATAGACAAATGTAAGAAATGGCACTCACGTAACCAATAGGAACAGGTGATGAAAGCTCGAGAGAATAGCCAGGTTCAGTCAGATTTGCCTCCATAGTAACCTCTCCTTGCTGTGCCTGCAACAACATACAGTTAAACCAAACATCAGAGTAAATAGTAAAAACCAAAATAATCAAGGATTGAACATAAGCCTACTAGCGAAATTCTAAACTATACAAGGAAATGTTTTAAGTTATAATAGCTACTTATAGTTAGCTGCACAGCTCTCAAATGTGCCAATAGATACTTCTTCCCAATTGATTCTATCATTGTGAGATACGAGGTATCATAAATCCTATCAACACCGTTTCACAATCAAGCACATAAATTGTTGTGTTCCAAAGATGACAAATTGACAGAAGTACCCCCAATTCGATAATTTAGTTCAAAAGAAGTCAGAGTCTAAATCTGCGCTTAATTCGAGAAGCTGTCGAAGTGTGCCTCAGGAAAAATCTATCCTTTTATAACAAATGGTGAAGAAGCAGAGAAGAATTGTGAAACAGCAGAGATGTACCTTGACATTGTGAAGAGCTCGGAGCTGAAGGCGAGGGTGAACGTCGAGAGAGCTCTTGATGAAAGTGTTATTCTCCTCGAGATCATAGAGAACGGAGACGTGTTTGGAAGTGAAGGAGAGCTGAGGCTGTGAAATCTCGCGCTGTGAGTTGTTCTGAAAAGCGAATTTGAGCTTGGCGAGGTTATCGAAGAGCTTACAAGAGACTTTGTTTAAGAAAAGGAGACTATCGCTGTCGAATTCAGATGTCACACGGAGTTTGGGTCTGTTGGCACTCTTGAGAAAGGAAAAGGTTGAGCAAGGCGGTGGAGACGGTGGCGATAGCTCCGAGGTTTTCGATTGAGGGGTTGGTGAAGGAGGAGGAGGAGGAGAAGTGGTGAGGGTAAGGTTTGGAGAAGATGGATCCGCCATTGAAATGGATTTGGGAGAATCTATAGGAAAGTCGCGAACAAGGGATTCAAGTTGTACAAGAGAAACTATGAAATGAAACGGACGGTTCTTATTTTTCTTATTTGATGATACTCACGACTGACTCGCTTCTCTTTTTTTTTTTGTCTTTTTTTCTATAGAAAAAAATATTTTCTGTTAGTTAGGTAGATAGATTTTCAAAAAGGTTTATTAATAAAATTCAAAATTTGACATGGTAGCAACTAGATTTTGGTTTTCAGCAAATTTTTTAATTACATAACATGAGATCATGTAATTTTTTTTTTTTGTTAAAGACGAGATCATGTAGAATAGCAAAATTACTTATTTATACTTGTAATACCGTGTAAAAAATAATATCACTACTCACCCGCATTAATGGATTTTAAAATTTCGACGGTGAAATATAAATCCAAAGTATTGAAGGAAACAATTTTACCAAAAAACAGTGAAAATTTTGCTGATTGGTTGCTTAGGTTTTTACCGGTTTTTAGGTGATAGTAGACTTAGTAGTAAAGTAATGCAATACTAGATTTCTTATGCCAGCTTAAATTAATAAGACAAGCTGAAGATGTCATTATTTCATTGGTAAAAGCTTTTAGAGAAAAACTGAAATTGGTGTTTCATTACACGTACACTGTATTGTCTTCTCGTGAGGATATTGATGTTTGCCTTTTTTTTTTCTTGCAAGGCAAAGAGGTAATTAAGAAGATGTATTTTGAAGAAGTAAGACAACATATAAAGTCTCCAAAACTAGCCATTCCCCGTGGGAAGGATAAAGCTCTCTCTCTCTCTATTTTCTCTTTCTCTCCCTTTGGAACCTTCAACATTCCAAATCACTTCCTTTGCAACAAAGCTGGTCACTCTGCCTGAACCATGACTGGTTTTCCCCGTCCCATCGAGAATCCTCTGGTTCCATCAGGCATCCGTGGTCCTGGTGGTTGCTGTTTCCCCATGCCAGGTTGCTCCATGTTGTTCATTGCATTGTTTGAAGGTGGTGTCCCCACTTGATGATGTTGTTGATGATGATTCCCACGCCCATTGTGGTTGTGGTTGTGGTTCTGATTATGGTTGTTCTGGTTCTGGTGTGGTTGACCTCGTCCTCGTCCCTTTCCCCTTCCTCGGTTACGCCCTTTTCTCTGCCCAACCGCTTTCTCATTCCCTTGCTCTTCTCCCTGTTATGTAGCACAGTTAAGAATCGTCCATGGAGAATAAAGCAGAGATCAAAGAATGTATTTGGTCTACTACTTACTATTGTCTGCTCTTGCACATGTGTATCCCATTCCCCAGAACACTCTTCAGATTGTTTCTCAATTGGCTGCTGCTCAGATGTTGTAGCATCATCTTCCTCATGTTCTACTTCTGCATCATGTCCCTTTCTTCCTCGTCCTTGACCCTGTTTTGGTTCCTTTGTCTGTATGATAGAATAACAACACATCAACTGAGTGGAACCAGATCTTAAACCAGATCGATGACATTTTTTTTTTTTTTTTTTTGTCATCAGATCGATAACATTTAATTCACAGAATGTTCTGAACTACCAAGATATCTGGTCTCTGTACATTAGTCTGAGAAACGACTAGTGGTGTTTTGACAAATTTTAAACCACATACCTGATGTTTTAGCATCAACCGGACCTTAAGACCACTCCTCCAGTTTCCTGCTTCATTCAATTCGGCAACCTGTATAAGTAACATGCCTTCAGATTATCACATCAGCACAAGAAGGTATCAACATATAGTTCTAAAAATCTGAGTAATGCGAGGCTTTACTGCTTTCTCGGCTAGCTCAACTAACTCATACTCGACAAAAGCATGGACCTATAACAAAAACATGTAATAGAGACATCAATTCTGCATCCTGTAAAATCCAAAACTAAAGGCAAAAAAAAACTGCATGGATCCATCTAGTTACCTTGTTACTGAAAAGCGTACCATCGCTTTTGGCTGATCTTGCTGCCGGTGGAGCTCCGCTCCCAGTGTTTTGTGGCTGGCAGGTACGGATGTTCTTCACACTGAACAAAAGATTCAATAATTTTAGAAAACGCCAATTTTTGTGGGTTTATTTAGAAATAGTAAAACTTCTTAGTTAGTATACCTTCCAACAGATGAGAATATCTTCATCAGATTTTGATAGCAATGATCCTCAGGTAGATTCTCAGCAATAATAATGCGAGACTGGAGATATGATAACTTATTTATTAGAAATCAACACACAATCCTTTATTCATAACTTTAGAAAATCAGTATACAGATATATACGAATCATGTGTGTAATTATAGCAGAGAAGAGTGACTTAAACTCGAAAGAAGTACCTGGAGCTCTTCTAAAGCAGGCCCGGTAATCGGATTTATGCGTCTCACTTTCTTTCCATCTTCACTAACAACCTATTAGATAACTCAAAAGTTAGAACATCAAATCACGTTTAAAAAATATTGAACAGAAAACTACAAATTTACATAAAGAACTCACAAGCTTTGCTGAGTTCTCTAACACTGCCGCAAGTTGAGAATTACTGTTAATGACAGCTTTGATTTTCTTGAAAGATGCAACAACATGGATCGGCACTGAAATCACATAGAACACAATAAAAACTGGAGCAAAAAGATTATACTTTTATGCAAAACGAGCATCTGATTAAGCAACAGACATCTTACCATATCCTTCAGGATCCTTGCTGATGAATCTAATCAGATGATCTGTGGTGGCCAAGTTCAAGTCGCTAAAATAGTATTCCACCTGACAGTGAGTGATTTGAGTAGTCAACAAATTGATAGATTCATGTTGCAACTAAGGAAACTAGATCACTAGCAGAATAGTCTTCAAGTATGAATCTAACTAGATTGAAAGCTCACCTGATTCACTATCTTCTGAACAGCATCCTCAGCTAAACCAGTTTTTGAATCGATAGAAACAGAAGCTCCAGTTTCAGTCGCTTGATCGTTCTTAGATTCTCTCTTATGATCTCTCCGATCGTTCTTCTTCGTAACCAAATCCGGTTCTTGCTCACCACCGACACCACCACGCTGCTGATACTCTTGATGACCACCGTGATTCCTCACCGGAACATATTGCTGATTCTGATGACGATTGTGATGAGGATGATGATGAAAGCGATGAGGATGATGATGATTTTGAACAGGAACCAAGTGAGGCTGAATTGGAACAGGACCTAGAACCGGAACATTGAAAGGAGGCTGGTGGTGATACATATGAAGCATACCGTGCGGCGGAGGAGGTGGAATAATCATCCTCGGAGATTGCGGCAACGGAGGAGTAGTTCGACCAGGTACGAACTCAGGAGCTCCGGCGTTGAGTCGACTTGAGGAAAGAGACCTCAAGAGCGATGGATCTGAGGAAGAAGTAGTAGAAGAAGTAGAGTGGGAGTGAGAGAGATCATCGGATTGAGTAAAGGAATCTAGGGTTTGCTGATCAGCCATGGATAACGATTAAAGGAAGATTAATAACAGTGATAGAAGAAGAATTCCCAAGTAAAATTAGGGTTTTTTTGAAGTGGGAATCTTCTGACAGATGAAGGATAGAGAGAGAGAGCAGATCAGATCCCCCGGAGAAGGGGAGAGACCAAAAGAGGCAAAGACGCTTCTTTTCGTTTTGTTTGGAGAGAAATTCTCGAGACTCAAAGGTCGTCGCTTGTTCTGTATTTATAGATGGGAGTTTTTGTTCTTATCGACAAAACTTCACTTAAATTACAAATTATTCCATAAGATATTTTCTTTTTCTGGTTTCTCAATTATTAGTCTCGGAGTCTGAAGCATAAATCAGCTTTTCAGGTCGGCTCATCCATCCCATAAACAAACAGACAGAAGAGCTTTGGTTCTCACCATATCGGATTTTCAATGCTCTTGGACATGTTTGTTGAACCTGTTTCTGATAGCTTCCCAGAATGCTGGAACTGCGATGTTATCCGGCACTTCTTTAAACGATGGTAAGTAGTTCAAGTCTACTATCACGTGATCTCCTGTTCCTTCTTGAATCTGTGCAAGTCTCGGGAAAGAAGAGACAATGCGTCAGTATCTAAATCCTTGCTATATAAAGGGTCTTGTGATGGAATGATGATACTTACAACCACGTCAAAGCCGAAGATTGTGAGATCAAGCTTCTTTCTTAGCCAAGTAGCTGCTTCTGTAACTAGCTCTAGATCAATCTCGTTTACCGGGGTCTGGTTTGCGGAACCGATAGGTAAAGATTTTAAGCTGTGAAGGTAATGGAACATCTAAAAGTTACTATCTTTTAGAAAGTGAAGGCTTTGTGTCCAAAGAACTGTTATGAAAATCTACCTGTCAAAGAGAATTGGTTGGAGACCCTTTTCTTCGGCTGATTTCCGCAGACTGGAAGAACTAGGGATCGATTTCTTGACCGCGTGAAAGATCTTTTCCCCCAAGACATAAAACTTGAAAATCCTGGATGAATGGTCCACATACTCCTGCAAACAGATGGTTGACCAGTTTCTTTATGCTTCACATCTTGATTTAGTAGTGTTCCCCTTGAATTGGGGTATCAAGGTTACGTAATTACTTGGATAATGGCAGGAACAGGAGTGTTCAAATCCTTAAAGTCCTCGACTCGGAAGACAATGGCCTGAGACACCAAGAGAGAATCACATAAAATGAGGAAATCTTTTGTTTTGTGCGAAACACAGAGACAGAAAATATGAGATACCAAAACAAAAACGAAAAGGTGAGATATTGACCATGCTGTGAGCATCAGCAACACCACAGGCAACTTGAGGTTTCACAATACATGGAAGAGAGAGTCCAGCTCTAGACATGTTTTGAGCCAGATCTGGTTCATTATAGCTGTCAATCTGCGGATAAGGGACTCTGATATTAACTTACTAACGTCGATAAGAAAAGCAAAAATGTGAAATTATAATGGAGTAGTCAAGACAACAAGAGATACTATGCCAAATTTGAAGCATAAAAAATATTGAGGAGTTAATAAAAAATGCGATAATTTTAAGACCTTGAGAAAGCAGGCGCCTCTTATCTTTTGTCCTGCTGCAGTAAGGTCCTCTAATCCAAGAAGAATATGTTGCATCTTAAGTCGGTCCAGGACAGGATATATATTTTGAATAGGGTCAACTACGGCACAAGCATTTTGATCGTCCATATACCTGCAAGTACCTTGTATCATTATGCAAACCAGTACGGAGAGCTTTTAACATGGTTTATCAAATTTGTGGTATCTATACGCTACTTGCTGATATGACAGAGTGCTAGATTAAAAAAAAAGAATCGAGAAGCTTACTTTTTCAGTTCCTCCATGCCGGCAGAGAATGTAACTGCAACAGATGATTTTGAGTCGGAGCAGTTCAGTTGAATGGAAAAGATTTCATCAGTTGCTTTGTGGAAAATGATATCAGCATGTTTGAGTTGAGATGAAAGAGGGAACTCAAACATGAGGGGTAGAAATATCAACCCATTTGAAGTAGGATACATGGGCAAAGCACCCCTCTAAAGAAAAAAAAAAAATTTAACATGGTGAAACATCCCATTTTATTGTCATAAATCAATAACAACCTAGAGGGTAAAGCATCTATACAACTAGCATACAGTGAGCAATGATCACCACAAAGGTAATGCTTCAGAGTCGGACGGATTTCAAATAAGATTCTAACCTTGGCAAAGTCCTGTACCCGAGATGGCTTCATGATGTAAGCAACTATTGCAGCACCATCACCCATTGCCTGTTTCGGGAGGTAACAGCAAAAGGGAGATCAAAATACTAATACCGGCAAGACATAAAAGTAAAAAAAAATGGAAAAAGAAGAAATTGAAGGTGCAATATCAAGCATCTAAAACTACATTTTTTACATTGTTTAGTTCTGGCCTACAATTAATACTTTCTTCAGATAGACAAAGCTTATTACTAAACTCAAAGCGTCTCTAGTATAATAAGCCAGCACTAACGTCAAGACATACCTTTTTGTTCATGCAACAAATAGTCATTGGCAGCTCTTCGAGACTATTGATAAGAGGCATGTTAGGATCCTCACATGAATCACCTTAGACAAGATATAAAACCCCAAAATCCAACAAATTTAGGTGTCAAATAAAAGTTATCAGTACAAATGGAAACTCAGGATCTAATACCCCCAGGAATAATTGTAACAAGCTTAAATGGCCTATCCTTTTCCAAGACTAGTGAGAGTTCATACTTGAAGCTGAACGTTTTTACTGTGCTATCTCTCATGAGACTAGATATTATCTTCATCACTAACCGAGTAAAACAAGTAGCTGGCTGGGACATAGTTCACGCAGTGTCTCTTCTTTTCTGGTTGATGCAACATAGAGAATACTAGCGTCATTATACCATGCTTTGAGAGTACGACCAAAGGTAACACTTCTCAGAGACGTCTCTAAAGGTAAGCAATCAATCGAGTATTCCACAGCCGTTTTCCTCAGTAAATCCACCTATAACATAGTACAGACAGATCAAACACACCACAATGTTAAAAAGTTACAAAAAATCCTTTGGTTAAAACATAGAAGAGTCATCATGTTCGTGGACTCAAGTAGAAGTAGTTAGTTCAAACCTTGTTTTCCGGAAGATCAAGCCCATATGAAATCCCCTGCTTGACAGGAAACAAAAAACAAAATCCAATTTTCCTTACAAGTATATGAAGAAATCAATGTCTGGACGATAAATAACAAAAAGAATAACGACAGTAGACAAATTCCCCCAATTCGATCTAAAAGTCAATCCTTTCTCATCTCAGTCCTCAATTGAAGAATGACTACAATGTCTACACAAATTTCCAGGACATTACCATTCAGAAATCAGAAAACAAAACAGCAATTAAAGACAACTCTAGAACTTGCGCATGCAAAGCTTTACTTGCAGAAATCTGAAATGCAGAAGGAATCATGGATTGGAATCAATCGTTACCGTCCGCGTCATGGAATAACGAAGCAGCCTGAGCAGAGACAGAACTGAATCCCGCAGTTTCGGTGAAGAATCATCACTATCGGGACTGAACAGCACAGATCCGTCAAGTAAAACCCCTTTCGTCGCTCTGCTTCCCATCAAAAAGAGAGTGTGTTGTTTCTTTGATTAAAATGACCGATTTGCCGTTATATCGTTAAACTACAGTTTTTTTTTTCCGGCAATATGGATGATCCATTAAAGGCCCAAACAAGGGGGTCTTACAAACATTTAAAACTCAAGCCCATCCTCGTATACAAATTACATTAAACTTTAAGCTCAATTAACCTCCACTAAGAAATAGGTTAATGATCTAACACGTGGCTTATAAAGGATACATCTGTCATCAACTTAGCCCCCCTGTAGGTTGACGAGGATGTAAAACATTCAGTGCCGGAAAATCGCCGGAAAACACCGCCGCTTAGCTTGAAATAGAACGCCACCACCGCACCGCTTCTCAATAAAAAGTAAAAAGGTAGAAAATCAATTTTTATGAGACAAAATACAATAGTTATTATGACATCAATTTTTTAGGAATAGAGTGAATATCATATATGATTAAATGATAAAGATGGTAACTTTGACGGAGACTTTGCTTTTGTTATTTTTCATAATTACCGACTAAACCCTCAATTTCTATAACGTAGACCCTAGTTTAACGATTGAAAATAATTACATTTACTAGATTATTATTAATAATTATTAGAATATATATTTTTTAAAAATTTAGACCAATTTTTTAGTGAGAGAAAATAATATATTTAGAAATAGTAATCATTATTTTCTTAATTTGTTTAAAACCTCCTAAACATCAATTTTTTAAGAAGATAGAAACTTTACGAAGTGGCATGCCTAATGAAAAAAAAAAGCAATTGCGTTAAGCCTCATAATATTAAATAAATTTTAGGGTCCCAAATTTTTATTTTTAATTTAATATATTAGTAAAATATGTATTTTAGAGTAATTTTTTAACGGTGGCGATTTAGCCGTTAAACGCAAATCGGAAAAGTGTTACTGTCGATTAAAGTGTTTTTAAGGAAATGACCAATTTAACCTTAATATTTTTAGAAGCACGATATAAAAGTTGAGGGTTAAGTCGGTAATTAAAGAAAAAAAGACAAACTTGGATTTGGGTGCACCAATTTATTTTTGCATGGCCTCTTTGGTCTCATTCTCTGTCAAAGTTTCGATTTTTTTCTAATATAATATTTGTTGTTCGTCTATGCGCTTCCTCCGCTAAAAAAAGAAAAAAAAGAAATATAAGATCAATCATATAGGAAACTGTGAGAACTAAGACACGAAGAAAGAGAGATACTTGAGGTTCTTGGTCGAATGTCCGGCGAGCTGAGTCTCTGAAAAAGAAATCAAGTATGCATGATATATAATTTGTAGCAAGAGAACGATGGAAAATGTTTATAGAATTTTTTTTGTAAAATTTTAAAAATAATATATTATTTTGTTGTGTTAGTGAACTAATATATAGTAGTATAGATGTTATAAAGTTAGCATAATAATTGTAAAATTATGTTTTGGGTTTTATAAATAGTTTGATGCATAATTTTTTTTTTTTTTGTTGGATAAGTTTGGTGTCTTATAGTTATAAATTTATAATAGAAAGTTGAGTTTGAAAATTACGAAAGAACAGTAAACCTAGTAAATGCGGTGTTATGTTTGTAGGTAGATAAATTTATTTGATCATTTAGATTATTACATAATTTGGCTATAAAAGTTAATTTGAGGGTTTAGTTGGTAATTATAAAAAAGAACAAAGGCAAAGTCTCCGTCAAAAATTTGATATTTATCACTTTAATGTTTGTTCTTTGTCTCTGAGCCTCCGCCCAAAAAAAAAAAGATCGTTTTTGACAATCATAGATCGGAAACTCTGAGAACAAAGAGTAAAGATTAGGGCATTTTGGTCGAATGTCCGATAGATGAACCGGAGAACGTCTTCCTCAAATGTTCAAAAGAAGAAACTTCCTCAGTCTCAGCCGCAGCTGCCGGCGATGAAGGAGGGGAAACTGAAAAGGGAGCGATTACCGGTGAACCCTTTGGGAGGTTTCAGTACAAGAAGCTCTGGAAGCAGCAGTTGTAGCAATGTGAGTGGTTCTGGGTCAACTTCCGGCGAAGCATCCAACGGTTGTCACAGGTTCTTGCTCTCTCATTCTTTCTCGTCGTCTTCTTCCACTTCTTCTTCGTTGGGTGTGTTTACTCATGGTGGTAATAGACCTGTGAAATCAGTGGCTAAAACCCCCAAATCTGCTCCAGTAGTTAGTAAACCCTTAATTAGAAAGAAACCAAGGTTTCTTGAGGAGGTTAAGGTGAAATGTAGTCTTCCTGAGAAACCTAATTTGCACAAGTCTCAGAGATGTAAGTTAAACCCTACTACATCTGGAAAGAGACCAGCTGGTAAGATTAGTACCATGAAACCGGAGAAAGTTTCGGCTTTTAAGAAACAATCTTCTGTTTCTAGAGAGGTTAAGCTTAAAGATCGCAAAACTACGATTAGAGTAGATGATAGTATTGCTCAGATTACTCCTATGTCTAAATTAGGAACTGGATCTGATTTGATTTATAGAAGCAAGGGTGAAGCTACAGATGATGGTAGACTAAGTAGCAAGACTAGTAGTTATCAAGACAGGACACCACCTGTTCAAGCTTCGGTGTCTCCAGAGATACAGTGTGGATCATCTATGATTTTGTCTGCATCAGCTCAATCACAGGCTTGTTATGCTGCTGGGCATTTACTCTCAGGTGTTAGTGATAAGAGGAAGTGCAAGCCTAAAGGGATCCTCACTGTGGGTGAAAATGATTTTGAGGTTGGTAAGGGTAAGATACTGAATGATTCTGATGAATTTGGTGAAGGAGATTTTGGTAATGATGGAACTTATGATAACATATCTATGATGCCTATGCCTGAGGATGCGTCAGTGCACTGGCTTTTATCTCCTTGTGATGAGGAGATAGAACGTGAGAAGGAAAAATCCGATGATGGTTTCTCTCAGTTTCAGCAAATTATTGAGTGTGTTGGGCATGAAACTCCTTCGCCACTATCAGATCGTAGTACTTCTTCGGATTTATGCAACATTAGCAGCAGCAGAAGTCTTTCTCCCATGGATATATATAAAGAGACAACGAGAAGGATCAGTTCTTCGCTATCTCCAAATGAGCTTTTTCGGTTCAGAAGATTTATTCACCTTTCATCATGTGAGGACACAGCTTCAGCATGCGACATTACCCCTACATGTGAGCTAGATCCTTCTGAGCATTTGAAAGGAGAAAAACCGTCTCCCTTATCTGTTGATACGCTGGGAAGCGAGAATGTAATTCAAACACCAGAATCCAACTCAATCTTTGAAAATTATCTCAGACTCTTAAATTCCCCGGATGAAGTCCAAAATAAACTTGATGTTGGTTCAGATTTGGATTCACTGACAGTGAGTCTTCAGTCAGCCAGTTTATCACCAAGGAGCCAGGCTCCATTACGGGAACCAAGCAGTTCAAGTTTCAACTTTGACTCTTTGGCCACATCTTCTGATTCCATTGATCTCTCACAGTTTCAGAGAGCTTTAGTTGACAGGAGTTCTTGTCATCATTATGTTACACTGGATAAAGTCTCAAGGACACATGTGAGAGTAGAGGAAATAAAGAACCACATGCCTGAAATGAAATCCCAACAGATTACAGATACTGAATTTGGTTTGCTACATCACAAAGAAAGTGCTGCTCCTCTGGGAAAAGGAAGAGAATCGCTTCCATGCTCTGCTGCAGAGTCAATAAGCACTGATGGTGGTGGTCTGATTTGTTCTGAAGATTCAAATTGGATGGCATGTTACAAGAATTAACTTTCTAGACGAATAGATTTAGCATCGGTTTCTTTGTAAGTAGGTTCACGTTAGCTGGTAACTGAAGGAAATTTCCTTGTGTATTTGTGTTTCACTTGTTGTCTTTAAATGTTTCCACTATAAACACCATTTTTTTATGAGCGCATTAAGATTATTGGAACTCATTACAGTCTTATGATTAAGCAATAAACTTTCTGTTGCTCATCTCTCAAAGCACAGGAGAAAGATTCACATGGCTATCATGATTGTTTATGAGCTTGTCTTTTTGGTTTCGTCTATAGGAGGACACTGTTGTGATATCTTTCAATTGAAAAGATGATACTTTTCCTGATGCCTTTTCCTTTGTTCCAGGTTTAATAAAAAAGGTGTTGTCTTTGAGAATATTAAAAAATCACTGAATTTTCTGTTGCTCAGTTCTCAGAGTAAAAGAGAAGGATTCACACGATTATCAGGATCACTATATTCTTGTCTTATGGTTTCATATGAAAGGCCATTGTTGTTTCAGTATCTTTCAATAAAAGTTTGATACTTAAAAGTTAAAACTTTTCCTGATACCTTTCCTTTGCTCTTGGTATTGGAAAAAACGCCAAGTCTTTAAGGAGAAACAAAGCTAAAAAGAGTTCTTCTAAGCATCTCTTACTTATTTCGGAAACCACAGATCATCTTTTAATGTC
Organism: Cardamine occulta; assembly: GCA_028015245.1. NCBI lineage: Eukaryota > Viridiplantae > Streptophyta > Magnoliopsida > Brassicales > Brassicaceae > Cardamine > Cardamine occulta. The sequence goes on from CM051377.1 coordinate 17,408,447, forward strand.
ATGTTGATCAAGAACCCATTCATACTCTCTACTTTCCACATATTTTGTCTTCTTTCTGTTGGAATTTGGCTTTGCTGATTGATTCAGCAATAAATATCTTCTTGTTTATCATCTAAGTTCCTCTTGAGAATACCGAAATTGTTATTGGTCATAACAATCTCTGAGGAAAAATGTCAGTTTACGCTGAAACAACATATGGAAGGAGGAGCAAAGATGTTGTTTACGCTGAAACAACATATGGAAGGAGGAGCAAAGATGTTGATGAAGCTCACAGAGTTTACAAACCGAAACAGAGCGATCACACCGGTAAAATCATAATCTTTATCCTTGCAGGGCTTTGCATTCTGCTCTCCATCTTCATCATCATCGGTTTCTATTTCATAGCCAAGCCACTGAGAGCAACCTTGACATCTGTAGCAATAAGAAACCTCAGGTACAACAATGATACACCATCATCATCATCGCCTTTCTTCAATGCAACACTGGCTATGGAAATCAGAATTGAGAACCCGAATTTCGGGTTCTTTGAGTTTCCCACTAGTAAAGGAGATATCTTGTACAACGGTCATGTTGTTGGTGAAATGAGGATTAGTAGACAACGAGTGGCTTCGTTTGGTGCCATAAGAACAGAGGTCAGGACAGAAGTGGGATACAGAGAGAATCAGACATCACCTGTTTGGTTGAAGAATGATATAGAGAGAGGGCTAATAATCCTCAAGGCCAGAGCTAAACTGAGAGGTGAAGTGCACTTGAAGGCTTTGAACAAGAGAACAGTTAATTTGAAGTGTTTAATGCATCTTAATCTGATAGATGTAGTGATTCATCGTTTGTGGTGTAAATGAAACAATGTTAAGTTTCCATACCTTATTTTTTAGGTAACAAAATTTTTCCTTTTTAGCATATTTATAAGTGAATTGAAATACTTTGTTTTCTTTTATCATAAAAAATTGATTCTAAAATTTCATATATGGTTATACATATATATATATATATATATTTATTTAAATCGGTAAATAAAAATTGGGACGCTTAAATCGAAATGTAAAGTCTTACAATAAAGTTATATATCAGAATTTTGTATTGTTTTTTTCTTTAATTCTTATCTTTTCTTTTAGTCATTAATTCTTATCTTTTTTTTTTTGTCACTTCTGTAATTCTTATCATCAAATAAAAGAGTCGTTTTGAATAATTCAATATGGTTTGTGTTTGTTAGCGTAAGAAATATCATCAGCTTTGTCGTCACTCGTTTAATCTTGTATAATCTTTTACTAATTTACTTCTATGCATCTAGCATACTCCAAGGACGCAAAAATCTTTAATTTTATTTTGTTTTCTTCAACGAAAGAGCATCTTTCATGTGGTTGTGACTTTGAGAGTTGAGACGAATAATAACAATATTGATTAAGTATCAATACTTTCATTCGCTATGTAATCTCAAATTCTCATCATACACATTAGATGAGGTTATGCTCGATGTTTAGTTGATTGATCTGTAAATCCTATTCTTATAGAAATGAAATTCCGGGGTTTACAGACAAAAGAAAAAAAAAAATCGGGGTTTACATTCATAGTTTCTTACTCTCTTTAGTTTAAACCCAACCTATAGTAATATTAACATCGGATCCGCAAAATGAAAATTATCTTTCCAAACATAAAATTGAATGCCTTCAAACTCGAATTTTGATAGAAACAACAAATTTTCTAACAAATTGAACTAATCATGTTTGAAGTTATATAGTATTCAACAATTTTAAGCGTGTTTTTCTTTCTTCACAAATCGCATTTATAGCTTTGCCAATAGACAATTCGTTACCTTATTTTATCACATATTACGTACTAATATATCTTGCTTATTATTATATACAACAATACATTTCGTATACAATAGTAGCTGTTTAAACAAAAAAAATTAAGAATTAAAAATTAAATTTTCTCTACTAGTATTTTCGTTCAACTACATCGATCAGATTTTGAGAATCTTATTGTATACGATTTTGCCATTATGATATTTTTCTAATTAAAAGAAAACACTCTTTGGCGTTTGGCAAAGTAACTCAACTTATTTTTGGATTGATACATCACTTTCTTTACAAGTATAAGAGGTTATCTTGAACCCGTCTTCTCTTGGAAAATATATAACTTGTTTAATTGGAGATAAACCTAAATAAGCAAAACAAAACATAACAAACAAAAGTCTCACTAAAACCTTAATTGATTTTTTTTTTTTTTGATTTCGGCTATACACAAACACCAAGTCAAAGATCAATGGTGGCTAACGTGTGCAACAGTTAAATCATTTTTTGAAGAGGAAGTGATCATCTGTTGGACTTTTTTGAGGTCTCAATCACAAACCTTTTTTTATGCAACTATGGCAGTATGCATATATGCACTAAACCCTAATGATTCGCAGTAAAGTTTGTTCTTAATCATCTGCTTCTCGATGACAAAAATAATAATCGTATGTTGTCGGGATTTTTAGTTCGCAACTAGCAAGATTTTAATTTCAAATATACCAAGTTGTAATGGGTGTTGCAACATGCTAAAACTTTTGAAAAGTTTACATCGATAATCTACAAAACAAGTCATACACTCTAAATTTTGTATCATAAATCAGGTAGAGATACATTATTCACACAGCCAACTACTTACTTACATATAAATGGTTTTTTCTTTTTTTGGTAAGTTTTACATATAAATGTTTTAGACTTGATCGGAACTTATAAGTTATATAACCTAGTGATTTGCATTAAAAAAAAAAAATATATATATATATATATATATATGGTCAATGGAATCCAAAAACAAGAGACACCGTAACCATATAACCCTAGAAACTAGAGATAAACATACCCTTTTATTTATATAATTTCTTGTTTAGCTGTGGAATTCCAAATAGGTAAGGTATAAAAAGACCCCACTTATAATATAATACCAAAAAAGTTGAGATTTCTTGCATAAATAAAGACATATAAAAGAAGAAAATAGGAAGGTAACTAAGCACCAAACCCAAAGTCAATAACCATAAAACAAAAAACCTTTTGCTTCATCTCAAAAGAACCACAAACCCAAGAAAAACAAAGAGTATCAATGGATGGTTTAATACCAATGGCGTTTAGGGCTGTGAAGAAGAACCTAACTCGCCGTCGTTACGAGTGTCTCTCCTCCTCCGCCGCGAGTCGTGAGTCTTACGACTTCGTTTCAGATATCGAAATGAACGTCAACGGTCACCATCGCCGTCGTTGGTCTGCCGGAGATTTCTCATCGTTATCAATCAGGGAAACAAAAAGAAACAGTGATGGAGCTCCGGAGAAAGGTTTTTCTCCGCCCCGGGAAGGTCAGCTTGTGAGATATAAGAGCCATAGATTGTTTTCTTGCATCTCAGGTCAATAAGTTGATCAATTCAAGAAAACTCTCAATTACAAAAACAAAAAAAAAAGTTTGCATTTTGTTTCGTGTTTATTTACAAGATTCTGTTATTGTCGGGAAAAAATCAAGTAGATATCGTTGTTTTGTGATCTTTTGATGTCGATATACGTAAAGTTTACAGTTGGGGGTCTGTGATGGAAATGTATACTTGTTGGGTCTTAAACGAGAAAAGAAAAACTTGTATGGACCAAAGTCGAAATAATGATAATTCCAACACAAAATACTCTCTCCAAAATTCTTGTTGGCCTAATCCACATGATAACACCAAAAAACATGATTAAAAATTGTATAAAACAAATTAAAATTCGATTAGTCTGTAGATTTTTAGATTCTTATTTTAATCTTTTTGCTGTAGCAAGTATGGTGACGAAATCAATTGAAGAGAGATCAAAAGAACACAATGCTTGCTAAAAAAGTGTAGCTAAATTCAAAAGCTAAAGACTTTTGATTATTCTACAAAGTAACAGTACGTCTGTAAAGAACTTCATCATCATCACTCTCATCTTCTCCCTCATCAGACACAATCTCGCCACCAGGCATTTCTAACTTACCGCCCATGTCGAACGTTGGACCTTCAGTATCTGGATCGACAAAGTTACCTTGTAACCTTTCCTCGAATCTTTGGTCGCTACAATTGAGGAACCAGTTCAATGAACTCCTAATTCCTTTGCTCTATAGCTTCTGGTACCTTGGTTTGATTCTTGACTCCAAGCTATAAGTAAAGTACTCAGGGAACTCCACGAGTTCTTTCATCGGTCTCCCCATCTCGGTTTTGTAAAAGTAGTAGCTATTCTTCATGAGTTCGACTCGGGAACAGAGTATCTGAGGACATCTCACAACCATTTTCGCAATGTCCTCGAGTTGAAATGCACGCCCCAAGAGAAACTCAACAGGTTTCATTATCACATTCTGCTTAAGGCTTACAATCTGTGGCATTTTCTCTACCACGCGAGCGAATCCTTCAGGCTCAATCTTGAGCTTCAAGCTGAAAAAGTACTGTTGTGTAGACATTTTGGCCTTCACCGGTAGCCCGAGAATTTGAGGATATTGTGCTATAAGCAAAGTTAGTAGCTCTCTCTTGACCCCAAAACTAATCAAGCAATCTACATTTGGTTTCACAGTCTCCTCGAGATTGTATCCGACTATATATGCACGTTTCTCTAACATCCTAGCAACAATTTTCTTCGGCAAACCGATGGAAATTAGATAATCTACTAAAGGTTTGATCATAGTTCCAACTCTCATTCCCAAAAGATAAGGATACTGAGTCACCATTGGACCAATGTCCCTAGGATTCACACCAATACTTACCAAATACGCAACTGATGTGCTCATCGTGCCTTCCAGCTTAAACCCTAACAGCTCAGGATACTTCATCAGTACATAGCCCAAATCTTGCTTCTCCACATCGAGTCCTCTTAGAAACTTAACAACAGGAGCAAGCTCAACAACTACACTTGCGTGGAGAACCTGAGGATAGTTCTTAACAAATTCTCCTAATTTCGACCTAGAGATTCCGATTTTCTCTAAGTAAGCCAAGACAGGGATCAAATTCTTACGCACACTGCAACCTAACATCAAAGGATATTCATTTATATCATCTATTGTTAAACCTAGCTTCTGTAAGAACTCAACACGCTCACACATGACTTCAATGGTGGAAGGTAGCTCAATACTCTCCAATTCATCGGTGATTATCCCCAAACCTTTGAGATAATCGCAGATTTTGACTCGATTAACGAGCTTTTCTTTCTTCCCTTGTATGACTCCCCATGTGACTGTGGGCATCTCGTACTCTGGGAACTTGGAAGATTGAGTTGCATAGTGAGCAATCCGGAAAATCGAACAAGGGTTTTGAAATTGAAGGATATTAGGATCTGGGTTTATCAGGGTTTTAGTTTCATGGGATATAATCGGAGAGATGGGACACTGTCTTTGGATCAAGGCTACGAACTTGTTCCTCCGGAGAAGAAGATAGCTCATTCTGGAGAAACCCAGAAGATTAGTGTCGAAGAAGATTACGACTTTGCCAAAAAGATCAAATGGGCAAATAGAAAAGATTCGAGCTTTCCCTCCTGAAGGAGTTTAACGATTAGAGGAGAGAGATACGAGACGCGACGCGCGTGCGACAGAAGCCCTAACTCTGGAGATAGGGAGAGATTTTTAACCGTTCATACTTCACTTTTTACCATCTGAATAAAAGTAATTACGGTTGACATTTGACACAATCTCATAAAAGTAGAAAGTTTTGGGTGATGATGATGCAAATATGTCATCATCCACTAAATAATTGTTCAGAACAATTGGAGATTTTTGTTTAGCTATGAGATGTCAATGATCCAGAAAGGAGAATAACATTTAAGGTAACGAGGTCAACATGAACAATACAATGGCAAGTTCCTGTATATACCAAGGAGAGCCACAAAAGACCGGTTTGTAACCAACCCTGATAGTTTCAAAAGCCTGTGCTTAAGGCAGAAGAAGTGGGAGCCATCTAATTTTCACAGCTGATGATTTGGTATATCTCTATCTCAGCTCTTCTTGAACCACCATTTGGTTAATGCCCCGACTCAACCATGGAAGTTTAACGCATGTTTCCCTCTCTCAAAACATCGATCATGTTGTAGATTCGCTGGTCTGCTTTCAATCGAATCTGCATACCAAAAAAGTGTTGAAACAACAATTAACATCGTTATAGAGATTAGAGGTGAGACTCGGAGAAAGCTGAGATACAATTTCACAGTATCATGTGAGCAAAAGGAGTAAGTTTTTTTAGAACCTTTTTCGCAAGGAAAAGAACAGCATCAACAGTGCCCTCAGCGTATATAGATCTCCCACAGACATTGTGCTGGAACTCAAAGGAGACACTGCAAAGAAAGATAAAGAAAAGGGAATTAGTTATAGAACAGACACTTTTACAATAGAGATAAAACAATGTCTTAGATAATGCATTACGTTTCATCGGGTGATGTCAAGTGATAAAGATGGAAAGCGTGGCCAGAGATATGCTCTTCAGGAACACCCACCATCTCGACTTGCTGTTTTGGATCCCGAATCAATTGTATCTACCACAAAAGTTGTATAAGCAGAAAATTCATATTCCGAGTATAAAACAAGTCATTGCGGAGATGTAAAGAATAAAGGACGACCAATGCCACCTGATCCATGTCGTAAGACACACCCAATTCCTGAAAGCAAGAAATAACAGCTTTTGCTGTTCCGGATGCATCCAATTTGCTAGCTTGATGAGACTCCATCACCTACATATAATTGGCAGTTGATTAGACATAGCAATACGCAAAATAAAACTAATAGAGAAAAAATAAATTTGAATGTCTAAAAGAAGTAAGAAAAGTACCTCCAAAGAATAACCAGAAAAGGCTCCCGGAAACTGCTCAGCCATGATCTCCATGGCTGCGAGAAATGCAACAACCTAATAGATGACAAAGCACACAGATATAAGCTAGAGGAACTTAATAAACATGAAAAAGTAATAATTTCTTCCAAGTACACATACCTGTTTACCCATCTGTGGGGAAATCACAGCATAAGTCTTTGCTCTCTCAACAGTTTCATACAATTTGTTCCTGTCTCCACCAGTTGTTCCCATGACGAAAGGAACTCCTACTTTGCTATACAGCTCCGCATTATCTATATTTTGCAAAAAGCCCAAATTTGATATCAACTTACAATAGACAGAAGATATATTCTACTAGATGGTAGTTACATTTCCACAAACTAACTCAATCAGGGATCACAAGAATCGTTCCCCTGAACAGAACTCAAGCATAATTCAACAACTCCAGAATACAATTGTGTCTCTTGATGGTAGAAATGAGAGATTCTAGAGTTACCATTTACAGCAGAGGGAATTGTGTAGTCGACAACAACTAGCTCCGGGTGCTTCTCAAACAATGAAGAAAGAACTTTTTCTCTATCAGTAGGACCGTGAACAGTTATCTCCTTTCCACAGACCTCAACTGTCTGACCAGCCTCACTAGCAGATCCAAACGATGAAGGAACGATATTTACTCCAGCAGAGTCTGCTGCTTTGATTACAGCTTTTCCCATTTTGCCACTGCATCCATTCACCTGTCGTACAAGAGATAATGAATGACCTTTTAACTTGACCTGCTAAGTTGCTACTGATCGAAGAAAAGACACAAACTTTGACATTTTCACATCTCAAATTTGAATGGTAATACAAAGTCAAATCTCACAAGTTTGCAGCTAAGGAGAAGAATCGGATGATCAGGTTACCATGATGGATATGCCATTTCCAGGCAAAACAGACTTAACGGCCTCCGCACCGGAATCCGCCCTTGCCGTCATAGATAAAACCACCGGAAGATGACGTCTCCCAATGCCCATGAAAATAACACGGCTTTTACCGCCATTTCTTGCAGTTTGATTCGTTCTAGAACCAAATGCGAGACGCGAGTTCCCTGGGCGATGAAGAAACACACTAGAAGACGCCACTAACCTGTCATCAAAATGTTTATTTCAGTATATTATTCTCCATCATTCAAACTAAAATTCCGACGTGAAATTGGTTGCTTTGAAACGTACCCGTTCGTTGCCATATCCTAATGATTCAAGGATTAGACGAAAGTTTTGTCCTTTCGTTACGACAGACAAAACTTAAAACTCTTTTCACTTTTGTCTGCGTATTCCGGCCGGCGAGAGATTGGGAATTAGGGTTTAGCTTATCCCTTTATTATCAAACCGGAAATCTCTAAACCAAGCTAATGGAGTCAATAAAACCGGAATTAATTAAACTACTAACCGGAATCCTTGAACCGATACTGTACGAGAAAGAGGTTAACCTCACAGTCTCACTCTTAACCTGAGCGAAGACATCTCAAAGAAATCCGACGAACTAAAATGGAATCGTTAGCTTCGCCGCCGTGCCTCCGCCTAACTCCGACGGCTTACCGTCATCTCAATTCGCGTCAATATTCCTCCGCCTGTTATATCCACGATGGCTCTTCTGTAAACAAATCCAATAGCGTCTCGTTCTCCTCATCCAAATCCGGTAAGCTTCCTTTTTTCTCACTTGTCTAAATTGCTCAAGTGAGCAATTTCGCGATGAGAAGTTCAAATTTCGTGTTAGGATTTGCGTCACCACTTGCTGTAGAGAAGGAATTACGCTCGTCATTCGTACAGACGGCTGCTGTTCGCCATGTCACTGGGTCTCTTATCAGAGGCGAAGGTCTTAGATTCGCCATCGTGAGTTCTCCCAATTGCTTTCTCACGTTATTCTCTGCTCAGATTTGGTGACTTGATTCTGATTTAGATGATTTACAGTGAAAAAATCAAAAGATTGAGCTCATTTGCAGTGAGCTTGTTTTTCATTTTTCTGTCTCAATTTTGTTTCAAGGTTGTAGCTCGTTTCAATGAGGTTGTGACAAAGTTGCTATTGGAAGGAGCCATTGAAACTTTCAAGAAGTATTCAGTCAGAGAAGAAGACATCGAAGTAAAATCTATTTCATTGTAAATGATAATAATAAAGATCGGAGCTCTCACAAAGCTAATAACACTCCTTCTGATCAGGTTATATGGGTTCCTGGCAGCTTTGAGATAGGAGTTGTTGCACAAAATCTCAGGAAATCAGGAAAATTCAATGCGGTTTTATGTATCGGCGCTGTGGTATAATTCTTTTTCTTAACAGTTCTCAGGCTATCCAAATTGTCTTTCTCCTCATATGACTTCGTCAAGCTTCAGAAAGTAGTTGCTTCATGTTGTTGACACATGCTTAGAGTTGGATATTGATCTAATGTTGTTTAGATAAGAGGAGATACCACTCATTATGACGCTGTTGCCAACTCTGCTGCATCCGGAGTACTCTCTGCTGGCATTAATTCAGGTTTATCTCGATATTAACTTGCGGCATATGCATTTTTAGACACTTCCACGTAACACTGTTTTGAAAACAGAGAAAGATTAGTTTTCTCAAATTTTGTTCTGGCTGTTCACTGTAGTAGACTCTGCTGGAATAAGTATTGTTCCCTCATTGTTTGTAAACGTGAAGTTCTCATACGTGATCATTGTTCTGGCGGTTCACTCACTATTCACTGTTGCAGTAATTAAAGCTTATAAATTCCTAATTTGCAGGCGTTCCATGTATATTTGGTGTACTGACATGCGAGGACATGGATCAGGTTAAGTTTTGTTATGCAAGAGTTGATAATATATATTATATAGCTTATTCATCATAATGGATAAACACTGAATTTGTTGATATTGTGGTTAAACTAAAACTCTAGGCTCTGAATCGATCTGGTGGCAAAGCCGGCAATAAGGGAGCTGAAACTGCTTTGACGGCGGTAAGTATCATTATGATTCAATCCTTTATTCTTAGAACAAGATATAGAAATTCCTGATCATTCCACAATTCGGGTTCTCATCTCTTAAAGTCCTGAAATTATCTTTCTGCAGCTTGAAATGGCGTCGCTGTTTGAGCACCACCTAAACTAGCTCTGCTCGTTCCATGGTCACGTATGAGAACTTCTGGCTGTTGTCGCATTTGGTTACAATCCAATCTCTAAAATTTGTACCTCATAGCTTGTCTAAATGTTTTTACCTTTGTGGCAAATACTTGGACGCTTTTGTAAGCTTTTTTTTTTTAACATTTAACTTAATTTTAAGTGCAACAATTCTAAATGTTTTTTAACATTTTAAGTGTAGAATGTATTCACTTATATATGTGATTAATTCATCTAAGATTAAATGAATGATTAATTCATCTAAAATCAAGTTGAGCATATATAATATGAATTAATCATTCATTTTAACATTTATATATGTGAATACTAAATAATTTTTAGTAATATTGTTGTTTGGACTTATTAAAGCAAAAAAATATATTGATCTTGAAAATTGCACGTAATTTGTTCCAGAAATGATTTTGGTTAGCTTGTGAAAGATTTTAAACATAGTTCTGGGTGTTATAAGACTCTTGTTTATATAGGTACCTTCATTCAGTCTAACAGATGTTGCATCTTCCTACACTTTGATCTTTCTATCTGTTTTCAATAATATGTTTGATAAAGAAGCTGATAAGTAACATTTCTTAAACATTTAAGATTATGAAAACCATTCAAAATTGCTAAAACGAATTTGTTAAAGAATATTCAAATTTCTAACAAGACATACCTCTAGATTTTTATAAACTTGTAGTTTTCGATTCCGAAGTTCCAACAAATCGTTTATATCTTTATTGTAGAGCTCCAGATAGAACATACACAACCATCCTGATCAAAGTAAAGAAACATCAAAATGTAATTAAGCATATTTAATTAAAAAAAATCCTTCAAAATTTATTACTAAGTTCTAAAAATATTCCTAAAATTATCACAAGTAATTAAGTCTGAACAACAAAAGACTACAAACAATGGTTTGAAACTAAATTTTAGATAAAATATTTAATATGTAATCAATAACAACGATGTTTTTTTCACTTAAAATCTTAATTTCTACTTTCCGCTATTAAAATTATAATTTCTAGTTTATTTAAGTCATAGTCTTTTATATTCACATGACTTACGATGATATATGCATTAGCTAAAAAGAAATTAACGGACTTTTTTTAAACCATATCTATTTATTTATGGTGTTTTTTTTCTTGATTGAACGCTTGATTTTTGTAATAAAGGCTTTTAGGTGATTACATGATAATTTATGAAGATAATTTATGGATATTAAAATTTTCAAATTATTTGAAAATGTTATATAACAAAGGTTTAAGCAAAAAAGAACAATCGAACCAGACCACAATGATAGAATGTTATAGGAAGTCCAAAAAAAAAAAGACATCTCCATTCAAAAGTCTGATCCATCAGTTACCAAAAGCACACCAAAATAAATCTTTCACATAATGTAGTTTAAATAGTTTTTAAGATCGGAGATTCAAGTACTTAACTATTCTTTCTCTTGGGCTATCTTCCTTATTCCTGCAAAAATTAAAAATGAAGCTAGATTTGTAAGCAAAGACGATCATAACGTACAAGCTATAAGCAAAAGAGAAGAACATATAATAACCTCATCGTCATCATCATCATCTTCCTTCTTCAGACGGGTCGATCCACCTTCCTTGATAATAGGAAGCTTCATTGCTCCAAATGGTGTATCAACATCCACATTACCTTTGATAGTGTATCCAGTTCCTTTGCCACGGATCATATCCCAAAGGGCCGAACCAAAGTCCTTTGGTCGAAATGTCATTGGCACATTAATCAAACCACTTCCGTTTTTGTCAAGCTTGATGGAGTCCGAGATCTCTGCTTTCCCAATGCTTACATCACACAACCAAACTTCACAGTCCAAGTCATTAAGCCCCAAGTCAAAGTCATTCATGTTTTCAAGCCTCACGTGGAGAATTGCCACCGTTTCTTCCAAAGAGAACTTCTGGAACTTGATCTTCTCGATATCAACATCAGGTTTCTTTGGAATTGGGAGCTCTCCTGTTTTCTCCAGTGGCAATGTCAGTCTTCCCAATACTGGCACGTCCACAATCAGATCAACCTTGATCCTGTAAGGTATGATCATCCCTGGGTTGATATCGTTGTAAGTGCTCTTGATGTCATCATAGATCAAAGTCAATGGTATCTTGACAGTTTCTTCTCCATGAGCCTTAAGGGTTCCAGCATCCGGGATCAACCCTGAAACCAGTTTCCTACCATCGCTCTCGACCAGGTAGTCGATATCAATCAGAGGGATGGGAACTGGATTCGGGTTCTTCACAAGCACATCTACAACAATATCTGCCCTCTCAAGGTTGATCTTGGGGATATGTATCGCAGAGACGTCAGCAGTTGGCTTCCCAAACCCAATGGTTCCCTCGATTTTCTCACCAATGTCATGAATGAAATCTTTCACCTTATCGAGGAATCCACCTTTCCCTTCTTCTTTTTCCTCCTCCTTATCCTCGTGACTTCTATCGACGATTTCCACATTATCCTCCTGATGACCTCTACTGACGATTTCCGGTTTATCCTCAGAAGTCGACATACCTAAGCAGCAACATCAATTAGTGCCACAGAAACAAAAGCTTAGAGTATCCAAGAATAGACAAAACTTCAAGCATTCAACGCCGAGAGTAGATTCAAACTCAGCAATTAAGCAACACAGGAGAAATATACAGCAGAACAATGGTTGTAAAATTCAAACAAACAGTAATCACAGTTTTCAGTAGTTGTAAAGACTATAATATAATGCTGATGCATCATATCTTTGATCAACCAGAGAATTTTCTAATGGGTGGATTTTATTTACACTAGTCAAATAGCATCAAACTTACCAAACACCACAAAGAACTCGCATCACATTAGATCTCAATCAACTAGGATCATAACAACATCCTAGTGGTATAGCTCGAACCAAAGAACATACAATGCATCTATGTACTAAGAGACAATGATCATATCACGCGAATCAAGTGGATCATGGGAAAATACAGATCCAAATGTTGGATCTAAACAAGATAGCACTAGATCAACCTAAATGTCAAACAGATCGGAGAAAATAAGGTCAGAATCAGTAAAGCTTGATCTAATAACCACCTTTTTCCATGTTTTCTGATCAAATCATAAAGGATCAACGCAAGAATAACAACAATCAGAAGAAAAGTTGGTGGATTTGAATTTTACCTGGAGAGTTGGATTGGATGAATGTGAGTCACAGAGACAGAAAAGAGAGTGCTCAAAGAGTCACAAAATGATTGAAAATTGTGGAATTGGTTGATTCGTTGAACTCTATAGTATTAACTATATTAAATGTGACGCGTTATCTACGCTTGCCGACAAATCGTCATCGTGTATGGTCACTATTGGCCTTTAAAGTTTAAAAGTCTCTTATAAATTCATTTCGACACCTCAATTTCAAGATATTATGACAAAAACAGATCACATTTTTAATTGGTGTGAAAACCCCACTTGCTCCCAAAATCCGGAGGAATTATTATTACACGACACGATTCAAAAAAAAAAAGCTTACAAAAGCGTCCAAGTATTTACCACAAAGGTAAAAACATTTAGACAAACTTTGAGGTACAAATTTCAGAGATTGGATCGTAACCAAATGCGACAACAGCCAGAAGTTTTCATACGTGACCATGGAACGAGCAGAGCTAGTCCAGGTGGTGCTCAAACAGCAGAAAGATAATTTCAGAACTTTAAGAGATGAGAATCCGAATTGTGGAATTATCAGGAATTTCTATATCTTGTTCTAAGAATAAAGGATTGAATCATAATGATACTTACCGCCGTCAAAGCAGTTTCAGCTCCCTTATTGCCGGCTTTGCATCCCGCACTCCTACATTCAAAGCCATGATTTCATTTTACTTGGATAAAATTAATCAAATATTACATAGAAATGTGATTCATTTGAAAATATTAGGTAAAAAATAAATAAATCAATGTGATACAGAGAGAGCACCGCTAAATAATTGGGCCAATAATGTTCTCAATCTTATCATTCTACTAATTAACAATAGAACAAGGGCATGATACAAAAGCAACGGGCTTGAAACCCGATATTTTACCCGACCCGGCTTGTCGGGCATGGGTCCTTTTTTATTGTTGGAGCCAGAGTCTCCCGCAAAAACCCTACCTTTTTCAATCCATGTCGGCTCTTGTGGCTTTATGCAGAGCTAGATCTGCTTCTTCTTCTTTATTCAATGGCATTATTCGTCCAGCATTTCGCAATATCTCTACAGGTGGGTGCTATACTCTTAATTCTGGATTTTTAAAATTTAAATTTAGATTATTGTTAGAGCAATGAATTTTTGGAAAGAGGGTTGTAAGATGGTGTATCCTTGAGGAACTGGTGTTGTTAGCATATTCTATTTAAGTGTTAAAGTTAATCTTTTTTGGGAATCTAATGTTGTCAAGGTTTAAAGCTCTTCTAAATGGATTAGGAACTAGATAAAAGAACTTACTTCTGGGTTAGATTATGAACTAGTGTGAAACCGCAGTTGCTTAGAATGAGCTTTTTTATCAGATCAGCTCGTTTTCATAATTATTCTTGGACCATTTAGTAAGCTGAAACAATGGTAGTCCATGTTATAATACTCTTGTGTTTGGAGAGTTCATGATCATTAGAATCTGCAACTGTGGTACCTTTTGTATCGAATTCTTATCCTAATTCTCTTGCTAGATGTGTCATTTTATTTTGCTAACTTAGGTGTTGGCTCCCTCAGATTTACATAAATCAACGAATGTAGTTACTTCATTGGACTTGGGTTTGTCTAGTATATATTGTTTTCTATAATTAAGATTGAGCTCTATTGAGTGTATACATCTTGAAATTTACTTAACGACAGAATATATTGGTATATGATGATCCACAGTTTCTATCTAGCTTTGTGTTAAAATCATGTCTTTGTTTTGGATGCGTTTTATATTATGACAGGCACTTCAAGGCCTCTAGGCATTTCTGTTGGTATGTTGTAGGTTTTGCTGATGCACAGAACAAAACATTGGTGGCGCAAATGAAAGAAGAGATGCTCCACATGGACATCAACTCAATGATAGGAAGTTCCATGCCACTAGGTATGATGCGCATAGGAACAATCATTCACAACATCGAGATGAACCCAGGGCAAGGTGCAAAGATGGTCCGAGCTGCAGGAACCAATGCCAAGATTCTAAAAGAGCCTGCTTCAGGGAAATGCTTGATAAAGCTTCCATCAGGGGACACCAAGTGGATCAACGCAAGATGTCGTGCTACAATTGGCACAGTGTCAAACCCGTCTCATGGAGTGAAGAAGCTGAGGAAAGCAGGACAGAGTAGGTGGTTGGGGATAAGGCCCAAAGTTCGAGGAGTGGCGATGAATCCGTGTGATCATCCACACGGTGGAGGTGAAGGAAAAAGCAAAAGTAGTGGAAGCCGAGGAAGAACATCAGTTAGTCCGTGGGGCAAACCATGCAAAGGCGGTTACAAATCCGCTAGTGTCAAGAAGAAGAAGAAGCGTTTGGCAGCTGCAGCAGCCAAGATGTGATATATGAAGAAGTTGTGATTTCTTCAAATGCTTCTACTTTAAAAACCTCTCAGGGTTTTTGTGACCTTATTGAATCTTTTAGAGTTCTTAAGCTTCATGAAATTTGAGGATCTTTGATCAATTAAGGATAAAGATTTAATCATGTCAATAAATGCGAGTTTTACGTTATTAAATGAGTTACAATTGTCGTAATCAGTTGAGCCAAATTCTCACAGATTATTTATTCTACGCTTCTGTATAGTAGTGAAAGGTTCGATCCACGAAAGGGTCTAAAAAGTATAATTCAGAGAATAAAAAAAAAAGGAAGACTAGAGAAAGAGTCAAAAGATTGGAGCAATGCATTGAATCAATCCCCACGATAAAAACATTCAAACAAATGCCTTTTTTGACTATTACTCCCAAGACTTTTAATTATGCCCGACATCGGAAATATATGAATTTTTAAAACGAGATTTGGTTTTGAACTTTGGACTTTGAAGCAGGCAACATGTATTTGTCAATATTACTATGCGTTTGGGTTATTCAAAATCTCAAAGCTCGGGTTTTAATTTTGAGACGTTCACTTATACATTTGACCACCTAATTTTTTGCTGGTAATTAATACATATTTTTTATCATTGTAGAACATTTACATAACACTCGCAGAGTTTAAAATTAATTAAGGCGGAATTTTTATGAAGAAGTATGAATTTTCGTAGCCTTTGTGTTTGTACCGATTTAAGAAACCAATTTTTGACATCTTCCCAAGTCAAAACAACCAACTGGAGTATTAATTAAAATATATTTTTTACGGGGGGTATTGAAAATTGAAAAAACCAAGAATAGTATTTATAATTAAAATGGGAAAAATATAACGAACAACAGAGCAGCCACAATGCCTTACCATCTTGGGTCCTACTCCTCCACATAAGTTCATCATTTCATCTTTATTCTTATTTCTGTTATTCCTTTTATTTACCTTCTAATAACAATTTTTAGAGCTTTTCATATTTTAGTAACAACCAAAGAAAATCAAATAATGACGTATAAAACATAAGAGGAAAATGAAATTAGAATTATATCTAATTGATTCAGAACAAATACTGGCATATGTTGAATTATATTAAAATTGATATGACGTTATTTACAATCTTCTTGTTGTAGCTTTTTTTCTTTCTTATCTTTTATGGCAAGGGAAATGAACACAGAAACGAATCATTAAGATACATGCAATGAATCCAATAACTTCACCAGCAGATGCATGAATTTTATTAAAAAAAATTATCATCTTTTTAGCTCCCTTTTCAGTCTGGTCATATCTTTGCTCACATTACAAAGCTGGATAAAAATCGACAAAAGTATATGTCCCCATATATTCCTACCTTTATCATGAAGAGGATAAATACTTTAGCTTTGTCTTTGGCATTATAGAGTTGTTATTTTATCAGTTAGCTCCTAAATTAACTAAAGCATATGATTAAATATAATTATACGGATTAGGTGATGAAGATCCGCGGTCGTATGACCTAATAACCAGTTACCCGTAGGTCCAGTACCGTTCGTACCACGCGTATTATAAATTGATGTTGTAAGAAAACCAACATTAGTTATATACTATCTCGAAAGTTTTGATAAAAAAAAAAAATTATTTCTAGCAAAAATAAAATGATTAGAAATCGTTCTAGACAAATACTCACAAACATTTTGTAAAAAATTATATTAATAGTTTGGAATAATATGATTATGTTTTAAAAATAATTGAATATTTTAATTAAATACCAAAAATAATCAACTGTTTATAGATCTGAAATTAGTTTATGTTTCGGTACATAAATATTCAATTATAAGAAAAGATGCACAATGTTTTAAAAAAGTTAAATAAGACACTATTTTGACGTTTAAAGACACCATTTCTTAGCGGTATTTAATTTAATTTTAAATATACAAAAAGGGGTAAGAGAAAATGAAAATGTATACCGTATAAGAAAGATGGCTTTAGATTGGAGAGTTGTACGAGGAATATTAATAAGTCAAGTTGGTCGAGATATGCATTGAATCGACGGGAACGAGCCACGTGACAGTGACATGTGCCGTTTCATCCACATTGTATACCTTTTGGATATTTAATTGTTGATCAACATTTTTTTGTTAATCTTATTCAGTTTTCAGTATATCTCTACGTATACCACCAAAATTATTAAAGGATAGTCTTGATAGAGAAATAGAACTAATCATTTTTAAAAACTCAAGTGTGTGAAACTGTGGGCATATCATATAAACTCGTTATTGAGATAATAATTCATCTTATTATGTCTATGCATTATGTGTGAAACTGTGGGCATATAATATATATTCATTATATTTGTAGAATATTGTTGTAGGTCCACTACCACTAGACATGCAATCTAAGAAGAGGGTTTGGGATGTTCAACGCAATCATGCATGGGTTGCCATTTCTGTAGCTTTACCTTTACACCTTTTTTTTCCTAATTTCCTAAAATAAAATATACATGATCATGAAACTCTGAATCAAACTACGAATCCACGGAATTTTTGTAAGCAAAATCCTCCTATGGTTTTCACTTTAAAATAATCCTATATCTTTCTCGGTTTTGCCCACGAATAAAAATCTTTTTGATTTGGATAAGAGATTACGATCTCTCTGTATGCGCTCTTTTTTGGTTTTATCTTTGTATACATTCTTATACTTATACATATATATATATGTGATGATCTAAGTTATACTTATACATTCTTATACTTATACATATATATATATATATGTGATGATATACTTATACATTATGTATATATGATCTAAGTTATATAAATCTGTACTGCATTGTATATTTATATAGTTTATCAACTTAATATCTACGTGTATGTATATGTATTTACTTAGGAACTAGTGGAATCGATCCTAACTATAAGATCATATATACATAAAACCAAAGATATCAAATCAAGTACATATCCACAAGATAATTTGAATGCCGGGAAGACATCCCTATGGTATTTACTATTTTTACTATTTACTATTAATATAACTCTAATTGGGGGTGGGGGGTGGGGACTGTGGGGTTGGATAAAATTTACGCTCTAATGGTTTTTGTTAAAATATAACTCTAATAGTTGAACTTAGAGTTAAATCAGAACTATTCTTCTCTATCATGTTAAGTCTGCATGCATCATCTTTTTATTGACGTATACAGTTTTGTTTTTGTTTATAGCTAAATATAAAGTTTTGTTGCAATCAATTCATGGTGATCTAATGATTGAGTGATTTATTATAGGTTGGATTATTTTACCGTGATTTTTATTTATGGTTGGACATTGTAAATTTTTTAAATGATAATAATAACTGTTTTTCATAGATCTCAAAGATTAGTCTAAATATGTCGATTATATATACAAAAATAGTCTTGTTGTAATTATGTCTACTTGCACCATTATAACTTAAAAAAAATTGTCATCTAGTTAGTAGAAAAGACAGATGATATGCGATTCATTGAACTTGGATAAATAAGAAATATATTTTGGATTGAAAATAAAAAAAGAAGAGAGTATTGCATTTTGGTAAGCTGTCAATTGGTTAATACCCGAAACGAATTGCTATACGAAAATTATTGTCTTGCATTAATCACGCACCCAAAAGTAGTATGGGTATATATATAGTCTTTTCGTGTGTTTTAAAAATAAAATAAAAAGTTTAGTTACCTTATGTATTTTTAAAAAATAATATTTGTTTTCAATTGTGTTTTAAACAAATATCACATTATTTTATTTGATCATAATATATTATTAAAGATTATACCACTCTTTTGTTATAATCATCATACTAATTAAAAAACACTAGCTATTTATAGTTTTTTCGTTACATCATTTTTGCAAATAAACCTTCGAAAAATACTATATACCTAATTAACCGTATTTGTAGTATGTAAAATACAGAAAGTATTTAATTGTATGAATTTAGCTTTGAGTTGCTTTTAACTATTAATACATGCAAAAAAAAATATGGGCAAAAAACAGTAACGGCTCATAAAAGCATAAGAGATAATATTGGACCAACTGTCCCAGTAGGCACGATAATATGATATAGCCACCACATGAAATGCCGAGGAGAAGAATAACAATATGGGTCATCATCGGTCGAAAACACATAGACAACATTATTATTAGGTGGGAAATTTAATTAATCCACAATATATATAATATATTGTCTCTAGATAAATTTTGATTATATTTGTCGAATTAATTGGTAATTCGCCTTCAATCGATTAATTATTGTTATCCCTTGAATTCACCTTTAAAGTGCACACATGAATTCGAATCTACGTTTTTCTGTCCATAGTTTTGACTTTTGATAGATTACAACTCTGAATAATGATAGTTCTTTAATAGACAATACACCACAAACAGAACATAATAAATAGAACAAAGATTAAGTGATTACGTACGTAACAAAGTTTATCGATTTTTTATCATTTGTTTCTACCATTTTTAGTGGCTGTTTTTTTGGGGTACATATAACTGTTGTTGTTTTTCTAAAAACTTTTCCTATAGCATAACATGTAATCTAGTGATTGAATTTAATCTAATAACAAAGATTGTATTTTGTTTTGTACTTTGTATTTTGAAGAAACGTTCACATGTAACCTAGTGATTTGTTTTTTGAGGTATTATCATCACAATATTCATATTCAGTATAATGTATATTGATATAATAATTAAGGCATAGTGTTGATTAAAAAACGTTAACATAAACGGTAAAACTAAAAGACGAAATGCTGGTTCGTGTGTAAACAAACATTTTGCCAACGATGGTCAAATTAGCTTATTTTCTTAAATATCAAGTGGTTAACATTCTAATGTTTTGCGTATTACCAACGATTACTTCAAATCTTTAAAAACTATTAGAGACTAAAAAGCCTACAACTCAGAAAGAAAAAACCACAAGTGCTTTTATTTTATTTGTTGTCAACTAAAAAAATATGACTATTGAATAATGTCAAAGTTAGATTCGTTTAATCAAAACACCATTGAATTATGCCTTTTATCAAAAAAAAAAAAAAAAAAAAAACCATTGAATAATGGAATATTCCCAAAACAAATCTAAAGAAACTGAAAACCTCCACTTCAAACAGAGGCTTACCCCAAATAAATTATAGCCGATGTCATCTTCAACTCAAAAGGAAGAGAGATAAAGTGTCTAGGGGAGAAGAACCACCGTGATTGTGGAAAGAGAAAGTACCAATTTTCAAATCCGATATCAATTTGAGACCTTCCAGGATCAGCAACTTGTTTATCACACTTGTCACCCTAAAAAGAGAAATAAAATTAAAGATAATTGTTTCAAGAGAAAAAAAAAATCTGTAAATTCACTGAACCTTCCTTTCTTTCTTGTTTCCTCTCTGATTCCACAGTCTAATCCCAAAGATTATTTATTTATTATCTTTTACCAAGTTTTTATACCAATTCCATATCAAAACCACAACCACTTTTATTTATTTTCTTCTTCTGTATCATTTTCTTACAAAATAAACTTTCTTCGTCTTCCTCTTGATTTAAGCTTCAGACCCATATTTCTGTTTCTAACGTTAAATCTTCATCATCTTCTTCTTCTTCTTCAAAAAGTCTGGTTCTAAGGGTTTAAAGGTACTTGCTTTTCTGTTTTCTGATTTATTCTTCGTCTGATTCGTTGCTCAAGATTGGTTCTTGTTCATCTTTTTGTTTGAATGCAACCTTAAAAGTTAAAACCTCGACCCCAGATGTTTTATTTTCCTTCTGTTGTCTCTACGATTCACTGAACAAAACGTCGACAATTTTCTCTTTGCAGCTTATTTTTGTGAACACCAATCGAATCTTCTCTACCGGGAAAAAAGCCAAGATCAATCGTTCTAAATCTCAGATTTTGTCTGCATTTCGGTATATAGAATCGTGAATCATCTCGAGTTCCTAGCTAATTTCATCATCAGGGTTCTTCAACCAAGCTACATTAACAGACAAAGAAAAAAAAAAGATCTGATATTTCAGATCAAACTCCAAGAAAAAAGTCCTCTTTTAGATGAGTCCTGAAATCTCCAGTCTACAAAAAACGACTTTATAAACGTTCAAGACCATTGTTCAGTCAACAACAACATGGACACGAGAAGAGATAACCGACAAAACATGGGTTTTCGTGGATCAGCACCAGCTCCGATAATGGGTAAGCAAGAATTGTTTCGGACATTGTCGTCTCAGAACAGTCCGAGGAGACTAATATCGGCGAGTTACTTCAGTTTAGAGTCCATGGTTGTGCTTGTTGGTCTCACTGCATCTCTATTGATCTTACCGTTGATTCTTCCACCATTGCCTCCTCCTCCATTTATGCTGCTTTTGATTCCTATTGGGATTATGGTTTTGCTTATGGTTCTTGCTTTCATGCCTTCTTCTAATGCCAAACATGTATCTTCTTATATGTAACATTTCTTAAATTGAAGAAATCCAAGAAAAGAAAAGGTTTTGTATTTTAATTACACAAGGTTTCAGGGTAAGAGATTATGTTTATATATTTCATTTGTAAAACTTGTTATGTAATGCAGAATTATACAAGTATATTAAAAAGAACTAATAGTTTCCGTAAGAGTTTCATTATTTCGTTTTCAATGGTCTCTGAAGCAGAACCAGATGAGATTGGGACAAAATGTGAAAATTGAAAGGCTTTGGTTACAGGAGACTAAAAGAGTATGAGGCCGAAGGAACGCATTTATTTATAGATGAAATAATATAAAAAGGTTTTGATTATCTCTCCCATGGTTTGATACACAAAAAGACAGAGAGAAAGAGACTTAACAAAGACATTCTCATAGGAAATTTGTACAAAAACCCCTGTCATTGTCTCAAAACCTGGATCCGGATCCAAAATTTGTAGTGGTATGATTGTTTTTCAGCTCTTATTTCTCAATTATTTTAAGAAAACGGGTAGTGTTAATCTGAATAACTCAAGATCATAGATCCATTTTTGCTCAGTGTGAAGAAGCTTTGACCAAAAAAAAGAGGAAGGTAATGCTCCAAAACGGCTATGAGCTTATTATGACCTTTGTTTACTTCTTCTGTGTCCACATCAAAGCCTTGAAGCTGTTTTGCAGCTTCCACGAGCTGTCCCCTTAGCTTTTGTGAGAGCAACCGCCCACCCGCCTTCACACACTCTCTGTACAGCGGCATGTAGGAGACTGCAACCCTCAATGGCGCTGGGAGATCTTTTAAACGTATAGCAGACTCGCCAAGTTTCAAAACCCTCATGAAATTCATGAAGTTTTCGTGGCTTTCCCTCATTCCTTGGTTGAATGCAGCCTCTGACCAATGTTCTTGAAGAAAAGATTTCAGTTCTGAAGGAACAGACTCGTCTTCTGACTTTGCAATGGTGTCTGCAACTGAATAAGTAGCTACCCGATCCTCGAGGAAATCTGATTTAAGGAGAAACTCTACTCCGTGGAGGGAACCACCACTTCTATCACCGGCTGCTTTGAGAATTTCGATGCTGAGAGCAGTGAGGACAGGTCTTGGTACATGAGGAAGGAGATAAGCAGCGATCTCGACCTGGCTGCTTGAAGTGGCGGCTGTGAGAGCCAAGCATAGCTCCATTTCACGACAGCCTCTTTTCACAAACCATTGAACAACTTGCATGCAACCTCTCTCAGCTGCTCTCATCAATGGACCCAGGAAAGCAATGGCATGAGCTTCTTCCACAAGGCAATCCATCGTTTCTATTTTACTATAATGAGAGGCAAAACCCAGAGCTAAGTCGACATCTACCTCTAAGCTATTTCTTTGAGCAATCTGCACCAGGGAAATAGAAAGTTAAGAGTGCACAAAGAAACTTGCAAGTAATCATTAAGGATCAGAGTTACCTGCAACAAGATGCGCACAAGTTCTGTGCTTCCAAAACGAGAAGCTTCAAGAAAGCACTGGTTTACGTTATCTGCGCCTCCTTCTACCAGCATACCAAGCAATCCATGTATGACAGTAGCTGAGGTTCCAGAAGCCCAGCCAGGGTTAAATGAGGCAGAGAACAGTGTAAGTGGGAAGCAAGCTGCATCAAAGGCTTCTGTGAAATCCTTTCCTGAAAGATGGTTTCCAGCAAGATCTAAGAACATCTTGAAAGCAGAAAGCTGGAGTTGGATCTCAACAGCTGAGTCATGGTTAGCTTTATATCTAGGGGCCTGGCATCGGGAGTGGAAACCTATACATTTGAGGGCCCATTCAGTAAACTTTTGAACTTTGGCACTAGCTTCGGCTTTTAGGACCTCATCACCTTTACACTCTTGGAGACGCTCGTGCAACCTGGAAATGCCGAGATGGGGAAAAAATAGATTTATATAGTAAGGGTCTCTCATCCTTCCCAGCTAACCCAAGCTAAACCAGGAGGAAGATGAGCATAAGAGATATTATATACTTAGTAGAATAGAAACTCTAAGAAAAAATAACAAATTTAAACACTTGCAGATGTAACCAATCAGTGTAACAAGTAAAACAAGACGTGGTGAACATATGAAGCATAATAAGGAATCATAACAGAGTCCCAATTCTCTAATAATCCAAAAATGTGTAGCCATTATTATTATGAAAAAAGGGGAAACATTTTATGAGAGAATCAAATGTGTACCTTTGAGCCATAACAGTTACAGTATCAGCAAGACTGAGGGTCCGGATCTGGCAAGATGAAACACATGAAGCAAGAAACGAAGTCCTAAGTGTAG
>CM051377.1:17432690-17482690 GCA_028015245.1 Cardamine occulta
CTCTAGAATAGTCATGAGCACCATGACCTATGATCTTTGTAATCAATCCCGTGATTCCCTGTAACGCATGCTCTGTGCTCAAGAACCAAATAGAATCTAGACTAATACACAACAAATCATTCAAAGTTTGTGGATCAGCCAGATGAATCAATCTCTCAGAAAGTTGCCAATCCTGTGTGCTAACAGCACCTTGGAAAAGTTGTCCCAATTCGATTCTGTCCTGCCTACTAAGCTTCTTCTGTTGCACAAGATTACAATTCTCAAGAAGATGAGCATGACCTCTGCATTTCAGTTTCTTTGCACTACAAGCAGAGCATTTGCTCGGTTGAGTTGTAGTTATAAGAGGTGACTCTCTAGCAAAAACCACATTACTGCCTTCACCACCTTGCACTGAAAATTCCTGGAAATCTTTCATTGGAGATTGAGCAATGATCTCCTCTTCTTCCAACTCATAACTTGAAGGCTCATCAGGGTACATCTTATCACTTACGCTCTCAGTCTCCATCCTCCAAGATTTCCGAAATAAACAACTCAAAAACTTCTCAAGAATCCAAAAACTTGTTTTGACATTCGAAAAACACTAGACAAAGCAAAACCTTTACAAAACAAAATCCCTTCCTCGAGTCGATTCCTTGTAAAAGCAAATGTATCGTACAAAAACTCCAGACTTGTATCCACTTGCCACTCGAGATTGCTCCAAAGAGCATATGAGAGAAGACAGGAAAATCAAATGCTGTAGAAACCACTAGACGAGAGCGACAAGGGCTTTTTTTTTACCAAAACGTAGTCAACGGAAGCATCGAAACCTAAAAAAAAACAAAACCAGGCACTGATCCCAATCAAAATCTATGCCCGACACCAGCAAATGTCATCAGGGTAAATCAAGAACAAACCCCATTTGATTCGGGGAAAAAGGAAAAGCTTTTTAACATCCATTCGCGAATTTGCAAATACATAAGAACATGTAGATGAGAATTGACAAAGGGAGATGGGAGAGGAACGAACCTGGACGAGATTTTCATTGAGAGGTTAAGAGAGAGACAGAGGAAAATGAGGTTGATTAAGAAATTTGCTTTTGCAGTCTTAATTGTTTATGTTTTTTTCAAAGATGGAGAGATGACA
Source organism: Cardamine occulta (assembly GCA_028015245.1). Taxonomy (NCBI): domain Eukaryota; kingdom Viridiplantae; phylum Streptophyta; class Magnoliopsida; order Brassicales; family Brassicaceae; genus Cardamine; species Cardamine occulta. The sequence continues at coordinate 17,433,813 of CM051377.1, forward strand.
TTTTCTCTATTTTCTCATTTCCTAATTGTCCTCTCTTAAGCAAAATTGTCTTTTTGGTTTAATCAATGGTTATTAACTTATTACCCCAAGATAACTGAATTGTTTAGAAAATGCAAATTGAGTAGTATTAAAGTTTACTAGGTAATATATTTTTGATTTATCCATTTGTTTTCCTTTTTACATTTTAATTTATCTATTTCAATACTGGAATAGGAAAAATGAGTTCTTATAAATAAAATAAAAATGAGAAAAATGTAAAAGGAGATTTTTGTTGGAAGGAGATTTAACAAAGAAAGGCATCTCTGGATATATATATATATATATATATATATTTTTATGTTAATTTTCTTGGATTGATATTATATAGACGCAATCGCCGATCTCTCTCTCTCTCCGGTCGAGTCGCATACCAAAAGTCCAAATCTTTCTCTTGTAAGACTTTGGGGAGATCAGGCAGAGCACCCTTCTCTTATGCCACGAAATGAAATTTTTTATTCTGGCGTGACACTCTTAATTCTGTATGCCATTGATAATGTATTATGCCTAATATACCCTTAATAAGAAATCCGATTCAACGCTTGAAAGTCAATGAATGAAGCTCGTTGTCGCTGTCGGACTTCGTCGGACTGAGCATTCGACTCGACTGAGCTCGTTTTCTGAAATTACAAACGAGATAAAACAAATGAGCTTCGTTGTCGGAAAGGTCGTCACTCGAATCGAACTTCTTCTTCGTTGGTGAGAGAGGAGGTTCTTCGTTGGCTCGGAAGCTTCTTCCTCGGTAATGAATAGCTCGATCTCACGCAATTGTTAAATTTATCTTAGATCCTCAATTCTCATCCACCATTGCTAAAACAAAGTAAGTTCTATATTTTTGTTACCTTCTTTGAACATTGGAGATTTTATTAATTGGGTATGCTCGATTTATGGTCGATTTGGTTAGTAATAATGTGAAATGGTAATATTTTGCGAATGTAGTTGTTGAATCTTAGTTATTTGGAGCCCGATTAGATTTCCGATAAACGAGATCTGCGAAATAAGTGAAATGGTTTAAGCTGGGACAAATGGCACATATGGTATAACTAAGAGACAATATGACAATGGGACAAATGGTACAACTGGTAAAAGCGAAACAATGGGACAAATGGGACAACTAGAAAAACTTGTAAATCGTAATTTTGACAACCTGTGGAATTTTATTTTCAGGACGCGATGAAGAAGAACAACAACACAAACGTACATTTCGACTATGGAGGAACTATTCGAAGAGCATGAGTGGATTTCAAGAAATTCTATATACGGTATATCGTTTAAGACCTCATCTTTGGAAGAGATAACTTATTCTGTTCTAGTAGATAAGATCTGCAGGAAGATTGGGAATGATGAAACCTCGAAGAAGCTGAAATTGAGTTACAATCTATCTAAATCTCGGAGAGAGTCATATATTGTAGATGATGAGGACGTATATGTTTTTATAACATCAGTGGATAAAGAGGGACTTAAACCAGTTTTGCATGTGGAGTTATTAAATGAGTTGGAAAACAACGAGATGGTGGAACAGCTTTCAAGAGCAGAGGTAGGAAGTTCATTTGGTGTGAATTATTGTGAAATAGCAGGCGAAGATGATGAGCTGGTTATTGAAGAGCTGATGCAGAATGTTGTTAATGGTAATGATGTTAACGCTGGTAATGAAGATGGTGTTAATGAAGATTGTGAGAATGTATCTCGTAACGAAATTGTTGTTGTGGATACCAGTGGGATAACCATGTGGATGACGGTTTGGAATGTAGGCATGAATATCTTGAGTTTCCACGTTCTGTGGAAGAAATTCAGGTAGTTATAGAATGGGAAGATGGTACGGGTCTTGAAATAGATCAAGAATTTTGTTCAAAGGAGTCTGTGCGAGATTTGGTTAACAGAGCTGCAAATAAGAACTGTTTTGGTTTCATAACTATTAAGTCGGACTCAGAGCGACTTATGCTACGATGCCGTCAAGCTTTAGAAGGTTGTAGATGGTATTTACGAGTTGCGAAAATAAAGAAATCTGATTTCTGGAGTGTCAGAGTACATAGAAAGATGCATACATGCTCTCGGTCTATTGAGACTACAAGCAATAGTCTACAGAGAGGCACACCACGATTAGTAGCATCAGTTTTGCATGAAGACTATCTAAGTAATTTAGGGACTCCGACTCCTAAAGACATTATGAGTCTTGTTAAAGGAAGACTTGGTTTTCATTGTTCCTACTCTCGCTTGGAGAGGAAAAAACAACATGTTAGTGATGTCTGAGGAGTCCTGAAGAAAACTACAAGTTGTTGTTTTCTTATCTATACATGTTAGAGAAAGTAAATCGTGGGACAGTAACAAGTGTGGAATTGGATGCGAAAAAGGTTTAAATATCTATTCATCGCTTTGGGCGCTAGCATTGAAGGGTTTAGTGCAATGAGGAAAGTGATAGTTGTGGATGCAACTTTTCTTAAGACTGTATATGGTGGTATGTTAGTTTTTGCAACAGCTCGGGATGGTAATCGTCATCATTATCCCATTGCGTTTGGTGTAATTGATAGTGAAAAAAGATGTTAGTTGGACCTGGTTTTTCAAAAAGCTGAAAACAGTTGTACGGATATTCCTGGTTTGGTTTTTATAAGCGATAGACATGCAAGCATCATCAAGGCAGTCATTGAAGTGTACCGGCGCCTGCATGGACATTGTATATGGCATTTGGCTCAAAATGTGAGAGGACATGTGAAGAATGAGAAGGATCAATGCGTGGAAAAATTTAGGGATTGCGCTCATGCTTATACTAAGAGTGAGTTCAACAGAGAGTATGCTGAATTAAGGAGTAGATTTCCTAAAGCCGCTGCATATCTAGAGAAGAGTATAGGGTTGGAGAAATGGGCAAGATGCCATTTTGAAGGAGACAAGTATAACTTAGACACTAGCAATTCTGCAGAATCATTAAACAGTGTGTTTAAGAAAGCGAGGAAGTACGACCTGTTACCTATGATTGATGCGATTATTGAGAAAATTTCTAAATGGTTTAACATACATAGGAATGAATCTAGGAGTGCATTGGCGTCAAAGAAATTGGTTCCTTTTGTGGAGAATGTATTACACGAACGATGTGTTGTTGCCAATCGTTTAAATGTGACTGAGCTCAACAGCTACCACCTTGAATACAACGTTATTGGGCTGGATGGGATAACTTATTTGGTGGACTTGAAAATGAAAAGTTGTTCTTGCAGATGTTTTGATGTAGACAAGTATCCGTGTGTCCATGCAATAGCCAAAAGGAGCCGAGGAGAAAGCTTTATGAATGAATATCCAAGTCTATGATCTATGCTCCAAATATTACTTGATTGAAACGTGGGCATTGGCTTATTACATGACGATTCATGTAGTGCCGCATCAGTCAAAGTGGATTATTCCTACTGAAATTGAAGAATTGTTTGCCTTACCTCCGGATTACACAAAAAAATCGGGAAGACACCAAGAAAACCGGTTTCCATCGACCGGAGAACGTCGCTCAAAAAGGATTAGGCGGAACAAACTTGTGGCTGGCATAGACTTGGAGAGATGGTTGGAGCCTGAAAGTATTGATGAGGAAACCTAATTTGTTTATGTATTTTATTTGTATTTGTAATTCTTGGATTTGTACTACAAGGGTCAACTAAGTACAACTATGTTATGTTTTTGTTATACAAAGAGGTCATTTAACTATTTAACTATTAAGAAAATATTTTAAATTAATATATGGATTCGAAAATATTTACTAATCTTAGCAATATATGGATTCGAAAATATTTAACTATTAAGAAAATATTTTAAATTAATATAACAAATTTTTTTGATTTTTCTAACAAATATTATTGTTCTCACATTAAACAATCCTTAAAGTACATAGAAGACTATGTTTGTGGCGACATGTTATGATGCCAAAGAGCTGCAAATCATGATTTCGTTATATTTTTATTAGTAAAACATTGTAAATGAGGATTAATAGTGGGAAATCATGTGGCCAACTGCAATAGAATGATTTACATCATAGTCCAACTTCAAAAACGCAAAAAAGGCATTTGTACAACTATGAGGACGAAAGGCCAACTGAACATCTAAGAATAACTATTTGTAATACTCAGCCGCCAATTTATTAGTGGGGTCACTCACGTGGAGAGAGCCGACAAGATTTGCTCAATTTATTTTATTAATATCTCTTTCTTTCCTTTATTTATTTCGAGATATTTCTTTCTCTTTCCTTTTCTTCATTCATCATTCCATTCCTATTTGAGCGAAGGAGCGAAGAAGAGGAGAAACCGACAAGATTTGAATCCGAAGATTTGTTTGAGGTGAGTCCTGAATCACACTTCTGGGTTAATCCCGATTTTACAATCCCAATTTTTGACGATTTTGATATTAGGTTCATAGAGTTTGAAATTAGGGTTCATAGAGTTTGAAATTTGGGTTCATAGAGTTTGGTTGTTAAGAGTTTCAATTAGGTTTTAACTGTTAATTGTGAATGATTTCGCTTTCCTTTTAATAGCTAAGAATGGATAGATTATGTGAGAGGACCCTTGGTTCGATGAAATGAAAAGTAACAAAGGGAAGAGGACATTACTTGATAGCTGATGGTGCCTATGGCCTTCCTTTAAGTTGTCCATGTGGTGGAAGGATGATCGCGGATACCTCCACCGAAGAGAAATACTTGATATGCAATGTGTTTAAGGTGAGAAGAGGGACATGAATTTTAGATTAATGGCATTAATGTTAGAATATGTGATGATTTATTTCTTTTGTCATTGTAGAATGATGGCTTACACTTTCGGAAATGTTGGAGTCTCGCCATCGAAGAAGAGGTGACTAAGTTAAGGACTCAGTTTGATGAGAAATTCAAGGAGGACAAAACCGGACTCCATGAATTGTATATCAATACATTGCAGAGGAGCTGGAAAACAATGCTCAAGAGACAGCGAACCTCAAGGAGATGGTGGGTAGGCTAGTGGCTCGAATCGAGAAGCTTTTTCGGTCCTATGCCTTGATTTGTTTCTCTTTGTTTGTTTTCTAAGACTAATATTTTGTTGTGTTTTCTAAGACTTATCTTTGTTTCTTTTTTCTTGTGTTTTCTAAGACTAATATTTTGATTTGTACGACTTACTTTTCCGAATCTACTTTTCTTTTGTAATGGTTTAACATATGTGATATCTCATTATTAGTTGTACCGAGTATACCTAGTTGTACTAAAATACTAAATATAGTTGTACCGAGTATACCTAGTTGTACCAAAAAACTGAATATAATTGTACCAAGTATACCTAGTTGTACCAAAAAACTGAATATAGTTGTACCAAATATACCTAGTTGTACCAAAAAACTGAATATAGTTGTACCATTTAAACCTAGTTGAACCATATCCTGAAAATCATGAAAATAGTTTCCCAATACAATCCACAACTAACAATCATTACTTCTTCCCAGTCTTCTGACGCTTTACAGGCTGAACTGTTTCAAACGGTGTTGTTAGCAACGAAGATGGTTTCCTTACTCGTTTGGTCCCTGTTGGTAACACCATAGTTTCATTGTCCTTCTCTTTATTCTTCTTTTTCTTCGTATTTGCTGCCTTCTTCTTATGTTTCTGGTGCTTCTCCTCATCCTCGAAAGATCTTCATCCTTGGCATCTTCATCCTCTGCATTCTCGGCCTCAGCATCCTCATCCCCATCATTCAAATCCATTGGTATACCAGATGGCATATGATGTTTATCCTTGTACGATTCTTCTGCTAACATCCCAGCCATACAATTTTCAAGATCAATCACTCTCCCACCTAAGTCTGTGATTTTGTCATCCATGGCAGACATCTTCTCTTCGATTTTGTCATCCATGGCAGACATCTTCTCAAGGATTTCCTGAAACCCTTTCTCCATTGCTTCCTTTAATCCTACATTCTCAGTGACTTCAGCTTCATTCTCGGTAGCATTACATTCTCGAGAGGCATTTCTTGATGCCAAGTCTTGTTCGTCATATCTTTGAACCAAATCTTCTTCCTCCTGAAGCGGTTAGACGCTGTCTCCAACTATCAATGATAGGATCAATAAAACCTATACCATCATCAACATCATCGTCTATGATCTGGGCCAACATAGCTTTTTCCTCGAGTCTGGTTCCAAGATGCTTGTAATATCCTCAATATCAATAAACTTAACTTAAAATAAAAGTCATAACAAATAGAGTCTAGGTTTCATACCAACTAAGTGAACAATAAACTAACCTTAGAACTACCAAGCACTTCTAAATGTCTTCCAATGGAAAACCTTTCATACAAGGTTCAATGTACTTGTCTTGCACATCCTTGACAGCCCTTCTGCGGGTATAGCTTCTCGAAATTTGATTCCAAGACTTGGACTACTTGCAAATGCCATTATCTACACATAAAGTGACATTCATTAAACTATTGCGTTATGAATCAAAAACTTAAAATAATCAAACTTAATATTTACCTCCAATGGAACAACGAATCCGAGATATGCCAACTTGCTGTTTTGGTTTCACGGTACTCGCAAGTTCTTCATAATCCCCGTACTCCCTCTCAAACACTGATCAAAAGTGTAACGACCCCATGGAAATTGCTCACAAGCATCCAAATCATTAACAATTCTAAGAATGAACTCGTCTATGTTTCCATCACTCTTAGACTTCGCCACCACTACCTTGCACAGGAAATACAACACGATCATCTTCTTCCTGGCTAAACCGCGACTCTTCTTCTTCTTCATTTCCTTGAGCTTGTCTTCCACATCTTTCATTTTTATTCCTCCTGACCTTCCAAACATCTTTTCAACAAACTTCAAACTCCCTAATTCCTTATAGTTCTCAGGGTATTCATCACAGTCAAATCCACTTAACAGCGCATGCTCTTTAATAGAATACCTAATAGGCACTCCATTCACCACAAACCAACACTCTCTTTCGCTCTGATTATAGCTGTTCAAGCAAAAGCATCCACATGACTCATGTGGTTTCGCTCCCCTAGGCATGTGGAATACATGCTTAAACCGAGAATGGTCCATGAACCACTTCACTTCTTCGCAAAATTCTTCTCTATGTATTCCACGTCTGGGTCACACTACACCTAATTCCAAACTTACAGACCTTGTTGTATTCAAGAGGAGCAAAGAACATCTTCTCTGGCTGTAGTGGTTGCCAATCATCATCATCACTATCCTGCAAATTTAAACACATAAACTCCATAGTTGTTCCAGTTATCCGAGTTTTTCCAGGTTATCCCAGAGTTGTACTAAACCACAAAAATAAGCCTAAGTTGTCCTAGTTGTTCTAGTTGTTTTAGAACCACCATTTCTAATTTCCTAAACTATTTCCATAACCCTACTCACAGTTCAAGTAATGTATAGAGATCTTAATGAATATACGATGGTCAAGGTTTTCTTCATCCCCATCACCTTCACTTGCTTTTTCTTCTTCTTCTTCTTCTTCTTCATCTTCATCTTCATCTTCATCTTCATCTTCTACTTCTTCCTCTGTTTTTTCATTTTCTTCTTCTTCCTCTACCTCTTCATTTTCTTCTTCTCCTTCCTCTTCGTCTTCCTCTTGTTCTTCTTCCGAAGCTTCTATACCGCTTCTTTTGAAGTTTCTATAGTTGCTTCTCTTGAACCTTCTATAATTGCTTCTGTTGGATCAATTACACGAGGATTTGGATCAAGTAGAGCATCTACTTGTTCTGTGGTATCTTTTTTTCCATCCTTTCGCCCTTCTCTTGTTGACTCATAAATCCCACTATTCTCTTAATTTTACCATTCTTGAGATAACAAGAACAACAATACAACGTGTTATGAAAATCCGAGATCAACTAGAACAACTACGATAACTACTCATAAATCACAACAACAACAAATCGATAAAGCAAATAGAACAACTAAACATAGAGAGCAACACGAGATGAGTTAAATCTCAAGTTTCATTGACAATTTGACTACTTCAATTTGACTACTTCGATTGACACTAATTGGAGTTCCATTAATTGAACAACACGAGTGAACCACCACGGAAAAAGAGAAGAAAACAATGGATCTTACAGAATTGAAGAACACGATCGGCTACTAAAGATGAGCAAAGCTCCGGTAATTCAATCGGAGGAGAAGGGAGAAGTTGGATGATCTGCGACAAGCAAGTAAGTTAAGTTAGGGTATTGGTTTCACTTTTACGATTTACAATTGATTTTGGGTAAAAAATCAAAAAACAATTACATTAATTGGATCGGATCTGATGGATTATTGGGTTTGGGTCTGATATGTTGGTTGGGTTGGTAGTTTTAAATTTTTGATCAGGTTTTTTAGACTTTTACCTTATTTTTGATTTAAAAAATAATGTTAAAAGAAATAAAAAAATAGAGGATGGCACGAGAGAAAATAATTTCTCAATTGATGGCATTATAGCAATTGATTCGATCAGGCATGGACGAAGAGTACGAAGTCATAGTTCTGGGTACTGGTCTCAAGGAGTGCATCCTTAGTGGTCTTCTCTCCGTCGATGGTCTTAAGGTCTCTCTTCTCTTTTCTTTTTTTTGGTCTGATTCCAATTTTAATTCGTTATATGATGAACGGATCTTGCTGAGACTATCTCTCTGACTACGTGATTTAAGCTCCGGTTCCCGATCTAGCTATAGATTATGTGCTACTTCTTATTTTAGGCGATTACTTAATGAGTTTTGATCATTTTTTGCCAACGATTTGAGTTTGATGCAATTGGTTATTGAGAAGTACTAAGTTTCTGGGTGCGATTGCCTTCTCCATTCTCATTTGCTAAGTAATCATCACATTGGTAAGACACTATGATGTAACTTGATGTATATTCCAAAATAGGTACTTCATATGGACAGGAATGACTACTACGGTGGAGAGTCAACATCGCTTAATCTCAATCAGGTCTTTTCTCCCTTCAAATCTTTACTATGATTTTTTGTTTTTGGTTACTTATCATTAGCTAGAGTTATTGATGTTGCTTTCTTTTACAGCTATGGAAGAAGTTCAGGGGAGAAGATAAGGCTCCTGCTCATTTAGGCTCTAGCAGAGACTACAATGTTGACATGATGCCTAAGGTTTGATCTTTAGCTACTTTCCAGTTTAATTGTCTCTTTGCTAGCTTTATTGTACTTATAGGGATTCCTAACTCAATGTGGTGAACCAGTTTATGATGGCAAATGGAAAGCTTGTTCGTGTCCTTATTCATACCAATGTGACTAAGTACTTGTCTTTTAAAGCTGTTGATGGAAGCTATGTTTTTGTCAAAGGCAAGGTACAAAGCTTTTCACTTTACTTTCTAGCTGCTGATTTTTACTGTTTTAAGTCGTTTTTCAAGTTACTTTAATTGTTTATATCCTTACAGGTTCAAAAAGTGCCAGCAACTCCAATGGAGGCCCTCAAATCTCCTCTTATGGGTATTTTTGAGAAACGTCGAGCTGGAAAGTTTTTCAGTTATGTTCAGGATTACGATGAGACAGACCCGAAAACACATAATGGCATTGATTTGAGGAGAGTTACAACAAAGGATTTGATTGCGTAAGCTGATCTTCTATTGTCTTCTGCATTATGGTCTTGTCAATGTTTGATTTAGATTTTAGACTATCTGCTGCTAACTATCTAGATAACACTTTGGCAGGACATTCGGTCTTGATGAAAACACTATTGACTTCATTGGTCATGCTGTGGCCCTTCACAGTAATGACAGCCATCTCCATCAACCTGCCTATGATACTGTAATGAGAATGAAGGTGAGTTGCTCTTGTGGGACTTTTAAAATATGGCCCCTTTCAATTCCTGAATTTTTCTCTTGGCATTTCTTACTCTGTTGCTTTAATGTTTTATCAGCTCTACGCGGAGTCCCTTGCACGTTTCCAAGGAGGTTCACCTTATATCTATCCTCTCTATGGGCTGGGAGAATTGCCTCAGGTTTTATTTTTTTCTTTTCTATGCATGCTTTATTTGGTTGGGGCTACTATTCTGATGTTTTGGATGACAGTTTGTGTAATCTCCTTGAACTTCTCTCTTCTCTTCCTTTCAGGCATTTGCACGACTTAGTGCTGTCTTTGGTGGGACATATATGTTGAACAAACCTGAGTGCAAGGTGTGTCTTTGACTTCCTTATCTTTGAACAAACCCTTTGGATGCTAGATCTAATAAATTGATGTTGCTTTTATAACAGGTAGAGTTTGACGAGGAGGGTAAGGTTATGGGTGTTACATCTGAGGGAGAGACTGCCAAATGCAAGAAAGTTGTATGCGATCCTTCTTACCTGCCCAACAAGGTAATGAGTGGGACACAAATATCTTACACTGGTATTTAGGTTTATCTGATGCTTCTGCACGGGAGCAGGAAGCTCTCCTTGATTTTTTTTTTGTTGGATGCATATAGTTCCCATCTGTGTTTTCTGGTCTGTCGAGAAGTGAGCCTGTTAGTGTTAGGTATTTGTAAATCTCCCACTTTTTCCTGATCATTTTGATATGTTTTATAATCCAATCCAAACAGGTCAGGAAGATTGGCAAGGTTGCTCGGGCGATTGCCATTATGAGCCACCCTATCCCAAACACCAATGATTCGGAATCGGTGCAAGTCATCCTACCCCAAAAACAATTGGGCCGCAAATCAGACATGTGAGTTCTCTTGTGCATCTTGTGGTTCCTCTTATAGAAGTAAATGATTCTGAATGACTGCAAAGAACTGAAACGTCAATTTGCATATATTTGCTCTATGTGGTACCTAAACTTAGTCTGAATTATGCTCTTTAGCTTTACTGAGATACGTTCCTTGATTTCTCTTTAGATTAATGTTGTTGCCAAAGACACTCTCCTTAACAATATTATTTATTTGATTACAATACACACACTATAAAACCTGGCTGTGTGTAAATATTGAGTCGATTGATATGTTTGTTTCTCGGCTAATGTTTACATCTTGATTTAAATGACAGGTATGTCTTCTGTTGTTCGTATTCACACAATGTTGCTCCCAAGGGAAAATTCATAGCATTTGTCTCGACAGACGCTGAAACCAATAACCCTCAAACCGAGCTGAGGCCTGGAATCGAGCTTCTGGGTCCTGTTGATGAGCTGTTCTTCGACATCTATGATAGATACGAGCCTGTCAATGAGCCCACTTTGGACAACTGCTTCATATCAACGGTTGGTTCAGTTGTCCCTTTTTGTTGAACATGTTAAAGTTGACTGGTTGCTAATAACCTCTTGTTCCTGTCCTAAACAGAGTTATGATGCTACAACACACTTTGACACAACTGTTGTTGATGTGTTGAACATGTATAAATTGATCACCGGGAAGGTAATGAATGTTCCAGAATCACAAATATATCGGTTTTATTAATTAAAACCGACATGTTCTGCGATTGGGAAATTGATACACATTTTTGTGTTGCAGGAATTGGATCTAAGTGTGGATCTTACAGAAGCTAGTGCTGCAGAGGATGAATGATGGAAAATATTGCAAGCCCTGTCTCTTTTGTTAATCACCAAATGTCTTGGTAAAAGTTGTCTCACCAAAAATGTTGTCTGTTAGATTACAGAATCTGACCGATCTCAATCTCATCGTGATTACCAGTTGCCAGGTGGTGTTTGTGTTTTGTTTTTTGTTATTTCTTAAAACCAAAATGTTGGATTTCGTTGTTCTTGTTTGGAGTGGATTATATATCAGAATGTTGTTGCATTTGAACAATCATCGTCGTTCCTCTATAGACTCTCGGTACATTTTATTAATCTTGACTGAACTAAGTAACTTAAATAAATGCTTTAGAAAACTAAATTGTGTAAAGCTGGTAGAACACTTTAAACCGTAAATTAATTACCTCTCTAATCTGATTGAGTTTACTGAATTTTTGAGAATTTCTTTTCTTTCTTTTTTTAATACCAGGCTAATAAACGTACATGTGAATAGTACAAAATAACCTTAAGAGATTCGCCAAGAACCAACCCTTGTTTAGAAAGCAAATATTTTGTTTGAACAATTGACAGTGAGATTCACATCTTTACTGTATTTCTTACAACACCAAGTTTTGCATACTACGCGAAGTTGAAGGTGTTTCTGTCTGATACAGAATCTTAAACAGAATCTTTCTGAACAATCTCTGATGTTTCCCCAACCCCAAGGTGCTGGTTTTGTTGAGACGCGCCTTTTCCTGGCATCGACTGCAACAGAATAGGCTGTGGTGGAGGAGTAGCTCCATGACTGATTCCTGCATGAGTTGAACCTTTCTTCACTCCCTTCTTAGCCATATTTGCCCATCCAACAATCTGTTGTTGTGTCTGCTCGTTGAATATTGCACCATTGAATGAACTTCCCATCTTTTCACCAAAAGAACAAGGGTGATTCTGAGTTTGTGTCTTTGTCTAGTTGATATCAGAACACAAGAGAATGACAAGGAGATGTAAAATCTATACCTGAGTCACGAGGGCATAGAGTGGTAAGGTACTGTAACTGCAGAGAAGCTGAACCAATACCCTGAAAAAAGCAGAGTCAAAAGATTCTTCATTTCAAGAACAAGAAACTTTTAATAAAGGAGATAGTGGCTATTATTACCCGATGACGAGTCTTGGAATTAAGAATTTGACTTGTCCCATGATGCAAGAACTCCAACCATATTGAAACTGTTGTTACAATTGCAAAATGTTGACTCTGTGTTTTGATAATCTAGACTGGTTTAGATTGGTTATATGGTAAGAGTATACTTACGAGGGTAAAGAAGAAGAAAGCCAATTGAAAGGAGTTTTGGAAAAGAATGAAATGGATCAAGAAGAAAACTAGCCGGGGACTTTGAAACCAGAATAGATCATCTGATGGTCGGACTACCAAATCTCCTTCCACAGCAATGTGTTTCTCTGCAACTTCATGAGCCAAATCTGTGATGATATGCTCTAACTTGGTCCCCACGGCAAGCAAAAGCTGAAGAGAAAATCGAGTAAAACAGGTTTTGATCAAGATGGGTTTTGAAGCATAGACATGGTGGAGCTGTTCAGAGACTTACAATCAGCGGAATGAAAGCTAGCCAGAAGTAAACATGCCATGCTGCAAGAAATATAAAGTTAAATCGATGATCATTAACAGAAAGAAAAAGGAAGAAAACTTGGTTTGGATAGAAGTTAAAAGATATCATCTCACCAGCAATGTTCAGAAGCAAGAAGAGAACCACAAATACCCAAAGGTACCAACTGTAATTTGATATATACATCAGAACAGAATCAAGAACACAACTATTTTGAATGGAAGTATGGTTTTTCGAAAAGCTTTACCTGATACCGACGACTTTCTTGAAATCAGAATTAAGGGCACGCATTAAGTACTTATGGAAATTGAATTTTGGGTTGGTCTTGCAATGAGTCTAATAAAAATAAAGAATAGAAAAAGTTGTCTTAAGAGATGATTGTACAGAGAAACTCAATCCGATAAACAAATCAAATTGGGAGACATATACCGTGATGAAGCCTAGCCTCATCGTGATGTAATCCGTTTTACTGACTGACTCAAGAAACTGTTTCATAAATGATTGCTGCAATGGACAAGAACACACTCAAAACTACGAAAACTTGCATATACATACAAGCATGTCTTGGGAATCAAGTTAACTTCGCACTAAACAAAAACACTCACCGACCATCCAAAGCAAGCATCAGCTTTCCCAACTCCAAGAAATCGTCCCCTGATGAACTCGTGTTCTTGGACATGTGTGAATTTCTTCTCGATCACTGTGTATATAAAAAGCGGTTATGAGTTAATGTTAAGAGATTACAATGATCCGCAAACAAGAATCCTTCTACTAAGTATAGTATTATATACCTTGGTCTGAGTCGTCCTGTTCTAAAACTTGATCCTCCCATTTTTTCCATTGCATCATCTATGCCATACGTTATGTTATCATCATTAGACATTAAAAAAAAAGGCTTATTATGCTTGCTAGTATAAGTTGGCAATTGAATATTGTGGTCATGTGATTTCTGGTTTTAGAGTTTAGCGTTTAAAGTTCTCGACTGAGTTTCATCCCTATTAAACATTAAAAGGGATTATTGTTGTAAATAAGCAATACCTTAATGGTACCAAAAAGAATGGTTAAGAGGCAGAAAATAATGTGGGACACAGCTAACACAAAGATGAATATATGAAGTGTAAGACTTTGAACGCTCAATGTATTTAAGGATCAGACAACAACAGATTGTTACTCTGTTTCTGTCTCACACTCAACTTGTTTCTTGTGTAGCACTCAACGATTTCAATCTCTTCTCTTTACTCTGTTTTGTAATACGAGAACTGTGTACTTTTATTAGATAGATGGACTGTATTTATAGGTTTACAAGAGACACTTTAGACTAAGGGTTGCATCTCTAATAGACACCCCATCGTACAGACACAAACCTTCAACACATAACTACTTGGCGGTTATTTAGATCAATTGAATCTAATTGAAACAAATGATTAAATACTACCATATGTTTATACGACTTATAAACTTAATTAAAAAACAAATATGAAGTCTTGATCACTTTCAACACTCCTCCTTGATCATGGCTTCATCTTCATGCCTAATTCTTCTCGTAAAGTCTCAAACTTTAACGTGTTTAAAGGTTTGGTAAAAATATCAGCGACTTGAAACTCTCCTGGACAATGTTCAAGCTTAATCTTTCCTTCTTGTTCAGCCTCTCTTACGAAATGATACTTGATATCAATATGCTTTGTTCGTCGATGTTGAACCGGATTCTTTCCTATGGCAATTGCAGATTTGTTATCACACAGAATCCTTGTACCTTTTTCAGTCTTGAAACCGATCTCATTTACCAATCTTTGTAACCATATTGATTGGTTTGCTGCAGAGCAAACTGCAATGTATTCAGCCTCGGCTGTTGATTGAGCGATTGTCTTTTGCTTGCTAGAGTTCCAGCAACATGCACCCGATCCAATAAAAAAAACATAGCCGCTTGTGCTCTTCTTATCTTCAACTGAACCACCCCAATCACTATCCGAAAAACCCATCAATTCTGCGTCCTCTGTTCGTTTGAATTGAATCCCATATCAAAGTCCCTGTAACATATCTAAGCACTCGTTTGGCTTCTTGAAAATGTTGCACTGTCGGAGATGTCATGTAACGAGACAAGTAAGAACTTGCATACATGATGTCTGGTCTTGAAGCACAAAGGTATAAAAGTCCTCCAACCAAGCTTCTATACTTTGTGACGTCTTCAAGTTTCTCATCTGAAATTTCCTTCTTCTTACTGTGAGGAATTAATGGTGTTGATACACTTTTGCAATCTTGCATTCCAAATTTCTTTAGCAGCTTCTTTGTATAGTTTTCTTGTGATAAGAAAATGTCTTCTTCGGTTTGGATTACTTCCATGCCAAGAAAATAGCTCAGTTCTCCTAAATCTGTCATCTCAAACTCATTCTTCATCTCCTCCTTAAATCTTTCTATCTCTTTTATGTTGCTTCCCGTGACTATGATGTCATCAACATATATGCTTACCACCAAAATCTCCTCCAATGTCTTCTTTACATAGAGTGCTGCATCATTTAAGCTTCTCTTAAACCCATTCTTGGTGAAATATCCATCAATGCCCATACCATGCTCTAGGTGCTTGTTTTAAACCGTATAGCGCTTTGTGAAGTTTGAGAACTTTTCCTTCTTCTCCTTCTTCTATGAATCCTGGTGGTTGTTCTATGTAAACTTCTTCTTCCAAATCTCCATTTAAGAATGCTGACTTTACATCCATTTAAAAGAGTTTCCATCCTTGTTGAACCGTAATAGCCATTATGGTTCTTATTGTATCATATCTTGAAACCGGTGCAAAAGTTTCAAGATAATCCACACCATATTCTTGTGTGAATCCTCTAGCTACCAATCTCGCCTTGTGTTTGATTGCTTCTCCACTTGCATTAGTCTTCAAACGAAAGATCCATTTGACACTAATCACATTTTTATTGCTTGGTCTGTCTACTATCTTCCATGTTTTGTTCTTTTCTATCATCCACAACTCTTCTCTCATAGCTTCTATCCAATTTTCGTCTTTCAATGCTGCTTCCAAGGATTGTGGTTCTTCAGCCATCATGAGACACATTTCATGTATAAGCGCTTCTTCTTCAACTTCATTTGCTTGGCTTGTAATATCATAAATTGATCGGTAACCTCTTGGACCAACCGATTCTTCTTCTTCTCTATTTGAAATTTGAAGTTGATTGAAAGCATTACTTACTTGATTTATTTGATCATTTAAATCATTTCCTCCTTCTTGTTCTCGTGAGTTGACCTTAGCTTGTGATAGAATTGCTTTTCTTTCTCCTTTTTCTTCATGACTCCATGTTTTTTCCTCATCAAAAGTCACATCTCTTGATACTTCAACTTTTTCTTCGTTTAGTAAAAACACTCTAAACCCCTTTGATTCGTTGCTGTAGCCGACAAATATTCCTTGTTTGGCTTTAGTATCAAGCTTTCTTCTTTTCTCATCCGGTATGTGTAACCTACACACCCAAAAATCTTTAAGGGATCAACTCTTGGTTTCTTTCCACTCCAAATCTCTAGAGGCGTCACTCCTTTCTCCAATGATTTAGACGGTATTCTGTTTTGCAAATATGTTGAAGTTGCAATAGCTTCAGCCCAAAACTTGTTTGATAAGTTCTTCTCCTTGATCATTGATCTCGCCATTTCTACAAGTGTACGATTTACGTCTTTCCTAACACCGTTTTGTTGTGGAGAGTAGGAGTTGTGACTTCATGGTGTATCCCATTCTCTTGACATAATTTGATGAATTCTTTTGATAAGTATTCACCACCTCCATCTGTTCTAAGCCTTTTTATTCGATTCTCCGATTGATTCTCCACATAAGGTTTGAATATCTTGAACTTTGTGATCACTTCACTCTTGTTTTTCAAAAAATACACCCATGTCATCCTTGAGAAGTCATCAATAAAAGTGAGAAAGTATTTGCTCCCATTTATTGATTCGGTTTGCATTGGGCCACACACATCCGAGTGAATAAGCTCTAACATGCCACTTGTGTTGCTTTGAGATTTTTTCAGAAAACTTTTCCTTGATTGTTTTCCGATTTCACAAGACTCGCATATCCCTCTTGTTACTTCAAACTTTGGCAGATCTTTCACGGTTTTTAGCTTTTGCATTGTCTCCATTTTGTCATAATTTATATGACCAAACCTTTTGTGCCAAAGATTTGTTTCTTTTTCCTTTTCTTCGAATGCAACATAAGTCTCTTCACTCAATCCATTCCATCGTATTGGAAAGCTTTTATTCTTCATCTTGATATCCAAAATTTTTCTCTTATTTGGATCTTGAATTATGCACTTGTTGTCTTCAAAAGTGACTCGATATCCATTTGATATCATTTGAGAGACACTTAGTAAATTCCTTGCGAGTTTAGGTACATAGAGTACGTTTTTGATAACATGAACTCCTTTGTTTGTACAAACTCGTATATCTCCTTTGCCTTCTGATACTATCTTCCCCCCATTTCCAATCTGTATGATGATTTTTTTTCTTCGATCCAAAAAACTGAAGTGCCTTGCATCTTTTGACATGTGATTGGTGCACCCACTATCGACCAGCCATGTTTCTTCATCGAATTTTGAAGTCTTCTTCTTCAACGACACTAAAGAGCATATGACCCTCTTCATTTTCATCTTCTTCATCTGATTCTTCAAGGCTTAGATGTGCTTTTTCATTGTTTCTAAGCTTGCAATCTCTGGCTATGTGCCCTGGTCGCACACATAACATCTTCTTACATTTGTTGTGTTTCTTTGTGAACCGCTTTCACTCTTCGTTCTAAAACAATCTACCTCATTGTGATTGTTCTTTTTACACACGCCACACCACATATTGGTCTTCCCATGACGATTTTTGTTTAGCTTGTTTACTCCTCTTGAGCCAAGCTTTTCTCCATAAAACGCACCCTCATTGATACGATCTTCTCGGAGACTTAAATGCTTCTCATGCGCTTCAAAGTTCCTATCAATTCTGTGACAGAAAGAATTGATAGATCTTTTGTTTGTTCAAGTACCCCAACGATCTTGTCGAATTGTTGTGGTACGGAGATGAGAATCTTTTGAACCCTTTGGTAATCGGCATTCTCTTCTCCATGACCTCTTAGTTGCTTACTTAGATTAATCAACTTAGTTGTGAAATCATTTCTAGTTTCACCCTCTTCCATCCTCAGATTCTCATATTCTCGCTTCTTAAGGTTTGAAGATTAATCATCTTCACTTGTGCACTTCCTTGGAATTCCATCTCCAAAGCGGTCCATGCCTTCTTGGCGGTTGATCCTGGAGCAATTCTCGGAAAAATGGATTCCGATACTGCACTTTGAAGAATTTGGAGAGCCATCATATCTTTCATTTGTTGTTCTTCTCTCTCTTTGATCCACACTGGTGTACTCTCAGGAGACGTACTTGCCGTAATGCCATTTTCGACAATTTCCCACAACTTACGTGTCTTCAAAATGGTAATCATTTTGATTTTCCAAAAACCATATGATTCACCATTGAAGATTGGAATCACTTGCTGCATAGTTGTCTCCATAGCTCTGATACCATGTAAGACTTTGAACGCTCAATGTATTTAAGGATCGACAACAACAGATTGTTACTCTGCTTCATCTCACACTCAACTTGTTTCTTGTGTAGCACTCAACGATTTCAATCTCTTCTCTTTACTCTGTTTTGTAATACGAGAACTGTGTACTTTTATTAGATAGATGGACTGTATTTATAGGTTTACAAGAGACACTTTAGACTAAGGGTTGCATCTCTAATAGACACCCCATCGTACAGACACAAACCTTCAACACATAACTACTTGGCGGTTATTTAGATCAATTGAATCTAATTGAAACAAATGATTAAATACTACCATATGTTTATACGACTTATAAACTTAATTAAAAAACAAATATGAAGTCTTGATCACTTTCAACATGAAGCTCATGTAGAGCTGATACCGACATTAACGGAGCCTTTTCCTGAATATAAAACAATATCACAAAAATCCCAATAATAATATGTTAGTTAAGAAAAAAAATAAGTTCGTTAAAAAAATCCCAATAATAATAATAAGTTACTTATGTAATATCATCTTAAAAAGAATATTATGTCAATTGTATGCACGTCTTTGAGAATATAACGAATGCTAAAAACGTGCAAGAAAAAAAGAGATTATCTTTGGTTTATTAAAAAAAAAAAGGTTTATACCTTGAGGGAGCAATGGTCGTCGGCGGCGGAATCTCCGGCGAGGAGATGACGGCCGGTGAAACTGAACTGGAAATGGGAGGTGTTTTTGAGGGACTTATCATATTCCTTACAAGGGAGAAACTTTTGACTTATGTCCTTTGGTATGCAAATCTTTCCTATTCTAGACTGGCTTACTGATAGTAGCAACGATATGAACCCTAGTAGCATAAGTTCTGTCGGTTTTTTTCAAAAATATTGTCAGAAACAAATTGAAACTATGGTTGAGATTGTACATTTCAAAACAATAAGTGAAGTTTTGTAAATATTGAACAGAAACATGAAATCAAATAACCTTCTTTGATCTTCAGTAATGCTCCGAAAAGCTGCTTCTGATCGTTCTTCTGAAAGTGCTGTACTCAAAACATATATAAATTTATATATTATTCTAACAACAAATAAAACTATACATATTTACAGTGTATATGTATATATAACCTTTCCGGCACGGTGGAGGAAACGCTCGACGGCAAAAGAGATGGAGACGATGACGGAGCAGACGAGTGCCACCACCCAAGTTGGCGTGTACTCTAAGGACGTTCCTCCTCCCGCCATTTTTGTTCCGGTGATTGTTGATTTTCTTGATCCCTTGCGTCGTGCTTTATATAATTCGTAATACATGACCAAAGAATTAGTTATATTTATAGGGGTAACCCTGCCAATTTGATTCATAATCCGCGTATTCCGCCCTGTTAGATCCGCTGCGGGAAAAGTGCGGAACAATTTTTTTTTTTCAAATTGCGGGTCGTGGGTGCAGATAGAAATATTTTTTGGTGGGACGGATGCGGATCATCATATTTTGTGAAGCGGGTTTGCGGGTACCATCATTTAAAAAATACATATATCTATTAATTATTATTATTTTATAAAATTTAGTAGTTAAATTTTAAAAATATAATATATATATATATATATATATTTATCCAAAATTTTTGTTTTTTTAAATTGGAAATTTATGTTTTTATACTAAAATTTTATTAATAAATATTATTTTTATTAAAATTATAAAAAAAATAATTTTTAATTGTTATTTAAATATTTGTGGGTTATCCGCGGATACCCGCAGATTTAAGCGGGATAGGTGCAGATTAATTATTTTTATTTACGGGTCGCGAGTTACAGTTTGATGCGGGTTAAAAATTTATATAATCCGCTGTTGGACGGGTTGCGGGTTTGACCCGCTTGGCAGAGCTAAATAGGGGTAGGCATAATTCATGTCTTATCCCGCATTATTTCATTCCGTCTCATTCTCGGTGTCAAATTTTCGTCTCATATAGGAATGTATTTTTTATATGGTGCGAATTTTCAATTTCTATTTAAAAATAGAATGGAAATGAGAATTCTCGAAGTTCTATTGGAAAAAAATATATATAATATAGTAATAGTAAATTAAATATATAGAATATTATATAAAAATTTAATCTAAAATTTTATAATATTTTTAAAGTATTATCGATTTATTATTATATTTCATATTATTTAAAATTGTAGTTTTTTTTATATGAATCGAAAGCTTATAATTTATTTTAAGTTTATTATGACTATTTGATTTATGTTTAAAGGCTTACCTACGTTGGTATGTCGAATTTTAAAATTTTAATTCTTAAATGACGTAAATCGAAATTTGTTTTTATTTGGTTTTCGGATAATTTATAAATGATGTATGATAAACAAATAAATTTTAGTTTATTATTTTCATATTTTTGGTTTGGAGAATTTTTGTTCCAGTCTCCTTCTATGTTCCATTCTCATTCCGTCCTGAATTTTTAATGGGATATAAACAGGAGTATGGAACATCCTTTTTAATTTCCAAATTCCTGTTTGCTCACCCCTAATTATATATATCGAAATTCGATTTTTATGTCTTGGAACGTGTCGTGAAATAAAAGAGGTCCCAGTTTCACATTCTGTAGGTTGTATTCATGCACATAATATATGATGTGTATGTATGTGGTATCACTGTGTTTGAATTTTCTAGTTGAATATTCATATTCTGACAGATAATATCATACACACGAATATTTCATATGATAACTACTAATGTTACAAGAGTTAGTTGAGGTCTATAACACCGATCGATAATGACAAAAAAAAATATAGACAATTTACGATATGAAATATTCGTGTGTATGATATTATCTGTCAGAATATGAATATTCAACTAGAAAATTCAAACACAGTGACACCACTTAAGCGAAGACCGACTTTTTAAAATAAAGTGGTTGTATCTGTAAAGAGTGACTAAAGACAACAACACCATTTATTATCATTGCACATCGAGTATACTTTTCTTTCAAGTCTGAACATTACAGTGGAGCTGATACAACAAAAGTAGGTGAATATAGTATTTACCAAATTAGATTGCGGTTAAAGACACGTTTTGATTTGATTCTATTCGACCAGAAGGTCCAGAACTATAACAATACCGGTCCAAACCAGGGATTTCTCATACATAGGTGGGTGAGAGATAAGTTTTCAGAGGTAAACTAGAAGCCCAAAAGAATTCAAGAACTAATTACTGAGAATAACACAATGTAAAGAAGATCACAATTTGCAAAGAAAATGAATAATCAAAAAGCCTATCTCCGATGAAGATCAGAAGTCTGTTATCACTGAATTAAACAAAACAAAATACTCAAGCCCCCAAAATCTATGAAATGAGCAAAGATAAAGAAGGAAGCATTCATCAATTCATTCTCCTGATAAGCTCATTGATGAAATTCTCTCGGTTTCCAGCATCACCACCTTCAACGTAGTGGTTTCTCTTCTTCTTAAGGCCACCAAGTGGTGCCTTCAATTGGAATGGCCAAAGGAAGTTGTTGGCTTCCTTGAAGTGAGGTCCAACAGTCATGATCTCATGAATCAGATCCTCCACGCAGATGATCTCATGCTTCCCTAGAGCTTGATCCACAATTGAGTTGTCAGTAAGTGCTATCCTCTGGTGGTTCAGCTTTCCAAATCCCCTTTTGTAGATCAGTTCCTTTACGCTCTTCAAGTTAGGGTATCTGCACCAGAGATATCATTTGGTTTACAGTATATTCTCGTGGTTACCATATCGAGAGAGAGAAATAGAATCAGATTAGATACCCATAAGTCACGTAAGGCTCAACTCGGCGCAGCATGTTTACTGTTGCCTTGTTCACCTTAAGAAACACACCATTGAAGATCTGCACAAAATGTATACCACAAGTTAACTTCCTGATAATGTAGGAATCTTTCTACTATCTTTCAAAGTATGATCATCTGGAAATTAACACAAGCTAGTTAAACATAAGACAGATGTAGATAACCATATACCCTGTTAGAACATACTCATCCCTAATACTTTTAAAGGTATCTTAAAATTTAATTATTATTAAAATTAAAGACACTTATAATTTTTGGCATCCAAAGTGTCTTCCTAAAAACACATATCTTTACTATTCGCATATTAAAGACACCAATTTTTCTTTTTTTTAATTAGTTTTAAATTTAAAGACACCCACAAAAAATAACCAATGTGGGTGCTCTTAGGCTAATATAATGTCTACCTGTCTCAAACGCAGAAGCTGCAAAATTTTCTTGGTTTTTGGATCAATAGCATTGATACTGCAAAAGAAAAACAACCAAGTCAAGAAACAGTTTTGCAACGAAGCATGTAAGACACACAAAATAAATACATACCCACGAATACGAATGATAAAGAGCAATTTCGCCTCTGGGTCAACATAGAAGCCTCCTTTCAACTTAGCCTCTCGCTTCAATCGGATCAACTCATTATCCTAAACAATAAAATATCATTAGAACAATAATCAACAGAGCAATCATGTTATTTATCAAAGCAAACAAAAGTGTGTATCTTTTACCTTGTCAGCGTATTCTTTAGCATACTGCTCAGCTCTCTTGAAGATAAGCTTACGAGTCTCAACACTCTTCTTCTTCGCAGCAACAGCTTCCTCTTTCTTAGCCAATGCCCATTCTTCTTCCCTCTTAATCTTCTTTAGCACAGACTCTGGAACCACTACCTTGGATTCAGCCATTTCTCCTATATAAACCACAAATAAGCTATACGAATCAGAACAATACACAAATAAGACACCTTTGAGCACACTTATGAAAATGAATAAACGAACAGCAAACTGAATAAGATAAATCGGAAGAGAAGATCGTGAAACTCAACGCAACGATTCGATAACTAGGTTAGATTTCCTAGACTAACCAGAGTGAAATTTGTACAATAGAACTGGAACAATTAGGATTATAGATCTCTCTGAGATGAATATACAAACGTCAGAAAAGGAACTATAACTGCAAATACAGAGTTCAAGAACAAACTTACGAGTTAAAAAACACGAAACTATACAATGAAGAGAAGATCGAAGAAGCTTACTTGAGAGGGAAGAGCAAAGTCTGTGAGAGAGAGAAAGAGAGGGTATGCGGCGCAGAAGGTGAAAGAACTAACAACTCGAAATGGGTTTAGGGTTTAATTCGTAACCCTACTTTTTTTTATTAGCAGGCCCCCACAAAAGAGGCCAATTAATCTCAAATTTACGTGGGCTGAAACTTTTTTTTTAACATCAAAAGAAACAAACCCATTAAAAGATACAAATAGCTCACAAATTGGGACATATAAATCCACTAAAGATAGAGACTGGACTTTACAAAGACTCGCTCTCTATCCATATATCAAAACAACATAGTCTAATATTAAAAAAGATTTTCAGATTGGAACCGCCTTATACAAAATCATATTGTCACGGTTTAAAAATTAAAACCGTTTCAGAATTATATATCACAATGTGTTCAATTTCCAAACAAAAATCGCAAATTCTCTTCTAGTGGTGTGAGCTGAAGGTGTTGCTGACCAATAGCCATATCGAACTGTATATGTATGTACTCGAATTTGTATAGTGTCACCCAAGTAGATATTGTAGAGAATAGAGAAAAATACTTGCTGCTTTATTCCATTCGATGCTAGGCTTTATATAGCACTAGTCTGTTACATCCAAACTGAAACACAAAGACTTAAGGCTAAACAATAGCCATGACTCCAAACAGAAAAGACTTAATCAAACACAACTCAACAATCCTACAATGTAGGAGTTTATTCAAACTAGTCCTAAAGACTCGGACAAATGTGCTGACTCCTTCAATCTCTCCCTTAAGCTCGATGTTATGAAACATTAGCTTACTTCAATGTCACGCATACCAAGTAGAGCTCGAAGTTTCGAACGCTCTACCTTTAATGGCTTAGTCATAATATCCGCGATTTGGTTGACACTCGACCAATGAACTAAAGTGATAGTTCCTTCTTCTGATAAGTCCCTCAAGAAGTGAAAACGTACATCGATGTGTTTGCGACCATGCATAACCGGATTTTTGGATAGCTTGATTGTGGAGCTATTGTCACAATTTATGCTCGGATGACTTTTCCCTTCATAGTTTAGCTCCTTAAGTATTCTCTTCATCCAAATTGCTTGACACGCACATCTGCCGCTACAAACTCGCTTGATTGATGATAAAGTCACAATGGGTTGTTTCTTGAACTCCAAGCTGAATCGAGTAGAAAGCATATCCACTGGTGCTTTTCCGATCTTCACTGTCCCGCGTAATCACTGTCTGTATGCTTCAAGTTCCTCTGATTGACCTCTCTTGTAGAAAATTCCCAGATTCATTGTTCCTCGAGATATCGGAGAATTCTCTTAACTTGTAAATGAAGCTCGGTGGGTTTAGCCATGTACCGCTTAGCAAACTTGTAGCATATGTTAGATCAGGTCTCGTGGAGGTGAGGTACATGAGACTTCCGACTATTTGCTTGAAGTAGGTTTCATCCACATGATTCACCATTGACATCATGGATCTTCATTCCCGTATAACAGGTTGCTCACGATATTACTTTCCAACATCCCAAATCTTCTTAAGACTTCTTCCAGATACCTTCTTTGACATATGAATATCCCTTCTTTCCTTTGTAACACTTCAATTCCCAAAAAATAATTCATATATCCTAAATCATCATTTCGAATTCCTCATCATTGAAGCTTTAAACTCCATCATCAAAGCTTCATCATCACCAATAAAGATTAAGTCATCAACATAAATGCCGACAATGATAACTTTACCTTCCTTGCTCCTTTTGGTGAAGAGAGTTTGTTCATCGTAACAGCCCGAAAACCTTCATTAATGAAGTGAGTCTTGATCCGACTAAACCAAGCTCTAGGGGCTTGTTTTAGTCCGTCATAATGCCTTGTGAAGTTGGTACACCAGTTGCTCATTTCCTTCTTTTCATAACCCTTTGGCTGATCAACATATACTTTCTCGGTCGATCACCATGCGGAAATGCTGATTTTACATCAAGTTGATAAATTTTCCATCCTTTGCTTCTCTTGAAGCTATTATCATCCTTATTGTATCTAGTCTAGCCACCGGAGCAAAAACCTCAGAGTAGTCAATGCCCTGTTTTTGTGAATACCCCTTAGCCACTAGACGAGCTTTGTGCTTTGTGATCTTCCCATTCTCGTCTCTTTTTGTCTTAAAGATCCACTTAACTCCAATATTTGTAGCGTCTTTTGGTAACTCGGTGAGAGTCCAGGTGTTGTTCTTTTCAATGGAACTGATTTCACTGTCCATTGCTTGCCTCCACTTTTGCTCTTTTACTGCAACCTCAAAAAGAATTGGATCTTCAAAAGTTACATCTTGTACCATATTAACTTCGTCACCATCATCATCAGAGAGTGTGTCTCCACTCACAAAGTCATTCATCCAAACAGGACGTCTTCTAGCTCTCCCTTGAGCCTGCAGCTCTTCATCATTTTCTGCAATTTGTGGCTCTTGCTCCTCTGGCTCGTCTTCGCATTTGAATTTTCTCGCAGCTTCAAGAATTCAGTTTCATTTCTTTCCTCATTCTGATTTTTTCTCTCCCCATTCTAGATCAGCACTCACACATGTCTCAAATTCTTTTCCCCATTCCCACTGCTTCACCTTCTTCAAATACTACATCCCGACTTAAAACAATCTTGTTGGTTTCAATGTTCAAAGAACCTATATGCCTTAGTGTTCTCACTTACTCCTAAGAAAACACAAACCGAGCTTTTATTATCCGGTTTACCTCTGTTTACAATGGGAATATGAGCATGTGCAAGACAACCCCAGACTTTGAAATGATCCACATGAGGCTTGACCCCGCTCCAAGCTTCTTGAGGAGTGATGTCTTTAACCGCTAGGGTGGGACAACGGTTTAGGACATGGAAAGTCCAGTTGATCGCTTCGAGCCGTAACGTCTTAGGGATCTTTTTTTGCTGATAACAGTGACCGTACCATGTTCATCATTTCTATTTCTCCTTTCTGACGCTGCTCGTTGAGGCGTGTAAGCATTTGTGAGTTGCCTCCGAATCCCATTTTCTTTGCGAAATTGTCAAACTCAATGGAGGTGTATTCACCACCTCTGGCGTTCTCAAAGATTTGAGTGGCTTCCCTACTTTTTTTCGACTAGAGCTTTGAATATCTTGAAACATTCCAAGGCTTCGATTTTCTTGCTAAGATATAGACCCATCCTTTTCTACTAAAGTCGTCAATGAAGCTCAGAAAATACCTCTTTCCACCGTTTGATGCTTGGAGTTATAGGACCGCATATGTCCGAGTAGACAAGCTCCAATGGTTCAGTTGCTCTCCAAGAAACATGTTTTGGGATTTCATTTCTTGTCTGCTTCCCATTTAAACAATCCACACACGTCACTGTTGAGGCGGGAAACTTTGGAAGACCATGTACCATTTCTTTGTACTGAAGTGTGCGAAGACCTTTGTAGCTAAGATGGCCATATCTTTGATGCCAAAGTTTTGATAAATCATCCCCATTCGTGTGCGAGCAATTCACTTCTCTTCTTTCTTGTTTTATGTTTTCAGCCCTTGGTGTTTCGAGACAATGGTAAACATCCTGTTCAAGACTCTTCTCAACTTGCAACATCAAACCTCTGTTCGGATGATAGATATTACACACTTTTCCCTGAAACAGCACCTCCAATCCCTTCTCTTGCAGTTGACCGACACTTAGCAAGTTGTTCTTGAGATCGGTACAAAGTAAATGTCTCCTATACCATACAAACGCCTCCCAGCTCGGTTTGACGACTCCTTTGCCAGCTACCTCCATTTTGTGGTTGTTTCCGAGCTTAACTGTATGTGAAAAGGTCAAGTCCAAACTCGAAAACATGTCTTTGTCATTGCACATGTGATTCGAACACCCTGAATCAATGAACCAGACGTCTCTCCTTTTTATCTCAGGTGTATCCACATAGGCCATCAATAAAAGATCATCCTCTTCCACCTCAAAGATAGTTTGCCTCTTTTTTCGGGACACTCAGATTGATAATGTCCTAGTTTTTTACACTTAAAACATTCAACAGTGGCTTTGTTCATAGTGTACCTGCCTCTACCTCGTCCACGGCCTCGAGATGATCCTCTGCCTCTGCCCTTCCATAACCATGTTCTTCCACCTTGAGAGCCTGGTCGTCATCATCTCGTGTGGACGCGTTTAAACTTCAGCTCATGCATCGTCGTGAGCTTTGTAATTCATCAATGGAGATGTTATGCGTGTCTTTTGATTCTTCAATGGACACCACCACACATGTGAATTGCTTCGATCAATGTCGCAAGATCTTCTCCACGATCTTAGAGTCATGTCCTCTCCGTTCTTGCGTAACTTGTTTGAGATCACCATTACTCTTGCAAAATAATCGGTGATGCTTTCTCCTTTTTTCATCTCGAATTTCAAACTCTCTTCTTAAGAGTTTCTCAATGACTTCTTCACTTTTTCATTTCGCTAAATTTCTTTTTTCAATGAGTTCCACACCACCTTGGATGAACGCCGATCTAGAATTTGTTCGAAAACAGTTCTATCAATCGCTTGATAGAGATAGTGCTTCACTTGGTGATCTTTGGTCTTTGCATCATCCAAAAGTCCCTCGTTGTGCGTCTGTGAGCAAGGTTCCTTCTGGTTCTTAAAAGCCACCCACCAGACTCCATGGGCCCTTTCAGTAAGTTTTCCATGAGCTCGCTCCAATGATCATAATGACCATCAAAGTGTGGAATTTTGGTAAGTGTTTTGTCTTCACTCATTTTTTCTCGTGTTTTAGATCTCGGGTTGCTGACACATTAAAACTTCTCACTCTTAGTATTTTGCTCTGATACCAAATGTAGAGAATAGAGAAAAATACTTGCTGCTTTATTCCATTCGATGCTAGGCTTTATATAGCACTAGTCTGTTACATCCAAACTGAAACACAAAGACTTAAGGCTAAACAATAGCCATGACTCCAAACAGAAAAGACTTAATCAAACACAACTCAACAATCCTACAATGTAGGAGTTTATTCAAACTAGTCCTAAAGACTCGGACAAATGTGCTGACTCCTTCAGATATGGTCCCTGTACCGAGCTAACATCCATTTTCTTCAATTATTTTCACATCCTCGTGATCAACCACCAACTCAAATATCTATACATATATTTCTTACATTCCACAAGTGACCTCCATGTTAATCAATTTTTTATTTGAAAATCATGTTATATAAATAATTTTTTAAAAAGTTTATTTTGAATGATTACATCTATTAAAATCATTGAGTAGGGGTTTAGATGTGGGTTTCGAGTGGTGGATATTTGTACTGTTGTTCTTAAATAAAGCTCGAATCATATACATATCTCCGAACTTCGATATTAACGTTTCTTGACTAATGTATACGTTTATAAATGGTAAAAATTTTCAGCTCGGAATTTGAGTTAGCAAATCATATTTTTTAAAAAAAAACACATGCAGAAATTGTATTACTTTGAAAACATCTGTTGGATAAAACAAACCACCATATATTTATTTTTTGTTAAAAACAAAATATGCCATTAATTACTCTATATACAATGTCGTCTTTTTTTTTTTTTTTTTTTTTTTTTTTTGCCATAATGTGGTCTTCTAGAAGAAGAGAAAGAGAAAAACTTTAGTAACCGTAAAGAAAACAAAAGCAAGACGATAAGTGCTTGCCAGTTTCGGCCAACTTGTTTCCTCCCCCCCATAAAGATGACAACTCCCCGAAAAAGAAAATATCAATGCTCTTCTAGAACCCTTATCCTATGTTTTTCTTTTCATTATTCTATTTCAGTTTCATTTTCAGAAT
This sequence comes from Cardamine occulta, assembly GCA_028015245.1. NCBI lineage: Eukaryota > Viridiplantae > Streptophyta > Magnoliopsida > Brassicales > Brassicaceae > Cardamine > Cardamine occulta. The sequence continues at coordinate 17,463,236 of CM051377.1, forward strand.
ACTTTGAAATCAATCCACTTCATTCTAGTCGTAAATCAACGTTGAAATATAACCTCTTCACTTTCGTGATGATTTCAATTTTTTCTATAAACTGTAAAGAAAATCTGTTAATAGTAATTAGTACATCCATAATTCATTTAAGGAAAAAATATAGTACAAGTTTTAAGCTATTTTTTTTTCTTGTCGAGAAAAAAGTCACAAAAGCTATTGTCCTTGTTTTTGGCGAACGCGATCACCAAGGTTAACTTCTAAATGGTGTTATTAGTCTACATGCAAAACAAAGAATCTACATAAACGTACGCGACTATTGATTGTTTTGTGGTCACTCGACAATAATTAAACACAAATACAAAAGCTTGTAAAGAGAAAAATACATTTGTTATAATAAAAGAAAGAAAGGACAGTTGACAAAAAAACATAAAAGACAATAATGTGGAAAAATGCGATAGAGGAAAATGGACCAGCCTCTATTAATGTCCGACCCCATTATTACTTTCTTTTTTCATATTTATCAACTAGTTTCATTTTCTTTTGGCTATGTTCAATAATTTAAATCAATTTATGATGAAAAATGAAAATCGTACTTGCATCCAGTGCCAGAACGCTATCTACCATTTTTATCACTTGGTCGAAGTTTTCAATAATTGAAAAGACATTTTAAATTTTAATGAATTTAGATAATTTTATCACCTTTAACAAAGAAAAATCATTGTTATATTAAAAAAAACAAGAAGAACATTTTGTTACACTTTAAAAAAATGGCATGAGTAGTAAGTGCAGTTTCATAAATAAACCAATGCAAAGATCAAATAACAGACAATATATATAAAATTATCTAATCGACGAGATGACTTGTGTGGGGCTGTAAGTCCGCGAGACATACCTTTACGTCGGTGTATTGCATAACCTACGTGTGAACGTACTAATATTTATGGATTATCGAAGTCGTAAAACCGAAGATAAGGCCAATGTATATCGATGAGAATTTCTAGAAGACTACAAGGTTAGAAAATAGAAACCCTTCTAATCAAATACTATTAGTATTAAATGTTTATTCGAAAGTAACTTCCCTCACATCTATGTAAATTAATACGTATTTAATTTTTAAAAAAGTTTTGTAACAATTAATTAAGCATAATAAAGTTGGTTTTGACAAAGGAATTAATCTAAATAGAGTCTGTTAACAACAAAATAAAAATAAAAATATAGATGGCGTCTTTGTTTGATTGTGCGTGCAGAATGCCAAATGGGAATGAAGATGTCCATCATATCTATTTTAATTCCAACTAATTAGAAGATGTCCATCATATCTATTTTAATTCCAACTAATTAACAGTTCACTATATATGTTTATGTTTATGTTTATATATCGGTTGACGGTTGCTTCAGTGAGTACGATTCACTCCTCATTACAGTATCAATGTATCATACTACACAAAATTACATATGATTTCTCTTTGTAAGCTTCTAGAAGATTGGTGATTTTTCTTTATTTATTTATTTTCTAAAAAAAATAAAAAGACGAAAGTGATGGTTAAAAGCTCACTGGTCTTCATGAACTTTATTAAAGAGGGTTTACATTCGGTTTCAAAAACTATCCCTTTTATAAAAGGATAATGCGTCAACAGAACCGGATTGTTGGGTGACTTTGAAAGAGAATAGTAATCTAGTTGATAAACTAATTAAAAGATTATTAGTTCAAAGCACTTTTATAGTTTAGTGTGGTAAAAGCATTGTAAACTAGTGCGGTCACAATATCAATAGATGAATTAAAATTAGACAATAAACTTATTTCCCTAACTCCACTTAACCCATTTTTTTAAACCTAACTTCAACTATTGCCTCTTACAAAATGCGACATAAACTATTTTTTACCGAACCTAACCAACTAAATTTGATTGATGTAATCTATGAACGCACCGACTATTCTATATAATTTTGATTGGTTATATGCAAACAAAATATTGAATAGTTATACGATTTCATATCAATCAAATTTTATGATGAAATCAAAATATCTATTTGGTCCGGTGTGTGATGTCACAAATTTAATTTGATATCACAAATACCGTGACAAAATTAAAAAGAAATTTATGTAAATAAATGCTATCTTAAAACTGGAAAATGTAAGCAAAACATTTTGAAATACTTATATGGCTGTTGTGATTTTTTTGTTTGATATTCAAATGTTTATGGAATATATGAGCAATGAGTTGCTTCAATCCCATTGTTAATTGTTCTATCTGTCCTTAAGAAGCTTCTAGAAGCTTGCTGTTTTCTGGAATTTTGTTTTAACAAAAGCACACCGTCTTCATGAACTAACCAAAACTCCAAAAGGTTTTAGATTCCATTTCAAAGATTACTCCTTAATTATAAAGGAAATCACATAAAAATAACCCAACTGTTGGGTGAAAATTGAAAGGGAATGATTTATTTTACTCGTTACATATATGAGAATTTAAGAAGGAAAAAAAAATTAGAAACGTTTTTGAATACATGCACAAATCTTTTTTTTTTTTTTTAAGTTATTCTATAATTCATTTTCATTTTATTTTCTTACGATTACGTGTTTCCACATTTACACTGTCCTATTACAGACCAAAGAAATAACGCGTGCTGCGTAATCGTTTTGCGACATACATGCACAAATCTTGTGTTTTTTTGTTTTTCTGATAAAGATACATGCACCAGTCTTGATTTTAATAAGTTGCTGTAATAAGTAAGTAAAATTTAAACGAACCGTCGCGTAATTTAAACCACAAGCCTATCATCTTGTCTATTTAAAGGGTCTACCACTTAGCGTGTAACTTCAAACTCACTCAAAGTATAATCGTATTTTCTTCAGTTTCTGTCTTCCTTCTCCACACACACTTACTTTGTTCAATCAGACTCACACTCGCTTCTTTGTTTCTTCTCTTTTTTTCACAGTCAAGCGTCTTAATTCAGTTTGATAATCATGGAAGTTTCGAAAAAGAAAGTTGGGGAAATACAAAAATGTCACGATTTGATTCCCGGTTTACCATCCGAGTTAGCTATTGAGTGTTTGGTCAGAGTTCCGTACCAATTTCAATCCGCCATGAAATCTGTTTGCCGTTCTTGGCGAAGCTTACTCTCCTCCGACTCTTCCTTCATCAGAGAGCGAAGGAGATGCGGCAAAGCAGAGCTTCTTCTCTGCCTTGTTCAACCGTCGACGCCGCTAACTCCAGCGTCTAAAGCGGTTAGGGAAACATTGGATTTGGAGGAAGGTGGGAAGAAATTGGAGGCTGAGACGCGCATGTTCTGCACGCCGCGGTTTGGGTTGAGCGTTTACAACGCTGCGATGGCCACGTGGCACCGCGTCGCGTTTCTCGAGGAGGAGCAGCAGATGCCGCTATTCTGCGAGTGCGTCGTGCTTCAGGACGCTGGGAAGATTCTGCTCATCGGCGGTTGGGATCCGGAGACGTTAAAGCCGGCGAGAGACGTTTACGTTCTGGAATTCGCCGGAAGGAGGTGGAGACGAGGTGCGCCGATGAAGGAATCACGGTCGTTTTTCGCCTGCGCTTCCGTTGGTTCGACGAAAGTATACGTCGCTGGAGGTCATGACGATCAGAAAAACGCTCTACGCTCGGCGGAGGTGTATGACGTGGAGAAAGACGAGTGGTCGACGATTCCTCCGATGACGGAAGGAAGAGACGAATGTCAAGGATTCGCCATTGGAACAGATCTAAGGTTTTGCGTAATGAGAGGTTACGGAACGGAATCACAAGGGAGATTCCGATCCGACGGAGAAATTTACGATACAGTTACAAATTCCTGGTCCAAAGTCGATAACATTTGGCCATTTCCGGATACTAATCCGAGAGGTCGCATCGCCGGAGACTTAAAAGCCTCCTCTAGGTTATGTTGCTTCACCGACAATGACTTTAAACAGAGCGAGCGTCGATGGGAAACTAACGACGAATCGAGAAACTGGAAACTAGATCTTGAAGCTATACAGCTTTCGATGACGGGAAGCTCAGTTTTCGCTGGAAGTGTAGGAGGTGAAGTGGTGGTAATGGTTGGCGGCAGAAGAGAGAGTGAAGGTGAAAGAGTGATGATGAAGATGACGACGGAGAAGAAAATCGGGAAATGGAGTCATGTCCATATACCTTCTGCTTTCTCTACTCTTCCATTCTCACATGCTTCGATCTATGTTTGAAAGTCTAAAGTTTCTTTTTTATAATACAACATTGTATTGTGATCTGATGAAATTTACACAAACACTTGAAAACAAAGAACTGGTTAACAAAAGGAAAAAGAAATTTGTCAATTACGATTGTTAAAATTGTTTGATGATCAGAGCAATTGCCATTCATCTTCACGTTCGTCCTCAGTGTTGTTCTCCACAAACCTGTAATTGTTGTGGCTTATCGTCGGGTAGTGGGTTTGCGTGATGGTGAACAATGGTGCACCGTTTGTTTCCTCGGCTAGTTTTGATGCTCGGAGACAGAAGTCGTCAAAATCATCTGTGGAAGATTAGGGAACATTTTAAGAAGTGAGAATATTATTGGTTTTTAAACTTTTGGGTTTTAGAAAATGTATACAATACCTTTGTTGCGGCAATAAAATCCAAGGGCTAGAGATGGGTCGAGTGATTCCAAAGGAACATACCGAAGAACACTGATGCAGATTCAAGATAAAATTAAGATAACGAGGTACAGATTGATTGAAATATGATGATTAGATGAAACGCACTTGGAATGATAGGAGGATGTGTCAACATCTTGTGTTTCCTTGTTGACTATGACCACCTAAACAATCATCAGACGACAGGTCTCAATCAGTGAAACCAAAATGTGAATTTTCATTAATACATAGAGTCATAGATGATTAATATCAGATCTTCCTAACAAAAAAAGAGATCTTATGGCAACTGATGAGTATAGACCACTACAAGGCCAGACCAAGTCTCTGAAATCTCTGAGTTATGCCACGACACTAAAAACAAGGCATGAAATGAAACCTGTTGAACTTCGTGCGGATCAAGGTAGAAACCTTTGTCTTCTTGAACGCCAACTATGTAAGTTGAGGCACCTGGTTTGCCACCCAATATGCCCACGCTTTGAGGGAAAGTGAAGGTGGCTATGAGAGATGGAATGTACCTGGAAACAAAATTTTAGCAATGTGTCATAAAAGCTAAATACAAATACGAGTACTAACCAAAAAGAAAGCAATCAACTTCACAGTCGCAAACCTGGGATTCACTCTGTCAAGTCCGAGCACCAGTGGGACCAAAAGAAGAATCGGTGTGCACTCAGACTGTCCTTTTGAGAATTCTAGACAAGATTACGCGACATCTTCTATATAGAGAACTGGAGCCCCACCTCTCTCTCCATCTTCGCTGCCAGAAACGATATGAACAGCCATAGGAAGTGTCTGGTTGTTAAAATCGGTCTGCTTTCTCTTCTTGCATGCTAATGATTCCCACGATCGACAGATGGCATATGGTCCTACCCATGACCCAGCAGCGAGACCATAAGAATCTCCAGCTAGTATAAGATTGTGGATGGAGAAAGCTGAAGCCCTGGAGTCACCAAACGGTTCCAAGGTCTCTAAGTATTCATGTTCAGGCTGCTGCATTTTCAAATCAAACAAGTATATGAGGTTTCCACTCTCTGGCTAAGTTGAATGGACTGGAACCAATTTGATAAAACCACGTTTCTATTCCTAGGGTTGCATATTCAGTATCTTATGACATAGACTGGATGTTACATTGAGCTAACCTCAGATTTCTTGGTCCAAGATCTCCCCAGCCTATGGAAAATCAATGCCTGCAAATATTTGGCAAGTTAAAATATGTAATAAACATCAAAATCCCGGGCCAAAAGAAATACTCTTCCTCACACCTGAGCAAAAAGCATCTGGCTGCTCCGAATCATGCAACCCCAGTTCACATCGCTAGTATATGCTGTGTCTCCAAAGGGTTCAAAACCTGTAAAACAAAATGGTGAATATCATGCAAAAACTTTATTTTGGCTTGAATTTGTAGTTGAGTTTACAAACCTTTCCGATATGTCATCAGTATTTTGGATGAAAAATCTTGTTGAAATGCAGCCAATACACTGCCAGCACCCGTTTCCGCCAAGGGTTCATCTTCAGATATTTTATAACAGACACCCAAGAGCCATACGTCACTTGTAGTGCTGGGAAGACCAGTCCTATTTGGCCCTAAAACACGCTCCTGGAATCTCTTGATTGCACCACTAGCCATAAAGGCTTTCTTTACAAGTGCTGTCCAACCATTACGAGCGGTGCAAACTTGCTTATCCCCAGAAGTTGAAGACTCCCTGTATGGTTGAGACACTGAGGATGAAGGTGTAAAGACGTTTGACCATAAGGTAAACTTGGACTTATTATCCCTAGGTCCTGAATCTGAAACTAGAGATGTTGTGGATATATCATGCGTTTCATTCTTGCTTGATGAAGAACATTGTTGAGGAACAAATCTATCACATAAAGCCTTCATTACCTAGACATGAAGCACCAATTGCAATGTATCTGTCTCATAGAAGCAACCTAAACCCTGAGAACCTTATCTACAAAAGTAAGCATAAAAGACACCGAATAAACATCAAACATACTTTAAGTAAGAGCAAGCCAAGATTAACTAATGAAAATCTACAATCAACAACAAATACTACATCGAATAGAGACATAGAAATCACAAGTTTCAAGAGAAGGCATCGAAAGCATTCAGATTTCACATATTAGAGCATCTCTAGAGACAAGCCAAACTAGTTCAATTGGACCATGTGTTTAGGGTTTCTTCACAAGTGATTTCATATATATATGATTGTTAAGAGAACATTGAATGTAACTTTGAGGGTTGCCTCAAAGCAACTCTCCTTCTTTGCTTTTATGATATATCAATCAAAATCGTTTAATTCTTGGTGACAATCTAAAGTTCTTTCCTTTTACTTTTCATTTCACTTAATAAAGCTCCTTAATGAGCTATCTAATTTCTTAGCTTGTTCATCTATATCAATAAAGCTTGAACCTTTCTTGTCTTGAATCTACTCACACCACATGCATATTCTCCAAATTGAAGAAATTCTCAGAAAATTTACAAAAGACAAAATCAAGCAACAGACTTTAAGATCAACAGTAAATTGAAAATGATCAAATGATCAACACAATCAGTCAACTTGAATTTGACAGCTCCTTCTTCGTATATAGAAGCAGAAATCAAGCTCATTTAAACAAAAAAGAGCCAATCGTGCACAATTTCATAATCCAATCTAGCCTAGGAAGTCTCACAGCTCTGAATTTCTAGCACAGAGGAAAACAAAACAGAAGGATCACCTGAGAGATCGATCAAATGGTTCACCAGACGACGGAGATGGAAAACACAAGGGGAAGAAGAAGAAGAAGAAGCAAGAAAAAAGATCGATTTCGTATTGTATCTTCCTTGCTTCAACGTCCCGTCGAAGATACCTTACAGCAAAGAAACAACGTGTGTTTCCTTTGGAGGTCTTGGGACACAATCAATCTCTGTGGCGAATCTCTTCCTTCTTCAAATCCTTTGGTGTTGATAGCTTTTTAGCTTCCAATTAATGACATCTATATTTAATTATTAATTAAAATTCACATAATCAGGATTATGATTACTTGTTTATGATTTAAGTACGTGGGAAAAAAAAACTCTCCGATTTACTATTTATTTAGGATAAAATTTCGAATATCCTGGATTTTATAAAATAGTTTTGCTGCATCATGTCACAGATCACATTAACGCTGATAATTTTTATTTTATTTTTCTACAAGTTCCTAATTTTGGAGAACACAATTTCATTCGATGACAAAAAAACAAGAAAAGAACACAATTTATTTTTTATAGTATTATAATATGTAGATAGTACAGAAAATTAATAATGTTGCTAGCCAAAAAAAATGTGATTACGACTACGATTATGACATTCACGACATAAAGCAACAATATGACCATTTGTTAATACTATTAGTTTAGGCTAGTTAAGCTCAGTTTAATTTGGGCTAGTTCAAAAATTTGGATCGGATACAAAAAAGCCCATCATGACTCGACGGGCCTACATATCATCTCGAGAATCAAATGACGATTTTATCCTTAGGCCTCTTAATTTTTTTTTTAAGAGGCGTAATTATCAAAGAGAAAAAAAGAAGAACAAAGAAAAAACTGCCGCTCTTTCTTACTTCTTGATTTCATCTTCTTACTCTCTCCGGTCAGATCCCCCATGTTACTTTGTCTTCTTCTTCCACAACATCAATAATGAACGTAGTTAGGGTTTCGAAAATTTGAGTTTGGAAGCGTCCTCGTTCTAAGCCATCTTTTTGCCTAACTTCATCAATTTGGTGTTGCATCAATAAGCCGAAGTTCAAATCTTGCTCATTCTCTGATTTAGTTTACTGGTATACTTCCCCATCAAATTAGTGACCATGCCCGCCACCAAAAAGGTAATTTCCAAACTATTTCAACTTCGTATAAGTTTGTTACTTCATAATCTCTGAAATTTCAAGCTTTTTTTCTCAGATTTCGGACCAGAACCACATAGGGCAAGCGTTCAATAAGCTGTTGAAGCAGATTGGAGAAACAGAGGAATTTGAGTTGCCGGAATGGTTGAACAAAGGGAAACCTACTCCTTACATCTTCATTAGGCGCAGTATCCTTTTTCTTTTTTGCAATCTTTAAATATGCAATTTTTGTTTTGAAGATTTCAAATATGCAATTTTGTTTTTCTCCTTAGCTAGTTAAAGATATATACTTGACGAAGAAATTCAAAAAGAGGGTTGAGGATGATGGAATATTCTGTTCTTGCTCCTCTTCGTCCCCTGGTTCTTCTTCAACTGTGTGTGGGAGTAATTGCCATTGTGGGTATGCCTCAGTTTTCAATTTTACTTTCTGATAGAGCATTTCGTGGATTTAAGACCACAATTATCCGCTTGATTAAGTATATTCAACTTGAAAATGTCTGTTTTTGTGTTAGGATGCTATTCTCAAGCTGTTCCTCAAGTTGCAAATGTGGGAGTGAGTGTAACAACAAGCCGTTCCAGCAACGGCATGTCAAGAAGATGAAGTTAATTCAGGTAATGTATAAATGGTTTTTTTTTTTAATTCGGATTTAGCGATTTTTTTGTTGGTGTTGGTTTGTTATATTAGTTGTGTTTTGTAGACAGAAAAATGCGGGTCTGGGATTGTAGCAGAAGAAGAAATAAAACCAGGAGAGTTTATCATTGAATATGTCGGAGAAGGTGATGTGACTATTTGATGTTTTGTCTCCCTGATGAATATATTATTGCGACTGTTGTTAAAATTGTTTTTTTTTGTTCCGAAATCTTTGGTGAATGTAGTTATAGATGATAAGACTTGTGAAGAAAGGCTTTGGAAGATGAAACATCGTGGCGAGACAAACTTTTATTTGTGTGAGATTAACAGAGATATGGTGATTGATGCTACTCACAAGGGCAACAAATCAAGATATATCAATCATAGTTGCAACCCGAATACGCAGATGCAGAAATGGTTTGTTGTTAGTTTTCAATTCTTACTGCTTGTTTTCTAGTTGAGTATAGTTGAGAGCAAAGTCATAATTTGGTTGTCTTTTACTTGGAATTAGGATCATTGACGGTGAGACAAGAATTGGCATTTTTGCTACCCGTGACATAAAAAAGGGAGAGCATTTGACCTATGATTATCAGTAAGATAGATTCCTCCCACTCTAATTTGCTTAATATATCTGATTTTATGTTCATTCGCATGTTTCATAGCTTATGCTTTCACTAAATATCATTCGCGCAAATTGAGTAAAGCAAGAATTTCATAAATTTTCAAGTTTCATATAATATGTTGAGCTGTGACACTAAGATATAGAGCAGGTTTGTTCAGTTTGGTGCAGATCAAGACTGCCATTGTGGGGCTGTAGGTTGCAGAATGAAGCTTGGGGTAAAACCTAGCAAACCTAAGTTAGCCTCAGATGAAGCTTTGAACATAGTGGCATGTGAAGTGGCCCAGACACTGCCCCAGGTATTTTTGAAAGTTTATCTAAAAGAAGAGTCATATATAGACCTTGTCTTTGCCATGGCATAGTTTCACAGTCACTGAGATTCTGTGTGTTATGAGGTCTATAGACTTATAGTTTCCCATTTTTTGTTAGGTGCATCAAAATGGAGGTATACATGCAGGTAACTATTGATTTGTCTCTGCTCTATTTGCGAGAGAAGCTTATTATGTTTGATTGTAAGAAAAACAATTTGGATTTCCACTTTTCTCCAGGAATATCATGGAACGATCTTAGTCAAGGGCAACTATGTCCTCGTAATTGCATTGGTGTGGTTATCAGATTATCTCGCCCCACAAGTGATAGGTATCTATTTACTTTTGAACTCTCGGATTAGTTTTCTGACTCTTGCCATGTTTTTTTTCTCTAATTTTATTCTTTGAGATTTCAGGTGTTTTGGCCTCATTAGACATTTTGACGAATTTTCAAGAAAGCACTCGGTATTAGAATTAAAGCCAATACTTGTTCACATTCTAACTTGGCAAAATCATTCTCAGTTATGACCTTTGTTAACATTTTTTAACTTGGTTCAGGTGATGTTCGAGGATGGTGTTACAGAGTGTATCGACATGTCCAGAGAAGAGTGGGAGATAGTAACTGCCTAATATTAAACAACCCCTTGCTGCTATGTTTCTGCAGATTTCTATGGAAAGAAGATGTTTCGGTTTGATTTGTGATCGATGCAGTGACATTGTTGGTGCATCTAACTTGACATGTGTTGAATCATTATATAATGTTTGTTAAATATATCTACTTGTAACCGCATCTGTACTTTTCTTTCTTCTCATTCCCTTTTTTCATTAGCATCTCAAAATGGTGATGTCTTGCAAGAGTTTTGTGGTGTATAATTGACTTCGTAATGTTGTTGTATGACAAGTAAAAATTCTGTATCCAATACTTGGTTATTTAAGAACCGGTAGTTTCATATCTCCGGTTTAGCTTATAGAATTCGTATTGAAAGACCTGTTTGTTCTGAAGTTAGCACAGCACGTGCTGAAAAAGCTATGCACGTGCATCTGTGGCGGTGTCGCCGACAGAAACCAAGTAAGAGATTCGTAAAGTCTGACCAATTTAGTTCACGCGCCGGTGATCGGTGGTAGGTGGTGAAGCGGGTGTGTGGTTTTGGTTTACCTACTAAAAATCGGGGGTTGGAGAAAGATAACGACTAATATACTTTATGGTTGGTAAATTCTTTTTTAATAAATAATTATGCAACTCATGCTGTTTTATAAAAAAAAAAAAAAAAGTTAAGTAGAATATTAAATATCAACTGGACTAATTTTAAGAAAAAGCTCGGTTTCATGATCTTTTTCGTATGTTACTTTAAAACATATTGTTTCAAAAATGAAATTAATTTAAGGAAGTGGACGAGTAAGGTAAAAGTCTGAAAACCACCTAACTCTCTGTTTAGTGTTTACTATAAAGCAGTGAGTAGAAGAAGCTGAGACAACTCGCCTTCTTCTCTCACACTGCTCCATTTCGAAATCTTGTAACAGAGTCGAAATCAGAAGATGAAGGTGATTGATAAGATCCAATCACTAGCTGATGAAGGGAAAACAGCGTTTTCTTTCGAATTCTTCCCTCCAAAGACGGAAGATGGAGTCGATAATCTCTTTGAGAGAATGGATCGAATGGTCGCTTATGGTCCAACGTTTTGTGATATTACTTGGGGAGCTGGTGGATCTACGGCTGATCTAACGCTTGACATCGCTTCGAGGATGCAAAACGTTGTTTGTGTAGAGAGTATGATGCATCTTACTTGTACTAACATGCCGATTGAGAAGATTGATCATGCGCTTGAGACGATTAGATCTAATGGGATTCAGAATGTGCTTGCGCTTAGAGGTGATCCACCTCATGGTCAAGATAAATTTGTTCAGGTAGAAGGTGGATTCGCTTGTGCTTTGGATCTTGTCAATCATATTCGGAGCAAGTATGGTGATTACTTTGGAATCACTGTTGCTGGTTATCCTGGTATTGTCTCTCTCTGGATTTGAATTCTCTTTGTCATTTGTGTAATTATGATTCGTTTGCTTAATTTGGATTTTGTGTGTGTTTTGAAATATTCAGAGGCTCATCCTGATGTTATTAGTGAGAATGGTCTTGCGTCTAATGAAGCTTATCAGAGTGATCTTCAGTACCTGAAGAAAAAGGTGTTCTTTTTTGGCTTTTTTATCAATTTTTGTATTGTGTGTTTGAATTTGGGTTTCTTCTTGGAACAGGTTGATGCTGGAGCAGATCTGATTGTTACTCAGCTTTTCTATGATACTGATGTATTCCTCAAGTTTGTGAATGATTGTCGGCAAATTGGGATTAATTGTCCCATTGTTCCTGGAATTATGCCGATTAATAACTACAAGGGATTCTTGCGTATGACTGGTTTCTGTAAGACTAAGGTAAATGTTGATCTTTTAACAAAATATCAATTCCTGCAAATGAATAGTCTTTAAGGTGATGATATTTCTGTTGCATTTTCGTAAAGGTGTTTGTTTGCAAGCTAAACATATGTGGATTTTATAACGATGTATTTAAATTTTGATCTTTTAGTAAAACTCCAATTCCTCCAAATCAATAACCTTTAAGGTGAGGATATATTAATGCTCCGCTCCATATTATAGATACCAGCTGAGGTCATGGCTGCCTTGGACCCTATCAAGGATAATGAAGAAGCTGTAAAAGCCTATGGTATTCACCTTGGAACAGAGATGTGTAAAAAGATTCTGGCTCATGGAATCAAGTCTCTTCATCTCTACACACTGAACATGGAGAAATCAGCTCTTGCAATATTGATGGTTGGTCTTCATTTTCTTCTATCGTAAGCATCATATAGGTACTGGAGTATCCTAACTATCGTGGTGGTGTTGCAGAACCTTGGTATGATTGATGAGTCCAAAATTTCTCGCTCTTTACCATGGAGACGCCCTGCAAATGTTTTCCGCACTAAAGAAGATGTACGCCCCATTTTCTGGTAACCGCACTTAGTTTCTATTGTTCTGATTATGCCTTGCCACAGATCTGAATCCCCAGAGAATATATAAGGCTTGGGCTTTCTTCTAATCTTTTGAAGGGCAAACCGTCCAAAGAGCTACATTTCCAGAACCAAGGGCTGGGAAGAGTTCCCACAAGGCCGGTGGGGTGACTCACGCAGTGCTTCATATGGTGCACTCTCGGATTATCAGGTACTACACCATCTGTAATTGCATAACTCTCTTTCAGGATTCCATTGCAAATGGGTTTTGAAGGGATTTCATGGATTGATCTTTTTGATTTGCTCTAGATTGTTAAATGTAACATCTTCTTGTGAGCTTCTCTGCTGAACTAAATGCTTTTGTTGTCAGTTCTCACGTCCACGAGCACGTGACAAGAAGCTTCAACAAGAATGGGTTGTCCCACTGAAAAGCGTTGAAGATATTCAGGAGGTAGAACATTTCTCACATAAACAGCTGTTCCCTCACTTTCACCTGTAAAAAAGGCAGACGCTTACAATATTCTTGCAAAAAACTGTCACATCACAGAAATTCAAGGAGCTCTGCCTTGGAAACCTAAAAAGCAGTCCCTGGTCTGAATTAGATGGACTCCAGCCAGAGACAAAGATAATAAACGAGCAACTGGTAAAAATCAACTCCAAAGGCTTCTTGACCATCAATAGCCAACCATCAGTCAATGCCGAGAGATCTGATTCCTCAACTGTTGGTGAAGAATCTTTTCCATTGAAGCTCTGTTCTCATAATAATTAGTGTGTTTCAGAGTCATGACTCAGACTCATTGATCCTTGTGTATGGTTTGCAGGATGGGGTGGTCCTGGTGGATATGTATACCAAAAGGCTTATCTAGAGTTCTTCTGCTCAAAGGAGAAGTTAGATGCAGTGGTTGCAAAATGCAAAGCTTTGCCATCTATAACTTACATAGCTGTGAACAAAGGAGAAAACTGGGTATCCAACACTGCCCAGTCAGATGTGAATGCTGTTACTTGGGGAGTTTTCCCGGCTAAGGAAATCATTCAACCAACCATTGTCGATCCCACTAGCTTCAATGTCTGGAAAGATGAAGCATTTGAGACTTGGTCAAGAAGCTGGGCTAACTTGTACCCAGAAGCTGACCCTTCCAGAAACTTGCTCGAGGAGGTAAACAAAGAAGAGTCTATTTCTTGATTAGTTTTGCATTTGACAATGGTTTTATATTGTTTATTGAGGTTTCGATTCGAAATGCAGGTGAAGAACAGCTACTATTTGGTAAGTTTGGTAGAGAATGACTACATCAACGGTAACATATTCACGGTCTTTGCTGATCTTTGAGAAAATCCAGAAACAATTCCATCGGTTTTCTTACGGCTTTCAAGATTTGCTTTCTTTACTTTCCTCTTAAAATATTGGGATTTTGGTTTTTACATATTGTTATCGTTATCATATTGATTTGCAATAATGTTATTCATAGAAAGCAACAGTTTCACTACCTTAAAGATCCGAACAAAAAAAAATCTTTCGGCTCCATTAAATCCCATCAAATGCTCTGTTTCTAAGCCAAATAAACCTGACAAACTTGAATATAAGCAAATATGTAGCTATAGTTGATGATAATATGCAGAGAAGGATTCAGTAAACTACTATCATTAGAAACTATATAAAAAATCTACAAAGTTTGAGAACAAGACTTCAACAGCTTTTTAAAAAGCTGTCCGAATAAACCACGCTAACATAAATATCAAGAAACGAACAAGAAAATTAAACAACAAAACATTTGCCAGAAGCAAAATCCTTTTGAAATTCTGCGAAAATTGCCATATCAATAATCGTCGCCTTTAGAAATAACCTCTTTGCAAGTTGGACGCAATAAGATCGTATGCTCAAACTGAGAAACATAGCTTCCTTTCACATCACACATAGGAGGACATGGCTACAAACAACCCAAAGAAACATACTTTCATCAAAATTCTCATTAACAGGGTGATCAGAGTATATAAATAATCTTTAGGAGTTTACCTCAATTATGCCAGAATCACAAAGATTCTTTAAAGCCATCAAGTATTTCGTTTCACCAAGGCGGTCCAAATAGCGTCTACAGAAGGCTAGAGTAGAGAAGTTCTTGTTAATGGTGGCAAGGAGTTGTTTTGCTCTTGGTAACCTCAAAGGGACGTGTCCCACATCGAAGTTTTTCATGTAATGGCTACATTCTAAGTCTTCTCTTACATATCCTTTCCCTGCAAAATGATACAGAGAGATAAACCGGCTTATCCTGAATTCTCAAAATCCACATTTGTTGTCGTTTGATGTTAGAATTTTTGTTACCGGTTGATCCAAAAGTTTCAATGGCATATAATTCACCCTCTTCCATTTTTGTCTGCTCGCCTCCTCTAACATTAGGAACAGACTTTTCAGCGTGTATCTGATAGCGTCCAATGCTGTGTCCATTCAGGTTTCTGATACTTTTGACTGCCCACAAAAGACACAACATTGTTATTTTCTCAATAATCCATATTAGAAACTATCAAAAGTGTTGTCATTGAAGTAATTAGTTACCTTGGTAGACTTTGCCATTGATCTCAACCTCACAAGACTCCATGACCTCCTGAATAGCAGCACCAACATCACAGAGCCTGACATCTACCCCAGCTTCCTGAACCAACAATATGGTTATGATAAGAAAACAATGCAAACTTTACAAAAAGGAATCAGTACAAAATTTCCAAGAACAGAAGAATCCTACAGGTAGAAACAAACAATATGAGCACCTTGATACCGGTATATGTTGCTTCACGAGAGGCTGCTAAGAGAGGATCAAACATAGGATTGAATGCAACTGTAAAAGCAGAATCAACTATAAGCCCTGCAAACAACAAAAAACAATATTATATATTGCTTTTATGTCACATTTACATTGAGAAATATAAGCAACCAAGGAAAAGTATTATATTTTTCTATACCATCGATATGTGTTCCAAAATCTAGCTTCATCACATCATCATACTGAAGGACAGTTTTATCTCCAGAGTTTGGTGTCCAATGAGCAGCGACACTAGAGGTTTCAAGTAAATTTTAGAGGCGTTTGATAGAATAAAAAATCAAAGAAATGCAGAGAGAATGAAAAAGCTAGAGAACTAACTTATTCAAAGAACATCCTGTAGGGAAAGCGATACCAGCTTGAAGACCATTCTCTGATATCAACTTACGAACAGTGTTCTCTAAAGTCTCAACGAGATCAATCATCAACATTCCAGGCTTTATTATGCTTCTCATATACTTCCTTACTTGACGATGAACTTCTGCTGCTTGACGAAGAGAGTTATACATCGGCATTTGTAGCCGTTCCATTTCTCTCTTCTCTTCAGATGTTGTTCTCCACAAGTTACTACATTATTGTATAGATTTAGCTAGCAAGATTTTGAGATAATCAGATTTATCTTTACATAAAGCTAAGGTATGTGAAACTTACTCATCCTTGTACTGTTGGATTTCACCTTGAGGAAATTCTCCAGAAGGGAAGAGATCAAGAACAGGAATTGAAGGTGGATCAGTCTGTTGAAGAGAATTCTTCTTCTTCCTATACGTCAAATCATCAGCTTTTTGAGTATGATCATCAAAGCAAACAATGAAGATTCATAGAAAAAGAAACAAGAAAAGTTACTTCTTACTTGCTTTTATTTTTCTTCTTTTTCTTCTTAGTTGAAGCTTCAGCTAGAATGAAAGAAACTAAAGAAACTCAGAACCAAATTCACATAGACTAATTCCTAGTAACTAGATATTTTACCTTTGATTCCGTCTTCTTCTTCTTGATGATCCTCCTTTTCATCTCCAGCAAGATCAAGATTCTTGGATCGATCAGAAGCTAATTGAGCCTCTTTTCCATTAGAGGACTCGGCTTCAGTATTCTCCTCCATAGCTGCCACTTCTGAGTTTCCTATCGCCATCTCAACTAATTCTGACAAGGCAACTGGAGAATTCATATAAGCAAGCTCATTGAGAACTGTAGAAGAAATATAAGAAGAAAAGTCAAAGTCCACTCTTTTACGTTTTTACTCAAACGTTTCGGGAAATCACAAAATGCTACAACACAACTTTCATATTTACATTACAACACCCAGCCCCGTTAAAGAGCACAACTTGACGCTCCTTATTAGGCCCAATATTTAGAGGCCCACCAACACTAATCCAATATCTGATTAAATTTAATTCAGAAAAGCAAGAAAAAGAAAAAAAAAACCTATAGTTTCACGGACAAGAGAACCGTTGCGCTTGTGAGCATTTTTTTACTCAACGGCTAGATTTCTCATTGTCTCTTCTTCTTCTTCTCCCCTTCCTCTTCCTCTTTGCGTAGGGTTTCGAAATTATCCAATTCGATTTGAATAATTTCTATTTTCTGAATCGAAACGAATCTCCGGCATCTGAAAGTCTCTGGTGATTTTGTCGATTTTGAATTGTAATGGAGGCGAGAATCGGTCGAGCTATGTTAGAGCACCCATCGACACCGGCGATTACTGCTCCGGCTCCGGTTCCTCCGCCTTCAACACGGCGGCCGAGAGTGAGAGAAGTTAGCTCCAGATTCATGTCCCCCGTATCATCTTCATCTTCCTCCTCTTCTGCCGGAGATCTCCATCTCTTGACTTCAAATTCTCCCAGACATCATCACCAAAACCAGAATCAGCGGTCGACTTCAGCTCAGAGGATGAGACGGCAATTAAAAATGCCAGACGGCGACGAGAACCGCCCTACAGAAACGGCGCGTAGCTTAGACTCGCCGTTTCATCTTCAACAAGTCGACGGAGGAAAAAACCTAAAGCAGCAGAATCGATCGAAGCCACTAAAAGAGAACGGTCAGCGTCTCGACACTCCAACGGCGATGTTGCCGCCGCCGTCCCGATCGCGGCTGAACCAACAGCGTTTGCTTACCAACTCGGCCGCAACTAGGCTTCTCCGATCAAGCTTATCTTCCTCTACAGATGGTGAAGAAGACAGCAACAACAGAGAGATTTCCAAATCCAACGGCTCAGATCTGTTGCCAACAATCAGGAACCACACAAAGATCTTCAATAATCCCACCGCCTCACCTCTTTCTCGATCCTTGAGTTCAGACGATGCTTCGTTGTTTCGAGATGTAAGAGCTTCACTGTCGCTTAAAAATGGGATTGGTTTGTCATTGCCTCCGGTGGCACCTAATTCGAAGCTCCAAGCTGATTCAAAAAAGCAGAAGAAAGTTTTAACACAACAAGCAGATGTATACTCTCTGAAACTGCTCCAGAATCGCTACTTGCAATGGAGATTTGCCAACGCAAATGCTGAGGTTAAAGCACAATCTCAGAAAGCTCAAGCCGAGGTCAGTTTCTAATCTTCAATTCTGAGGATAAGAAATTTCATAGTTTTGCTAATTTTGCTATGATGACTATTCGTTTGCCACCACAAATCTATTGAACTAGCTCAGATTTTTCACTCCTGAAACAATATTGTGATTTGTAGATAAATCAGTATGACTCTGACATTAACATCACTGTCACAACTGAATGTGGTTTAGGTCATGTTCTTGTAACAATAGAGTCTGTCTTTAATTGTAAATTCTTCTTCTTGCAGAGAATGTTTTACTCCCTTGGTTTGAAAATGTCAGAGATGTCCGAATCTGTACAGAGGAAACGCATAGAACTCCAAAAATTACGGAGAGTTAAAGCTGTTACAGAGATTGTAGAGTCTCAAGTAAGTAAGATCTGAAAGATCATAAATTTCACATAATCTTTACATCCATTAACGTTTTAACGTTTTGTTAATTGGTGACTAAATTACTTTTAACTCTATGTAGACTCCTTCTTTGGAGCAATGGGCTGGCCTTGAAGAAGAATTCTCAACTTCATTATCGGAAACAACTCAAGCCTTGTTGAATGCTTCATTGCGGCTGCCTCTAGATTCAAAAATCAAGGTATATATTGTGTTGGTCGCATCAACTAGAAAGAATCATGTTCCCTTTTTTATATATCTTTTGTACTAAACATTTGAATTTTTCATCTCAAAACCAGGTTGAGACTAAAGAGTTAGCAGAAGCACTTGCTGTTGCTTCAAAGTCTTTGGAAGGCATTGTGCAAAACATTGGACATTTTGTGCCAAAGGTTAGCAAAATACAGTCAATGTGCTTCACATTAAACTTGAACACAATGTTATTTCCTTTTACTACACAAGAAAATGTTGAAACTGAAACAACTTCCTTGATACTCTTTTCAGACACAAGAGATGGAGACTTTGATGTCGGAACTAGCAAGAGTAAGCAGCAGAGAAAAAGCATCAGTAGAAGATTGCGGAGTTTCACTGCTTAAGACCCATTCATCACAGGTATGAAGGAACCTGTACATTTTGACACATACATAACATTTTGACATAACCCTTTGTTTCTTTTTAGTTTCTCAAGTGTTAAAGTGTTTGTTTATTCTGCA
>CM051377.1:17482790-17557790 GCA_028015245.1 Cardamine occulta
GATTGAAGATTGCTATCTTAGAAGCCAGCTTATTCAACACCAGAAGAAGTGCGATCAGCAATAGTGTACGCATTTACCATACGGTCAAAAAGCGACGCATGCTTAGCATAATCTCTAGTGCAACACACAAGCTTTCCGGTTTTGGATACTAAACTCATAATTTATTATCTTGTATACCTCAAATAAGAATTGAATTTGTAAATACACCAATTGTCTTGTAATACCTGAGTAGCAATGATCCATTAGCTTTGTCTGAGCATTGTATTACCGAAACGTTCGTAAAAACAAAGAAGACTCCTTTTCAAATATTGGGTGTTTCAATGAGGAATTCAATCTCTGTAAAGTAAACCACACAAGCCTTTGAAATTGTAAATACGCCTTTTAAGCTTTTTGGTTTGAAATAATCATTGAAATTGTAAATACGCCGTTTTTCTTATAATGTTAGCATTGTTTTACCCAAAATTTAGCATAAACAAATGACTCTTGGAGTATATGGCCCCCTATTGGACATAATTTAAACAAGAAAGCGAATTTCATTGGACATAACCCAGATAAACCGGTCTTTTTAGCTTAGATTTGCGGTTTAGCAACAATCATTAACAACATGTCCACTAACACGAGGCCCAAATATCACTCCGTCATCACGCGTTTTAAAACTGACGGCTCTGATTTAATTTACTTTTAGCGTTTAATCGGCGGCGACGAAGCAAATAAAACAATTACAAACCCGTCGACAAGTTTTCGATTGAAGGAAAGGAAAATCAGATTTCGAAGGGAGAGGAGGGGAAACAAAAAGAGGAGTAATCATGGGGATGAAATTTCTGAATAAGAAGGGATGGCATACGGGTAGTCTCCGTAACATCGAAACCGTATGGAAAGCTGAGCAAAAACAAGAGGCTGAGCAGAAAAAGCTTGAAGAGCTTCGTCTCCAGATCTTGCAGGAGAGGGAGCGTTCTGAGTTTCGCGCTCTTCAGGAACAAGCCGGTCTCGTCCCGTAAGTTTTTCTTCATCTCTATGTTTGATTTAGGTGGTATCTAATTTTGGAATTAGGGTTAGGGATTGGGATTAGAGTTTGGATCTTATGATTTGTAGTAATTGGAATCTATAACCTTGTAATTTGATTGGTTTTTAATGATTGTGATTGAATCGGTGATTTGAACTTGTGGGTCGTTCTAAAGTTGTATACTTTTTCAATCTTGTTGCAGGAGACAAGAGAGATTAGAGTTTCTGTATGATTCAGGATTAGCTGTAGGGAAGGGAAGTGCGAGTAGTTCAGGTCATGGTGTTTCGTTTCAGAAAGAAGAGCAGCCTTTAGCCAAAGCTGAGGCTGGTAATAGTACCAGTGAGAAGCCAGATCAGTCTGTTCCTGGTGCGTTGTTTGAGGATAAGGCGCAGTCTGCTAATGATTCTTGGAGGAAACTTCACTCTGACCCTTTGCTTCTCATCAGGCAGCGTGAACAGGAAGCTCTTGCCAAAATCAAAAACAATCCTGTAAAGATGGCTCTTATTCGCAAATCTGTAAGTTTCTTTTGGTCATATACATGGAAGGTTTTGCAATTAGAATGCGTATTGGATTTATTTTATGTTTTCGTCTTTATTTCCTTCTGCAGCTCTGCTGACCTGTTTGAGTGTTTCTTCTTTACAGGTAGAAGAAAAAGAAAAGGGTAAAAATGGAGACACAAAGGAGAATAAGAAAAAGCATAAGCGTAAAAGTGGGAAGCATCACAAGCAAGTTTCAGCCAGGCACCATTCTGATTCAGAGGAAGATTCTGGTGAAGAGAACAACAGAAGAAAACCCCACTATCAGAAAACGTCAGGGTCTCATGACAAACACTATGACAGATCTAGGTCAGATTCAGACGACGAGTCAAAAGGAGCAGAAAGTCGTGATAAGCACTATGAGAGGCGAAGGTCAGATTTGGATGATGAGTCCAAAAGAAGAGAAAGTCATGATTGGCACTATGAGAGAAGAAGGTCAGGATTGGATGATGAGTCCAAAAGAAGAGAAAGTCACGATAAGCACTATGAGAGACGAAGGTCAGATTTGGATGATGAGTTCAGAAGAAGAGAAAGTCCCAATAAGCACTATGAGAGGCGAAGGTCAGATTTGGATGATGAGTCAAAAAGAAGTGAAAATAATGACAAGCACTATGAGAAACGAAGGGCAGATTTGTCTGATGAATCAAAAAGAAGAGAAAGTCATAGAGATACTCGACCCAGTGAGAAATATCGAAATCACTCCCCTAACAGCCGTTTGGAAAGTGAAAATCTTAAGAGTTATGGTCAAGAGGATAGGAAAAGGAAAACTGAGGATTATCCCTCCAGGGAGAATGAATACCAGAACAGACGACGGAAAGGTGGATCTAAGCTATCAGAAGAAGAGAGAGCTGCTAGATTGAGGCAAATGCAAATGGATGCAGAGGTGCACGAGGAGCAAAGATGGAGAAGATTGAAGAACGCTGATGAAACTGATGCAGTGGAAGCTGATAAGAACAAAGTATCCGTGGGGAAAAGCTTTTTGGACGATGCTAACAAAAGTGTGTATGGAGTGGAGAAAGGCGGAAGCTCAACTATCGAAGAAAGCGTGCGTCGCAGAAGCTATTATTCACAGCGCGGAACTGCAGCTGAAGGCAACGCGTTTCGTCGCTGATGATGCAAATATTTGTTACAACACAATACAATGCAAGGTTTGTCTTTTACAATTGTAACAAACATTTTGTCAGAATTTTTTTCTCTTTTGACGTTATTGTCTGATTCCAGGATATGTTGAGCATCGTACAAAGCAGGAAAAGCATTTGATATTTGGATATGTGAGGCCTACTAGGCTTAGGCCCATAGCATAGCCCATTATGGGGTGGTCCAGTCCTTTATCCCCAAAACTGAGCGTGGGATTTGTTAGTGTGTAATAATAACAAGTGGGATGTTGAAATGAGGTATGAGTCAATCCAAACCCGTGACTTGTAGTTAAGCATAATACTCCAAGGTTCCGCTTTGGCACTTTTAAAGCAGCCACGAGATGAAGCCACTCTTGTTCTCCTGTCTTTTTTGAAACTTCCGTTTATTTTTTGTATTTGTCATCTTTCATTTAAACCAGAGATTAAATGCATGAGGTTTGACCAATTGAAGTTTGACCTAAGGTTGTAGCATAATAGCTTTAGTGTGTTATAATTTAGACTTAAAATTCGGAAGGTCGCATGATTTGAATTGCGGGATGATGAGTAGACTACAAAAAGTAAAATAAATATTGGAAAGATAAAAAGAAAAAATGGCGATTTGGTTTGTAATTGAAACATTTTGGCGTGTGAGATTTTAGCCTCTCATTTTTTTCAAAGAAGGGTTCACGTGTTGCGTAATTTGTACAATGATGTCATTTCTATATACTTTATCACGTCATTTTTATTAAGGATTCCCACTTGTTTCTACGGAATTGTGTCAAATTAAAGTAGAGGTTTTCGAAAAAAAAGAAAGTAGAAGTTTAAAAGGTCAATATATAAGTTTTCTGACTACTATTCCCTTTATTGTTTACAACGAATTGTGTACTATTGTGTCTTTTGTGATGTCGCCGTTTCTGAATATCTTGACTTTGCTAGACCAAAGTTCGAACCGGGAACTAAAGAAAAATATCATAATAAATTAACCATTTGATAATATAGTATAATGGAAAATTCGGAACACTTACACAAGTACGGAGCCAAAATATTTGACCTTCACCTAACATTTGATGTTATTATTGTAAATAAAATTTGTTTTTAGTACGGGCGATAGATGCAGTTTGCACCGTCTGAAATATCTAATTGTATTTGTAGCAGTGCACATAAAATCTTAATATTCTAAAATAAACTATTTAAAAATTGATATAAATTTAAAGAATAAATAACTTTATTAAAAAAAAAAAAAAAGAAGAATAGTACGAATTCACTACCAAAATAGACAACATGTATTTTTGGACAAAATACAATTAATGGCATAAGACATGAGTTGGCCTAGAAGAAAAGAAAATAAATAAGTGGGAAACGGAGTTGGAGATGTAACAGAAAGGAAAAGGAAAGGTGTGGAATTGATTGGGATTTGAGATTGAGACCATGTCGCCTAATATTATTAACCGACAATTAGTGGCCTCGTCTCTGACTTTTGACCTTTACTCTGTTTTTTTCACTCCCACCCAATTTCCAATCTTACTCTACGAAACATTAATATTTTAAACTTGTGATAATAGTGGAACATTTGCTTCAATATCAATGCTATCGACATATTGTGTTTTTTTTATGCCAATATCGATGATATTTATGTTTATAGGTTAAGCTATATACGATTTGTTTTATATTAGATTTTAAGGTTGTGTATTAAGTTATTGTGTATGCAATAAACTCTACTTATGAAGTGTATGTAAGATTTTACAATTAGTGTATTATGTAATTAACGATGTTAAGAAGATTAGATAACTATATCGTAATTTTTGTTGATAGAATCTTTTTGATCCGGATTAGATTCTCTACAGTAAGTAATTCGAATTATTTATTAGATGAGGAATTTATCATTTAAGATGTTAAGATACTCATTTGTGTTTTTGGAAATAAGCATCATTAGGCAATGTTAAAAAGAAGAATAATTTTGTCACTATACCAGAAATGATTTGTAGTCATTTCCCCAAATAAAAATTTGAACTTGGGAACAAAAACGTTTTGAAATCCCGATGAACCTTAATGTACCACAAGAGTGGAATGTTCCAGGGCAGTAAAAAATCTGCCTTTTTCTGTAAAGGTGACAGTGAAATAAAAAAATAAATTTATTTTAAAAATCTATCTTCGAATTTTTCCAAAAAAGATTCTGACAAAAAAATTTAACAGAGAAAAGAAAGCAACCAATCTTATGCAATAGAATCCAAAATTCAATTGTCTCTATTTAAAAATGGGTCCTTTTATGAAGGTTTTGCCAAAGTGTTATTAGTGCCCAGAATTAAACGCAAGCCACTTCAATCCAAATCCCACAGAAACAAAACAGAAAAAAACTCTCATCTTCCCCTTAAAATCTTCTCTTCTGTAAAAGAAAAATAAAGCTTAAACCTTTCTGGGTTTCTTTTAACCATGGCTACTAATCGGACAAAGGTTAGTTTCTTCTTGGCTCTGGTAATGACGGTGGATATTCTCACTCCTTCAGTTGTCTCTGGCGATAATGGTTTTTCCGATCTTAAAATCCGTACCCACTTGAAACAACTCAACAAGCCAGCTCTCAAATCGATTAAGGTAATTTCACAAAGATATTAAAGCAAAACTCCAGAAAATTTCAAATTTTTTTTTGTTTTAGCTGATTTTTCATGTTTCAAACAGAGCCCAGATGGAGACATAATTGACTGTGTTCCAATCACGGACCAACCAGCTTTTGCCCATCCTCTGCTCAATAATCACACTGTCCAGGTTTAGAATTGTTCTGTTTCTCATTTCTTGATCTTCTATAGTTTTTGTTCTGACATTGTTGTTAATGGGTTTTATTTATAGATGAGGCCAAGTCTCAATCCAGAAAGTGTTTTTAGTGCGAGTAAAGTTTCATCAAACACCAAGAATCAGAAGTCTAATGATATAACTCAGCTTTGGCATGTGAATGGGAAATGTCCACAGAACACAATTCCCATCAGAAGAACAAGAAGAGAAGATCTTTACAGAGCGAGTTCCATCGAGGATTACGGTATGAAGAATAAAAAAAGTATCCCTAAACCAAAATCTTCTGAGCCACCTAACGTTCTCACACAAAATGGTCATCAGGTAATATTCTTTCACATTATTTGAATTAGTTTTTGAACCTTTTGATGTGTCCATTAACCTCTTTTATCTATTGTTGATTTAGCACGCGATAATGTATGTGGAAGACGGGGTTTTCTACGGGGCTAAAGCGAAGATGAATGTATGGAAACCGAATGTTGAAATGCCTAATGAGTTTAGCTTAGCTCAGATTTGGGTTTTGGGTGGAAATTTTAACTCTGATCTTAATAGTATTGAAGCTGGCTGGCAGGTATTTTTGTTATTTCGTTTTCTGGTAAATTCTGTCCTGAAAAAAGAAACTATTTTTGATTCAAAGATTTGTGTTTCAGGTCAGTCCACAATTATATGGTGATAATCACACCAGACTCTTCACTTATTGGACTGTAAGTTTCTGAATATTCAAATTTTATTTTCGTTTATTTGTTTGTGTTTGCTTTATTGAAGAATCATTGCTTTGTCTACCCTGCTTTTGAAACAGAGTGATGCATACCAAGGTACAGGCTGCTATAATCTTCTGTGCTCAGGATTTGTTCAAATCAATAGGGAAATTGCAATGGGTGGATCAATCTCTCCTTTATCTAACTATGGAAGCTCTCAATATGACATTACCATACTTATCTGGAAGGTACACCAACTACAAAATTCCTTGTTTTTCCAAATCTCTGAAAACTAGATGCTTTTATCTCCCAAATCTAAACTGTATGATTAAATCTACTTTAGATAAGTGACTTACCAAAAACATGATTTTTTAGTGAATTTCTGTTTATTCAGTTTGTTAGCGAATTTTCAGTGAAGCTACGAATGGGTTTTGGTTTAAGCTTAGGTTTGAGAAGTTTTAGTTTGTTTTTTTTCTCAGGACCCAAAAGAAGGACATTGGTGGTTACAATTTGGAGAGAAATACATAATCGGATACTGGCCAGCTTCACTCTTCTCTTACTTATCAGAAAGCGCATCAATGATCGAATGGGGAGGCGAAGTGGTTAACTCGCAGTCCGAGGAAGGACAACATACGACCACTCAGATGGGAAGTGGGCAGTTCGCAGAGGAAGGTTGGGGCAAATCGAGTTACTTCAAAAACGTTCAAGTAGTCGATGGATCAAATGAGTTGAGAAACCCGGAAAATCTTCAAGTATTTACTGATCAAGAGAACTGTTACAATGTGAAGAGTGGGAATGGAGGTTCTTGGGGAAGTTATTTCTACTATGGTGGTCCTGGTCGAAACCCTAATTGCCCTTAAAGATTTGGTCTACTTACTTACATCGCAGATCATTCCAAATCAATTGTATAAAACATATATTATATATACACATTCTTAAGTATATTAATTTCAGGTTTGAAGAGTGGTTTATGGTATATCAAATTCTGTAGAGTTGGTTTCTCTGTTTCTGTGGAGTGACGAGAAGATAAATTTCTTTAAAGAACATGGTCCCATGTGTATATTGAAATCAAATGATCACCTATTAGTTGTATTTATTTTGTTTATGAGAAGTACTTTGTTTTCAGTGACCTGTGGTTATTTGCTTTGTTTTTAAATAACAAAACAGAGATGGGACTTTTGGTTTTGGACCTTCATTAATCATTCATGTTTAACAGCTTCTAATAAAGTTATTAGCCAATCTTCATTAGACTAATATAATGAAAAAATCTGTTAATTCTTAAATTAAACATCTCTCTTTACGTTTTTCTTTGTGACATTATCATACGAATAAAGTCAAGTAAATATATAGTTGCACAGATTCATAAGACCATGTGAAGTTGTATACCCATTTCAGTTTACGACCTTAAAAATAGATTTGTTCATCTATGAGGATTACAGATCTATCTTGTGCTGGCCTTTGTTAAAGTCAACAAAAAATGTGGACCCAGAGACCAGAAGAGAGTTGACTTTGAGCACGTTGACGAGTTCTCATTCGAAAAGTTTGATCAATTTAACATAGGAAGAGAATTATAATATTTATTTTTTTAAGAAATTTTTAATAGTGCGCAATGAAAGTTCGATAAAAGAATGTACCAATCATTTTAGAAATTCATGTATATATTTAATTATGAACTGAAGCAATTACAAGCTCGTGACCTCACGCGGAATGGTTCATGGCAGACCAACGAATGATAATCTTTTTATTTGATAAGAAAAACTGATGATAATTAATTTAGACAGTAACGTCGAAGACTAGGTTACATATATTGATATATATAATTGGTTTGGTTAGATTAAATACATATCGTTTGTTCAAATGTCATTTTATATTTCCGTAACTGGGCTAAACCAAAAGGTCCAAAGTTATGCATGTATGCAACGCTTTTTTAGCTGAGACTCGAATCTGATATTAGGGATTAAAATCTTGATCTTACGAAATAATGTATAGTAAAAAACATGGAGTTTCATTAGAAAACTTCATCCAACGATTTTGCAAACATATTACTAGCAGTCACCGTAAAATTTACAACGAATAGTTGTGGTATTAGTATGGTTAGAATTTCTTCTTCCTTTTTTGGTTATAAATGGTTAGAGTTTACATCAAAAAATAGTTCTGGTCAGAGTTTAAAAGATCCGATTAAGAATTAATAATTTTTAATATATAAGCAATCTACTCCTATAAATTCCAAAGAGTACTTTCTAAAGGTTTTGCTAAAAACATATAAAACTGTGATGGAAATGGCCAGTTTCACGATATCTCTGATTGTAGCTGCTTTGATAATCGTTACTTGTGTCGATGGAAATGATTTCGTTAATCAGCGAGAAATAAAAGTACTTCGACATTTGAAGCGACTTAACAAGCCACCTCTTAAATCCATTAAGGTATCTTATACTAATTCAATATGCATACATATTTCACGACAAAAACTATTAAAGTTGAATTCTTCTTCGCTTTAATCAATCAATATTTCTTACAGAGTAAAGATGGAGATGTAATAGATTGTGTTCCTATCACTAATCAACCCGCTTTCGACCACCCTTTACTTAAAAAACCATACCATCCAGGTTTGGTTTCATTTCCAGCCTCTCTAATGTTTTAAAACATGATCTTGTTGAATCACTTGCGACACAAAGTTTACAACATGTAGATGAGACCGGGTTTCAACCCGGCAAGTGATTCTACGTACACCAAGAAAGATGCAAAGGCTATTATTATAACTCAGGTTTGGCACAAGAATGGAGAGTGTCCCGAAAACACTGTTCCAATTAGAAGAACAAAGAAAGAAGATCTCTTAAGACCGAAATCCATCAAGAGTTTCGGAAGAAAGTCTCATCAAAGCATCCCAAGAACTACAACGTTTGATCCAACCAAAGGTTATGAGGTACAACTACATGAACACATATGTAATATGTATTTTCCAGTTTTACTGTATTGTGGCTTACACTTTTCCTTTATTTTGGAGTGGCTTTAGTATGCGGTAATGGGTGTGAGGAATGGAAACTTTTATGGGACAAAAGTAGCGATAAATCTTTGGAAACCATATGTCCAAATGCCCAAAGAGTTTAGCTTGGCTCAAACTTGGGTTGTGTCCGGAACTGGTTCTAGTACTAACACCATTGAAGCTGGTTGGCAGGTTTAGTTCCTTCTTGACTACATCATCTTTAAAGTTTGTTCTTAATCAAGCAAAACATTTAACTAACTCAATCGTTCTTTGTCTTAATCAATAGGTTTATCCAGAACTACATGATGATAGTAATCCTAGATTTTTTGTTTACTGGACGGTAAGTTCTCTTTTTCAGCTGATTAATGCATACTTTAACTCATATAATTATCAAACGCTAATCAATTCAAAAAAGTATTTACTAGTTTTCAGATCCGGAATAGAACAGAGAAGTCTATGTTTATTTGAGGAGTTCACAACCGAAAACAATTCATATTATGATGATTATTGTAACTAAATCAAGACTTCAAATTGTGTTTTTGTTATGCGTATATATATGTAAATTCTTAAATTAGGATTTTTGTAATCTTGTTTTCAAATTTATTCTTATCTATAAGCATATTAGACTAACCCTTATGAAATCATATTTTTGGGGAAATAGCGTGATGGATACCGAAAAACAGGGTGCTACAACCTTCTCTGCTCAGGTTTTCTTCAAACAAGTCGTCGATTCACCGTTGGTGGATCTTTCGCCACCGTGTCACGTTACCGTGGAACTCAATATGATATCTCCATACTCATATGGAAGGTAGTAACATAGTTCCAATTCACTTTTAATAATATGAGATTTTATATATATGTATACCTTTTTCCCCAAGTTACCTCTCCATCTAACCCGGATTAACTTGCAATCATCAGGACCGAAAAACAGGAAACTGGTGGCTAAGGATCAATGAAAATGACGATATAGGTTATTGGCCAGGCTCGTTGTTCACTTCTCTAGGAACAGAAGCTACGAGAGTTGAATGGGGAGGCGAAATCATTGACTCGAAGACCGGTGGGAGACACACGACCACCGATATGGGAAGTGGACATTTTGCAGGCGACGGGTTTAAAAGAGCGAGCTATATCAGGAATATTATGGTAGTTGATGGAACCAATACTCTGAGAGAACCACAAGGACTTTACATCATTGCTGGTAATGGTAACTGTTACAATGTGAAGACAGGAAATGTTGGAACTTCTTGGGGGACTCATTTCTTCTATGGTGGTCCTGGTCGAAACGTTAAATGTGCTTGATTTGGTCTGTGTGTTTACAGCTTTTGAGATTTCACAAACATGTTTGTATTTGAATAAGAACATGTTATAGTCATTGAAGAATAAAAAGCCACGTCATCAGAGATTTTTCTATCTATCATTTGATATCAATCAACAGTCTGTTAACTGTGAAATGAAATAAATAAATAAGTAAATGTAAATGTAAAACATTGCATGATTAGTAAATGTAAATTTAAACCATGTGTACGTTATTCTTTGGCCAGTTGAGGAATCGTTGGACTAAAGAAAATGATCAATGACTAATTAATATTATCATTACTCTACTCATTACTCATGCCTATGGAATACAACGCATGAATCTGTTATAAACAATACTATAGTTATAAAGAATTACTATTATTTTCCGGTAAGCCAAATTATATGTCTATATAATTTTCTAAAAAAAACATGGACATATTTTTTTTTGAAATGGTCAGCTTAAATGTGTATTATGTGTATACAATGTCTTCAGACGATGATATATTATTCATAACAAATAATTCCCAATAAATTTAACAACTTTTTTTTAATACTTCCCAATGTTTTTTTAAATAAAGAAAAAATTAGTCCAAGGTTCCACAGAGACAAGAATTCCCAATGTTGACAAAAACAAAACAAAAAAATTGCCAAGAAATCTCAAGAATCACCAGAGAAGTAATACACGTAATAGACGTGCAAAACATTGCTCAAATTCTATAACAAAGTATGATGATCGAATCAAAGGCCACACAATGACACAACCTAACACTAACAGCGATCTGCGATGACTTTTCGTTTCACAATAAATACCTAACATGTGCTGCGTTTCTCTTCAGATAAGACTAAATCTTTGACGTTTTGTGTATGTGGTTGATCTATATCGGCCAATAACACTGATTATGTCCCCACTTCCCTTTAATTCTCTATTTACTACACCACAACACATCACAGAGGGATTATTTTGTCTTCGATTTTGGATTCGTGAATATCAAAATGGGTAACAATTCCTCTGCTCAAAGTTCATCACCATCTTTGCCGATTGATTCTACCTTCAATCTTCCTTCTCCACTACCATCTTGGCCTTCAGGTTCATGTTTCGATCATTACATCTTGTTCATTCTCTGTTTCTGCTTTGTTTTTCGAATCTTTTTTTGAAGTTTAGTTATAATTTTACAGGAGAAGGATTTGCCAAAGGGAGAATCGATTTGGGAGGTCTTGAAGTTTCCCAAGTAGAAACATTTAACAAAGTATGGAGTGTATACGAAGGAGGACAAGATAATCTCGGAGTCTCTTTCTTTGAGCCGTCTTCACTACCCGAAGGCTTTTCGATTCTCGGCTTCTACGCTCAACCAAATAGCCGCAAGCTTTTTGGATGGACACTTGTTGGAAAAGACCTCTCAGGCGACTCTTTAAGACCGCCGGTGGATTATATTCTTCTTTGGAGCGGCAAATCTACCAAGGTAGAGAACAATGGGGTCGAGATGGGATACTTTTGGCAGCCTGTGCCTCCTGAAGGTTACAATGCAGTGGGTCTAATTGTCACAACTTCGGACGTGAAACCTTCTTTAGACAAGATCCGTTGTGTCCGGTTCGATCTAACCGATCAATCCGAGTCCGACTCTCTTATATGGGAAACTAACGGGTTTAGCGTTTCGAGTTCTAAACCTGTGAACAGAGGAACACAAGCCTCTGGTGTCTGCGTTGGAACTTTCTTCGCAAACTCATCAAATCCAACCTTACCTTGTCTGAAAAACAACAAATTCGATTTTTCTTGCATGCCAAGAAAGCCCCAGATCGATGCTCTGTTTCAGACTTATGCCCCTTATATCTATTTTCACAAAGATGAGAAATATCTCCCATCTTCTGTCAACTGGTTCTTCAGCAATGGTGCCTTGCTTTACAAGAAAGGCGAATCAAACCCAGTTCCAGTCGAACCAAACGGTTCAAACCTTCCCCAAGGTGAATCCAACGACGGTCTTTACTGGTTAGACCTACCAGTTGATTCTGACTCAAGAAAACGAGTCAAAAGTGGTGATTTACGGAGCGTGGAAGTGTATCTGCACATAAAACCCGTTTTCGGCGGAACCTTCACGGATATAGCCGTGTGGATGTTTTATCCGTTCAACGGCCCATCTCGAGCCAAGCTCAAGGCCGTTACAGTCCCGCTGGGGAAAATCGGCGAACACATTGGAGATTGGGAACATTTCACTCTCCGAATAAGTAACTTCAGCGGCAAGCTACATCGAATGTATCTGTCGCAACACAGCGGAGGAAGCTGGATGGATGCTTCGGAGATAGAGTTTCAAGGCGGAGGGAACAAACCGGTGGCTTACGCTTCTTTGAACGGGCATGCAATGTACTTCAAACCGGGACTTGTGTTGCAAGGCAAAGACGATGTGGGGATTAGAAACGATACTGGAAAGAGTGAAAAAGTGATTGATACGGCGGTTAGGTTTAAGGTTGTTGCGGCGGGGTATATGGGAGGAGAAGTGGAGGAGCCGGCTTGGTTGAATTATATGAGACATTGGGGACCAAAGATTGATTATGGTCGTGAAGATGAGATTAGAGGTGTGGAGAAGATTTTGATTGGGGAGAGTCTTAAGAAGGGCTTTAGGAGTGCGATTAAAGGATTGCCTAATGAGGTTTATGGAGAGGAAGGACCCACCGGTCCTAAGCTGAAGCGGAATTGGTTAGGTGATGAAATTTGAATCTCCTCTGTTTTTTTTTTCTTTTTTTTTTTTTTTTTTTTTTTAATTTTTGGTTTTGTGAGCCTATTGATTTATCTCTGTTTAGTCTACTGGATATGAAAAACAAATGTTTCGTTTTTTTTTTTTTTTTTTGCGTTTTTTGCGGGAAACTTCAGAAGACATTATGTACTCTTTGTCAATTAATGTTAATTTACGGTGTCTTAATTACACAAAAGGTCCTTTTAATATAAATATCAAATTTAGTTATTAGATAATTTGTTGTTTAACAAATGAATAGAAAAAATGATGATAATTTTTATCGATAAAAACAATATTAAAAATTCATATTTATTTTTTGTTGAAAAAATTCTTATTAATTGAACAATACTCCACGCCATACTGATATTTTTTTCTTGATCTTTTTAACTCGAGTTTGGGTCTATACAGGGCTGGGTCTATATTACTACAAAAAAAAAACCAACGAAACTTTAAGTATCCAGAAAAATGGTTTTCTAGAAATTAAGATAGACGAAAGTAATCAAAGGTTAGATAGGTTCCCAATATTGAATAGGTCAGACTGTATTTAATTTCTTGCCCAAATAACACGTTTTATCACAAGATGTGATGATGAAAGTCATGAGTCTATGTTATGAAGTTAAAGTCATAAGTCAATTTTCATTGATTTCATGGTAATACTGTAACCACCGACATATCGAGGACAAGATGATAAGGTCTTTAAGCTCTAATTTAGTAATTTATAGAACATATGACTTATGACAATCTACTCCTATAAATTTCAAAGAATAGTTGATAAGATAATATATTCTAAAGTGTAGTATCTAAAGTTTTTTTTCGCTAAGGACTATAACTAACCATGATAAGAATGGCCGGTTTAGCGGTAGCTCTGATGGTGATAACAGTTATAATCTGTCCTTGCATCTATGGAAAAGAGTTCTCTGATCACCAGGAAATCAAAGTACAAAGAATTTTGAAGCAGCTCAACAAGCCTGCTCTTAAATCTATTAAGGTATCTTATACAATTGCGTAACTCCATATATGCTATGGATATTTCGGGGACAGAAACTTTTACAGATTAATTATTTGCTTTTATCTTTCTTACAGAGTGAAGATGGAGATATAATAGATTGTGTTCCAATAACTAT
Organism: Cardamine occulta; assembly: GCA_028015245.1. Classification (NCBI taxonomy): domain Eukaryota; kingdom Viridiplantae; phylum Streptophyta; class Magnoliopsida; order Brassicales; family Brassicaceae; genus Cardamine; species Cardamine occulta. The sequence goes on from CM051377.1 coordinate 17,497,053, forward strand.
TCAACCAGCTTCTGATCATCCTATGCTTAAAAACCACACCATTCAGGTTTGCCTTCATTAATATTTTTTCATTATGGTGTCTCTTTTGTTCATACATGCATAATGCACGATCATGTTGCATCGCTGTAACGGGAAGTATTCACATGTAGATGAGACCGAGTTATATCCCGGATAGCGATTCTGCTTACACCAAAAAAAAGGCAAAGGTTGTAACTCAAATGTGGCAAAAGAATGGGCAGTGCCCCAAAAACACTGTTCCTATAAGAAGAACGAAAAAAGAAGATATCTTACGAGCAAAATCCATTGAGAATTTCGGGAAAAAATCTCCTCCAACCATTCCTGAGGTTCCATCCTCTGATCCAGTATTTCACCATGAGGTACACAGTTTATGCATTGCCCTTGTTTAAATTACTCTCTTCTGGTTTATTATACTTAAGGGTAGACGTAAAACGAATGTTTTCCCTTTTTTGGAGCTGGTTTAGTATGCGTACATGGGCGTGCGGAATGAAAAGTTTTATGGGACAAAAGCCTCGATAAATATCTGGAAAACAGAAGTTGAAGATCCCAGCGAGTTCAGCTTAGCTCAAGTTTGGCTCGTGTCAGGAGATGGCCTTACTCGTAACACCACTGAAGTTGGTTGGCAGGTTTCGTACTTCTTTGGTCTTCCATCCTTAACAACATCTTGTTCTCATATGTACATGCAAAACATCTTAATTAACACTATCTTTATTTTCCATAGGTTTATCCACATATTTATCAGGATAATAATCCGAGATTATTTGTTTACTGGACGGTAAGTTCCTATTTTAATTTTACCCCAGAAGACATATTGAAATCTAATGATTTGAAAGTTTTAGAGGTTTCACTAGATTAGTTAAACAATCTTAAAAAGACATATATATTACCACTATCACCAGAATCTATATTCAAATATGTTATATTTTTATATTATGAGTTTCCTTCTTTAATCTATGCGTATATTAGAGCGATGGATACCAAAAGACGGGATGCTACAATCTCTGCGGTGGTTTTGTTCAGAACAATCAATACTCTGTAGGTGCATCCTATACTACTGTGTCACAATACGACGGAGAGCAATTAGCTCTCAACATACTTGTATGGAAGGTAAATAAATAAAACTTATAAAGTTATTATCCAGTTATAATATATTCTTGTAAGAGAAATATTATTTTTCAAAATTTCAGAAATTTTTAATTCACTTATATACTTTTTTTTTGGTGTAAATTGAATTTTCTGTATTTTAATTAGAACTAACAAAGAGAAGAAAAAACAAAATACTAGATGCATTAATTTGATGAGGCTTTTAGTAATTGTAACTATAATAGCGTTGTACTTGTATGCACTAAATTAAATGGGGTCAGCTACTGACCCATTTCTCGCTGAGTGGATCCGTCCTTGTTTAACAATATTGTATGATATATTCGAGGTAATTTAAACCGTAGTATACACATTTTGCTTCCTAAGTTACCCTTTCACATACTCGAAATGGATATTTTGCAATCATCAGGATCAAACAACAGGAAACTGGTGGCTAAAGATCAATGAGAACGACGTTATGGGTTATTGGCCTGGCTCGTTGTTCAATTCTCTAGGAGATGGAGTTACGAAAGTTGAATGGGGAGGCGAAATCTACACGCATTCCGGTGTGAGACACACAACCACCGATATGGGAAGCGGGCATTTCGCAGAGGAAGGGTATAAGAAAGCAAGCTATATCAAGAATATTAAGGTAGTTGATGGGACAAACAATCTGAGAGAGCCAGAGGGTCTTTACTCTTCTGCTGATAATAATGGTAACTGTTACAACGTTAAAGCAGGAGATGCTGGAACTACCTTTGGGGTTCATTCCTTCTTTGGTGGTCCTGGTCAGAACGTTAATTGCCCTTGATATGATCTGTGTTCAAAGCTTTTGAGATTTCGCTTCTATGTTTGATCCTATTTTTAGTTTATATCTAAGTGCTCTTCATCTGTGTGTACGGCTTCAGTTTATAATTAAGAACACTTATGTTTGCTCGGATCCTCTATTTAAAAATCATACGGAATAAATAAAAGACTGTGTTCGAATCACCGATCAGCCGGCTTTCGATCATTCACAGTTGGATTTTTCGATCATCCCTATTATAAATTGTTTTTTACATGTAGGTGGTCTTAAACTTGATTGATCACCTAGTTAAAGATTCTATATGTATCAGCGCACTGAAAAATGTTTATTTAAAAGCTTATCACATCGATTTTCTTGTGAATTAGTAGATCCGGTTAAAAGCTGATCGCATCAATTTTCTTCCCCAAATTACACGTTCTTGTAAATTTTCATGATACGGATCCGAAAATGAGAAGGTCTTTAAGCACCAGTTTCTTAATTCATAGAATATATGATGCACTCTGGAAATTTTTTTGATGTTTTTCTTTATTTGTTTAAATTTTTTCTAAGTGGAGGCAAATACAAAAAAAAAAAAAAAAAAAAAAAAACAGCTATAATTATAATTTTTTTTTTTTTTTTATAAAGAATTATAAAATGTTATGATTCTATAGTCACATGAAGGGGAGGTAACTTGAGGCCCCCCCCCCCCCCCAAGTTATATATTTGTATCTAAACCTAAAATGGACTTTTGATTATTCAGAGCGGCGACAACTGGTGGCTAAAGATCGGTGCCGAGCTAGTTGGGTACTGGCCTGGAAAGTTGTTCAGTTCTCTAAGAGATAAAGCTGCGAGAGTTCAGTGGGGCGGTGAAATCGTTAGCATGATGACAGATGGGAGACACACGGACACGGATATGGGAAGTGGACATTTTGCAGAAGAAGGGTTTAGGAAAGCGAGCTATTTCAGGAATATTATGACAGTTGATGGAGCCAATACTTTGAGAGAACCACAAGGACATTTCCCCTGGGCTACTAATGGTAACTGTTACAATGTTAAGAAAGGAAAAAATGGAATAAGCTTTGGGAGTCATTTCTTTTTTGGTGGTCCTGGTCGAAACGGTAACTGTCTTTGATATTATGTGTGTGTAAAAGCTTTTCAAATTTCACGTCTGTAATATAAATAAGAATATGTATGTTGACTGAAAAAATAATTAAAAGAATATATATAGTTTGATGAAAAAAATCTCCGGCTTATAGATAATTGCTCTTGATTTTGGACATGTTTGCATTTGAATAAGAATATTAATGTTCGTTCGAATCTTCAGTTTATAGATTTTGAATTTCATTCACTTTCTTTCTTTTTTTGTTAAAGAATTTCATTCGCTTATTGACAAGAAATCGAGAAAATTTCAACGAGAACTCCAAAATTAGTTGTTATCAAAAGAAAAGAAAACTCTAGTTTATAGCTATTTTGAAATGAAAAGCTTCCAAATGGAAACAATAAAATACAGGTTCCTTACATAAATCATTTATATATTAGATATAATAATTATACATACCAAGCACTCATAGAGTTATAATTATACGCAACAATTTAATCAAAGCCGGAGCAACAAGTCGCTCCTCCGATTGATCGGTACGATTTCTGGTTTACGCGGTTCAGTCAACCAATTCAATCGTCTATAGTCCACTGTATTGGCTAATTTGCCTATTTTGACAAATAAAAAAAATTGAGCGGTTAATCAGATTACTCACTTGTTGCTTCGATTTGGACTATGAGTGCCCTTGCCTAGATTTAAGATGTTAATTATGCTCACTATTATTAATTTAATTTTAAATATACTTTTAGTTATTATAAATTCAAGTTTGATTTTAATGATATATATAATTATATGTAACATTACTACATTTAGTTTAAATTTGAATATTGTAATAAATACTAAAATACATTTATGGAGTCTTTTATAAATTTAAACTTACTTGTATTTTTAGTGTTTTTCTATGTGAGCGTTTATTTTAAATCGACCGATTTATATATTTTAGCTACTGTTAATATTTTGGTTTATTTGTACTATTGTCTAATATATTATGTGATTAATTTAGTTAATAATATATGGATAATTTTAAAATATAAAGTAGTCTATTTTGTTTTTTTTCTATTCCTAGATTTTTAAGTTAAATTTTCCCTATTCCCTATATTTTTAATATAATTTTTAATTATTTCTTATTAGTTACAATATATCACACATGCACAACACAAAGACCCATATATATATACACCATGTCCCATGTATCTTCCAACAATTATTTCAAAAGTTTGAGGTATACATACTAACAATGAGGCTTAATCAGACGGTGATTTTCTTCCTTTTCTGGGTAACAATAACACTAGTAGTCGGAACTTTAGCCGGAAAGAGTAAACCTTCCGATCTATATGAGCAGAAAATCGAACGACGGTTGAATCAACTCAACAAACCAGCCGTTAAATCTGTCCATGTATTCACAAAAACATTTACCTCTAGTTTGATATTTCCGAATAAATTTTTTGATGTTTTGCTTTATTTGTTTACATTGGATAGAGTCCAGATGGAGGTATAATTGATTGTGTAAGGATCTCTGACCAACCAGCTTTTGATCATCCTTTACTCAAAAACCACATCATTCAGGTTTTGTAATTTTCTTTTTCCATCCACCCTTAAATACATATTACTTCGACGTTTGTGAAAGATGAGACCGAAAAGTGACTCAATAAGGGACAAGACTGGAGGTAACAAGACAGATATTATATATCAATTGTGGCGCACAAAAGGTGAATGTCCTGAGAACACTATTCCCATAAGAAAAAGAACAAGAGATGATCTTTTAAGATCAGATTTCATCAAAACTTATGGAAGAAAGAGCCCACCAAGTCGTCCAACCATCTCGCCAACGACTAATCACCTCCACCATGATCAGAGGGAAGTTCATGAGGTGTGCATACATAGGCCCTGGCCGGTCAAACTAAAAAGAGTTTGATATTAAAATGAAATATTAATTTTGGATCAATTTTGCTATGAAACTGTTAAGACCTACTCTTAACTAGCACATGAAAACTTAAATCGATTGATTTATATATAATTTTTGGGTCCAACTTTAATTGTAGCATGCGTGTGTGTACGTAGACATGGTGAATTCCATGGCAGCAAGAGCCGTATAAGTATATGGAAACCAGAGGTTCTAATGACGAGCGAGTTTAGTTTGGCTCAAACATGGGTCGTCAATGGAGATTGGGACACTGGTTTGAAAACGTTGGAGTCTGGTTGGCAGGTAACTAGTACACACTTCTCTTGTACTTTTTCTTCTTTTAATTTCTGATCCATGAAAATTTTGATAATAAGTTGATATATACATTAGGTATTTGAAATTCCAATTAGTTATAGTTTCATTTCTTTTCTCTTTGTAATAGATCCTAAAATCTCTGTATGGTGACAATAATCCAAGACTTTTTGCCTATTTGGACGGTAAGTTTACTTCTTTTCTTATCAATCTTGAAATTTTCATGCATTGACAAAGGTGTGCTAATTTTTTAACAAAAAAAAAAAAGAGCGATTCATAACAAAAGACGGGCTGCTACAACCTTGACTGCCCAGGCTTTGTTCAAGTGAGTAGAGACATTGCCCTTGGTGCAGTTCTCATCTCTATTTCGACCTACAACGGTGACCAATATGATTTCCATCTAAGTATTGAAAAGGTATAATTTATCTTGAGCCGCGGATTAAACACAACTTGGAACGTTTTCACAAAGAGAGCCATCTCTAAATATTAAGCTACAACTCGTTTTAGGAACAAGAAGCCAGGTTTTGGTGGCTAAAGTTTGAGACACATCTAATTGGGTACTGGCCAAGCATTATAGTCCCAAAGCTAGCAGAGTCAGCACGGAAGATCGCATGGGGAGGTGAAATTGTGCATTATCCCACAAGTCGAGGGACACACACGCTTACGCAAATGGGAAGTGGCCATTTTGCAGAGGAAGGTTTAAGAAGGCGGCTTATTTCAATAACATACAGTACATCGATACATCTAACTATCCGATCACACCTTTTCCTCAAAATCTTGAAGCTATCGTGACTCGACCTGAATGCTATAATCTCAAAGTTGGCTTTAGCCGAAGGTGGGGAACTTACATGTTCTCTGGCGGACCTGGACGTAAACCTCAATGCCTATGAGAGTAGGTTGACTAAATCCTTAATCAATTGTATTGGGACAAATAAAAACCTGTCAATGCCTTTGACTTTGAGAAGTGACATGATTTTTCGAAAATCCTCGTGACATGACATTTCCAATTGGTTAAAACATTTATATCAAACGTTAGACATGACTAAAATTCCTATGATATAACATATAATTGTTCGATCCAAGTACGACTTCTATGTTTATTCATGGACAAAATTTCAAGTATACCATATTTAAAACATAATATTCCTTCAGTTGGTTATTTTTAGTTGTGAAATACTACGCCTGTAAAAGTGGACCAGTTCACACCTAGTTACAAGCATTGTGACTCGGTCTTCCTGTTATGACCTCAATAAGGAGAGTCAGGGAGCTTACTTTGTCTACAATGGACCTGGTCGCAGCCCTCAATGTCCACGAGATTAGACTTAAGGTATATTTTCCTCTCAAGAACTATTAAAAATTGCAAGTTAAAACTCATAAAAGTTTTACTTTAGAGAAAAATTTGTGACAGCGTTTTAATAAATTGATTTCTTTGGTTTGAACTTAAACAGCGTTCTAAAGACCTAGATGACTAATTCAAATTAGCAAGTGGTTTTGCATTTGAGGTAAAAAGTCATAGCAATATAATATGATTTTTGGATAAGCATCACGTTTTTTTTGTTGGATAAAATGTAACAAGTCGTTGTCATTGTCACTAATTAACTTTTCATGAGCTACCTTGCACGTATTGTAACTTGCCGAAAAAAAGAAAGTAGAAGGATATTATAAATTCATGCATTTTTAGCATAAAATCTTACACGACACCTTGTGTTGGATCGAGCTGCTTTGACTTGCACGTTTAAGTTTGCGTTTTTTTAATTCACAAAGAAGAATATGCTTTACATTTATCCTCTCTGGCTTTTATCTTTTCTTTCCTAAGTTCTATATTATTGGTGAGTCTTAAGCAACCTTCCTCTGTGAGTACGAAAGAATGGGAAACTGCCTTACAAGCCCGGATCCTTCTCTTAAAGATGTATCAAACAAGGTTCTCAAAGCACTTCCCGTCGATACTCCCTTCAAGTTTCCCTCACCATTGCCTACTTTTACTCAAGGTTTGTATTATCATAGATTCTTGTTTTTTCTCTCGCTATTGGTTTGATGATTTTGATATGACTGGCATCATCAGGAGGCGAGTTTGGGAAGCGAACCATTGACTTGGGAGGTGGTCTCGAAGTTAGTCAGGTTTCGACATTCAACAAAGTCTGGTCCACTTATGAAGGAGGACCAGACAATCTCGGAGCTACCTTCTTCGAACCATCCTCAATCCCTTCCGGTTTCTCCATCCTCGGATATTACGCTCAACCAAACAACCGTAACATTTTCGGTTGGGTACTCACAGCTAGAGATCTCTCAAGCAACACCTTGAAACCGCCACTAGATTACACCCTCGTAGGAACCACCGAGTCACTCAAGATTAAACAAGATGGAACCGGATATTTCTGGCAGCCTGTGCCGCCTGATGGATATCAAGCCGTTGGTCTAATAGTCACAAACTCCTCACAAAAGCCACCTCTAGACAAACTACGCTGCGTTCGTTCCGATTTAACCGAACAATGCCAAGCTGATACATGGATATGGGGAACAAATGGAGTCAACATCTCAAATCTAAGACCAACCACAAGAGGAACACAAGCTACAGGTGTCTCTGTTGGTACATTCACATGCCAAACCCAAAATTCCTCTCTTCCTCCTGCAGCTTTATCTTGCTTGAAGAATACGAAATTCGACTTCTCAACAATGCCAAATGGGTCACAAATCGGAGAATTATTCCAAACTTATTCTCCAATGATCTATTTCCACCCAGATGAAGAATATCTACCTTCCTCTGTTAATTGGTACTTCAACAACGGAGCATTGCTATACAAGAAAGGCGAAGAATCAAAACCAATCCCCATCGAACCAAATGGCTCTAATCTTCCACGAGGCGAAGCAAACGATGGATCATACTGGCTTGATCTTCCCATAGACAAAAAGGAGAAAGAGCGAGTGAAGAAAGGAGACTTACAAAGCACAAAAGTGTATCTTCACATCAAACCAATGCTCGGAGCAACGTTCACAGATATAGCAATTTGGATATTTTACCCTTTCAATGGACCAGCAAAAGCCAAGGTCAAATTCGTAAATCTACCATTAGGGAGAGTCGGCGAACACATTGGGGATTGGGAACATGCGACGTTACGTATAAGCAATTTCAACGGAGAGCTATGGCGAGTGTTCTTATCGGAGCATAGTGGAGGCGTTTGGATCGACGCTTGCGATTTAGAGTTCCAAGGAGGAGGAACCAATAAGCCTGTAGCTTACGCATCGCTTCACGGACACGCTATGTATTCGAAACCTGGATTGGTGTTACAAGGAGACGATGGGATTGGGTTAAGGAACGATACGGCGAAGAGTAAAAAGATGATTGATACTGGATTAGGGTACGAAGTGATTGCTGCGGAGTATGGTGACGGCGGAGGAGTGGTGGAGCCGCCGCCGTGGGTGAATTATTTAAGGAAATGGGGACCTAAAATTGATTACAACGTCGATGATGAGTTTAGGAGTGTTGAAAAGATATTGCCTGGTGCTTTGAAAAAGGCTTTTGTTAAATTTGTTAGTAAGATTCCTGGTGAAGTTTATGGTGAAGATGGGCCTACTGGGCCTAAACTCAAGGGTAATTGGGCTGGTGATGAAAATTGACGACTCTCTTTGTTTTCCATGTACTGTTTGGTTTGATCCTTTGTTTCCTCCTTTGTGTAAAATAATATCTTGTACTTGTCTATATAAATCATTCACTGTGTGTTTCCATACCCTTTTGTCACAAAATTTTAGAAATCTAGAGATCCACATTGTTTGCTCTCTATAGATTTCACAACAGATACGGACTTCTTTGTTTCCTTGTTATGATCACCATTTACGCCTCGCGGTCTTCCAATACCCATCTTAGGCAAACCACGGTTTAGTCCTTCCAACAAACACACAAGCTTTGCACCATTTCTGCGTATATCCAAAACAAGCAGACGCTATATTAACTCTAAGTCTATCATGCCTAACAATTTACTTGATATTTCATAAAGAGAGGTCTCTCACCTGGCTAGATATATACCCGCATCGCTCACATGTCCCTTGCTCAGGCATCTTCGTGGTTGTCGCAATTCTAAAATCTTCACCAGATTTTATGATGTCTAGAATCGCCCTTGGCCTGCATTTTATATAAGTTAAGGATCTCTACTTTACTTATTTGATTGTAGCAGATACTAACACAAAGAAAAAAAGTCGAGAAAGAACCTTAGTCTTTCCAAATCTTTGATGAACTCACGGGCAAAACCACGATATGCATTAGGAGAGTATATACCTGCAATTGCAATAAACCGCGTAAGTGAGGATTAAGAAAGAATTTTTAGGCATAAAAGTAACTAGAAATGGCATTGAAAATGAAATTTAAGAACAGAGAAAAAAACCTACAAAACATTGAAAATGGACACTTACATTCGGTAGAGAAGTAGTCCAGTTTCTTGAAATAAGCATACGTATAGCTGTGTTAAGGTATCACAATATATTTTTTTGACAAGTTACAGCGAGATAAAATCATTAGTAGTAATCAAAACAAAAGGATTTCATAGCGAAGGATATATGACAATCTCCTTTTCGTATGTATACTTGAAAGGTTTACATCTTGGAATGGGACCATCTTCACCTGTAGTAATCGATGTGCACAGTCCTAATCTACAGTCACCAATTTACAAAATTCAGTTAGTTGAGGAAGGAGAGATTTTTAACCAAATCATCAATAAAGATTTTACCTAGCAATATCCCCTCGCAATATGTTCAAGAGAACTGTTTCTGCTATATCATCTGCATTATGTCCAGTGACTAGCTTATCTACTTTCAACAACGCAGCTCCTCGATCAAGTGCCTTGAGATCATTAAACAGAAGCAATACCACAAGTTATGCTAAGTAATTGGCAAACTGTAGAACAACAACAACAACAAAAAAATTGCTCCTAACCTGTCGACGGAATACACCACAAAAGGTGCAATTATTCTTCAAACCAATCATTTTCACAATCTCGTCCATTGTCCATCCATACAGATCTTTGTATGAAACAATCTGAAGAGGCAAAGCATACTGGAAAACGAATAATAAAGAACTCATCAAAATGGATACAAAAACAATCACCTAATACACATAAAATTCAAAAAAAGAAGCTTACTTGGACTTGGTTCCTTTTAACGGTCTCAAGAGAATCATCACGATAACCCGTAATCCCTTCATCAATGGACAAGAGAAAGAGATCTAGCTCGTAATTGTGACGTCTGTTTAGTTCTGATAACACATATGCAAGAACTGTAGAATCTGCACAAAGCCACAGCTCCAGTTAAATCATATATTGAAGAAAAAGATGAAGCAGAATCAAAGAAATTACCTTTTCCACCAGAGGCACCTATAGCAACGCGTTCACCGGATTTGAATAAACGATTCTGAACAATGACTTGATGAATCTCCTCCTCAAACACCTCATAGAAGCACTCTCTGCATATCTTTAAACACATAGAGATCATAATCCATCCATACCATTATAATACATGAAAGATCCAAAGCTCAAAGTTAAAACCCAAAACACGAGATTCTAGTCAAAGCAAGAAGAAAGAGAAAATAAAAAGGTACCTGTTGAAGGGTTTTGGGTCGTTTGAGGACGGGACGTCTCAGGTTGCATAAGCAGCAGAGACGAGAGGCTCCTGATTTTTTCTTCTTGGCCTCCATTTTTACCGGAGCTCCTGCCAATGAGAATTTCCGGGATTACTAGTCGGCGGGGAAGAACACCCTAAACTCGGAGCCAAGCAAAACGACAGCGTTTTCTGTATATTGCTTACCTGAAATTCTTAAGTCAGTAAATGGGCCCTAAAAGGGCTTTGACCCATCGCTTAAGATGAACACTGACGCAGTTGTATGATGAGAGTCCTTCAACTGATTTCAACAGTTATCTCTTGTAGATTCTAGATTCAGTTGTTGACTGGGATTGGATAAATATTGGATTCAAAAGTTTCAATGATTTATCCTCTTATCATTGAAGAATCTCTAGTTTTCTCTTATTGCTCGGTTTTGTTTTTGCTCTTGTTTTTTTATTACTCTGTTTTCGGGTGTTCTGTTTATCTACTTGCTCTGTTTTATGTGCTCGTGCTCTGTTATCTTTTTGCTCTGTTTCTCTACTTGTTTTGTACTCTACTAGACCCTACCAAATGGAGCAAATGATTTTCCCTGAGAGCATCATCACGGCTAGATCTAGTCGGCTTCACCAAGAAATACGAAAAAACTGAATCCTTTCCTCCAATTTTAAACGAGTCTGAGCTGGAAGACCACAAATAGGTGTTGCATGAATAACTGCTGAAAAATACACAAGTCCGATCCTTTCCCATTGTCTTCTCCTGTGCTTATGTGAATGCAAAGAAACGTAGAGTAGTATTGGAGACTGCTCTCCACTTGGGACAAAAGATGACCCTTGATTTGAAAGTTAATATAGTGCAGTATGATCAAATACTTATGAACAATATCCTTTTTTTCTCAGAATCTTGCTGCAGACAAATCAAAAATACTCATTTACATTCAATATCAGGGATTGTAGAGGCAATATCATATAAGGAAGATTCAATGAATATAGACTATATAGTGGTTAAGAGTAGAGAAACGAAAAAATCAACTTGCATTAATTTTTTCAAATTTAAGTAATTCTGGTACAAATGTTGACTGTCGCTGTATGATCTATCCTTACCCTTATGATAAAAAAAAAAATTAGCGGACTGAAACATATAAGACGGTCAAATAGTGTTCCATGTGTTTACCAGACTAGAAGCATTACAGATCTTTGTTTCTGTTCATTCTAGTAGTAGTGGTTGACACAGAGGCTTCAGAATTGTGCTATCGAGTTCCATAAAATATGTTACAATGACTCCAATAAGCGAGCATACCGCTGGAACAAGTCCTAACCCATATCTTGTCACCGAAAAGTAAAAATTTTGTTTGATGTTTACATCGACCTTTGGGGAAGCGCCTGCACAATTTTCCAAATCACACATCCATCAACCATCTATCGGTGTTAGGGTAATATTAGAAAGAAAGAAAAAGAAAAACTTACTTTGGTGTGACTGAAGAACATATAAAGCAAGTCCACATGACATTTTGTCTAAGAAGCTTAAAGAACCACAAACGAAAGCACATCCACCGAGTTCTGAACCAACTAATACACTTTGCATACTGATTGCTGTCACCTATAAAATTTTGATCATCAAAAGATAGATTGTTAAGTCATATGTTAACACATGCAGACGTCAAATATAGCAAAGGAGTGTTGTTACCAGAATTAATGCATTTGCGATGCCGATAAAGACAGAGATCGCATACATGAAAGAGTTAATGCTTCTAGGCAATAAGAGGATTGATACACCGCAAAATATCCAAATAATACCACCAGCACAATAGTATGACTTGAGGCGTTTTCCATTCCATGGAATCTCCTACATTTATAGGAACATAGTAGTTATACAATAGAATGGAAAAAGAAGAATGTGTTTAAACTTCTTGTACCTGCAGCATAACCGATACAACGAAGCTGCAGATGTAGATTATTGCTGGAATCTGAAAAGTAAACATTGATCAGACAAGTTTAATGATCATAGAGCCAAAAGCTTATTGTAGTGATTATATTTCACTTACTAGAGCTTTAGCGGATTGAGCCATTTGCAAATCATCAATAACAAAGAATGCAAGATATGCCTGTGAACACATTTTAAAGCCATTTTGGAAAGTAAGTATTGATCCAATACAAAAGAAGCAAAGAAAGATAAAGAAACTAACCTGTGAAACATTCAATACTAGTCTAGTGAGGAGATAAACCATAGCGACTTGATAATATAGAATTTTACGGAACCAATAAGACCATGGTATTCTTGATCTGGTAGTTTCTTTTAGATTTATCCGCAACCTTTGAAAATAAAAGAAAGCTAACTCACTTTCAATAAAATATCATCTATTAATTGATTTAAGCATTTCAGAGAAAGTGTGCATTACCGTGGTTCCTTTGTCCCCATAAGAAATATGACCACGAAGCAGCAGCCAACGGTGATAGACGAATAAGCAATCCAACGATACTGAAGATTTAAAGCGGACTTAGAATCATATCGAAAGGCATTAACTTTGATCTATATGTATGCAAAGCAAGTCAATACAAACCTGAGTTTCAGTATTTTCTTTTGTGCCGGCTTTGCTAACACCAAATACAACTAAAGCAATCGCATATAAGCCTAAATTAGCAACCTGACAAAAACAGTCGAGGGAAAAGTTTAAGTAAAAACCGGCAAAATCATTTTAGAGAATCCAAATAAGACCAAAGGGAAAGAGCTAACCATGCTAAAGGCGTTACGGGAGCTTGTTAGTGCTACTCTGCTAGTTGAATTCAATGTAATGCAATTGACCATAGCCCTATAGAACATAAAGATTATAAAAAATGAACATCTCTCTGAGTAAATTTGAGATGAAACTAAAGAGAAGATCGAATAAATAAAAAAAAATTGTTTTTTACATGTGAGAAACCTGAGTAGCAGCCCATCCTATATTGAAGATAGCTGCAAACATACTGTACGATAATGTCTCGACCGTTAAAGAGTTACTGTGGAGGATTGAACAAGGCAAACAACCGCCAAAAACAGAGGAAAATGAGATCGCCACTAATGCAGATCCTGCGGCGTGCCAAATTTTGAAATGCCCAAATCTATCAATCTGTCATAATGAAGAAGACAGAAGTTGTGAGATAAATACACTGTTACATTGAACAACGATCATTTTTACCTTAATTCACATTACTTTAAAATTACATGAGACTAAGAGGATTTAGAACAGATTTAGTATGATTGAAAAAAAAAAAAAAAGTTACTAGTTCGCCAATGAAGACAGTAGCAAAACCATCAGCAACTTGACCAGAGAGCATCACAATTGCAGCATCCCTATCAAAAGAACAATCAAAGCAAGATTAATATGAAGAAGTTATAACAAATCTTCAAGAGAATTAATTTTACCTTGGGGACAGACCAATTTGGGTTAAGAACAGAAGGAGATAAGTGAACCAACAAGAAGCAGTAATGTCGTTAAGCATATGTCCAACTCCATAATAGAACACAGACAATCTTCCAAGTGGTTTTGTCGATGGATCCTCTTCATTCCCTCCAACAATTACCGATGACGTCATCAACCAATCGTTTTAAAAAAAAACAATTTTTTTTTCTTCAATTGGAACCTGCAAAGGCGTGCATGGAAGACCCATCAAGATTTTGGAATACCCAGAACCTGGAATAGATTAATAGTATCTAAAAATACGAACTTTCAGATTGAAGCAATTGAGGAAGATGAGATTTCCAGAACAGAGCAAAGAACAAACTTTCGTACCTATAGAATGGGAAAGAAGAAACTACCGATCCCAAAAATCGAATTTAAATTAGACCCTTTGTATTGATTTATGAGATTATCCCAAATAAACGGGAAAAAAGAAAAATAAAACAAAAAGCAAACGGTGAGCTTAACGAGAAACTTGCATCGTTGTATTAGTACATACGCTAATATCATTATTTTCTTGCGTAAATGCCTCATTCATTTCCACTTTGATATTATTGACCAAAGAAGAATAATAATAATAAAAAGGAAAAAAATCGTTAACAAAAAAAAAAGAATAATACTACAGTTGTAAATTCAGACGATCGTGAAGAGATAGAGATAGATAATTTGGGAAATTGTGCGGTCATGTGATTGCTCTATGGATTTGGGTATGGGAAATTTTTGGATATTAATATTTGCAGCAGATTCTTCGAAATCTAGTTGCAGTTGATAGTATTTTGATTCAATGTGTGTTGCTACTTGTCTCTGCCAATGGTAAACAATTATTTTATACTAAATTCTTTAACTATATATATTCTATAATGATATAATTTAGCAAATTCATATAAAAACTAGTTAGCCTAAAGAAGTTTGGGTTGCCGTAATGTGTAACTAACTTTTCATGAGTAATTCGAGTGATCCTACTGTTTATGTATATCATTATACCCAAATCCTTTATCAGTAGTCCGAGTGATTGTTTACATACAATAATACAATTGATCTTTGATTTATAAACATGGCCATACTTTAAATAAATAAAGATAATACAACTTGGATATCTACAATTTAGTTTGTGCCTTCAATTCAATGATCATGTTCCATTTAAGCCTCGTGACTCTTCCTCTCTGTTCTCTTTGTTTTTTCTTATTTCTTTATTGGTGCAGATGCAGAATACTAAATCTTGCTTGGGTGAAAAGTTGAGAAAGAGGCATTTTACAATAGACACCATAAGAATTCCAATATTATGAAAATTTTCAAACTATAAAAAATGAATTCCAATATTAAATCGATACTAAAGAGGCTTGATTCTTACTTTTCCAATATTTTGTTATCAACTTAGCAAAGAAGAAAATTAATACCCAAATCTACCGTTAGTTACTTAAACTACGTGTGTATGTAATTAAGGCAAACCAAACCATCATACTCAATAGATAAAATTCAGAGTTTATTTTCTCAAGTAAAAGATTTCAAATAAAATTGATAAAAGCATATGAGGCATATAAAAACTGTAGCTCGTGTCTTGTTTTGCGCCACACAAAAAAAAAAAAAAAAAAAAAAGTTGAGAAGAGTTGTCACGAAGTGAAACTACATACATGATGGCTGATGCATCAGCCAAGAAACACTAACTGCGCAAATTCAACGCTACCGTGATTGCTCAAAATCAACGTGACATGCTATTCACTTTTCATTGTTCTTATTTATATGAGGACGAAAATATAAAAAAAAATTACTACGAAACGAGCAACAACTTCGAGCCGTGTCCATCGAAATGGGTTGTCCGACCACTGTTGTTGCCATCGTCGGAGGCATGCTGGTTGGTTCAGGGGCCGAGCCAATGCGAGCAGAGGCTGGGCCGATTTTGTTGAAAGCTTTAGCTATCTTATAGAACACTTGGGCTTCTGGAGAATATGGGTCCAAGTGAAGCACGCTGAAACACCCATTGCAAGAAAAAATTATGGGTTTGCCAATTTCTAATTCTGTAATCAATTTTTCAAACGAATTCTTTTTGTTATACAAAGTTTAATATGTATCGAATCATACACACAGAAAATTTTGAATTAACAGATAGTAAATATGATGAATAGTCGTGAAACGGTAGTTAGATGAATTATAAGGCACAAATAGTAAATTAGACGTCAGCAGAGACATGGCAAATGGAAAGAAGAGTGAAAGCGATTGATATGGAGACCCGAGTCAGGATCATTCCTGTCTTGGATGATCACAATTCACACAACTACAACTCTTGTCGGGATTTAGAATCTGTTTGAAAACGGAGCACCAGACTAGCGTCGGAGATTTTGCTAGTCCTTTCATAGTTTCATGTAAGGAATCTTTTGTACACTCTTCCTTGTTTTTTTTGCGTTATCTTCTCCAGCACGGACCACCATAGTCACCATTATTAAAGCTAATGCTATAGCCACTAGAGTAATTCTCCATGATTTCATTTTCTTTTTGTTATTTTGATTTGATTCTTTCTTTCTTTTTTAACGAAAAAATGTGAGAGCAATGATCTCAAATATCAAATTCATTATCTCCATGCGCGTAATCGGGGTATGGTAAATTTATAATAAGACAAGATATTATCAACTTTATTAACCATGCCAAGTCGATTTTCAACTCTCTTTCTATTTGCTAGGCCGACCTCCTTTTAAAAAAAAAAAAAATTAATTTTCAACTTCGTAAAAGAATTTTCATTTTTTCTAAGAATTCGACTTTTTTGTTCAGGCTTTTTGCTTTTACATTAATAAATAAAAATATGTTTAATATTCATTATTGCTTCTTTTTTTTTTTTTTCCTTTTATTGTGGTGAGAAGACACTAAGAAGAATAAATGTTCGCAAGAGTCTTACCCAAGCAAGAATTTTTTTTTTTCTCTAATCCTATACGACAATAGAAAGAACATAAAAGATTATGAACAAACGGGCAACAACTTCGAGCCCTAGCCATTGTTTACATAATAAGCTTTGAGCGTGGTTCGTCCGACCACTGTTGTTACCAAATCCTGCAGTCGGAGACACGCCGCTAGGCGCAGGGGCCGAGCCAGTGGGAGCAGAGGCTGGGCCAGTTTTGTTTAAACCTTTAGCTAGCTGATAGAAGACTTGGGCATCTGGAGAATTTGGGTCCATGTGAAGCAAAGCTGAAACACCCATTCCCAAAAAAAAACCATGAGTTTGCTAAACTTGTTTGTTTTAAAATATGTATACACAGACTCTGTTTTTTTTTTCTTCTTCTCAACTTTACTGTTCTATTCGATGGTGACACGAATGACTTTTAACTAAACTAAACCAGTTAACTAACTTTTATGGTGGATTTGTCATTTTTTTATCATTTTCTTTTGTTGTTGTAAAGTTCCACCAAATCAGCTACTAATTCAGTCCAAATGTTATATAGATAAGAGTTTTCTGGTTCTTTAAAAAGATTTAGTTAGCACAAACTTTCCAAATGTATAAAAAAAAATGTAGCATCCAACTAACCAATACATTCGGAGAAGAGTATTTTCACTAATCAACCATGTAGCAAATATTATATCGTCAAATTACGAACCAGGGCACTTAGTGACGTCAGCAGTGGCGTGGCAAACAGAAGGAAGAGCGAGAGCGAGGGAAACGTTGATCTGGAGACCCAAATCAGGATCATTCCTGTCTTGGATGATCACACAAAGACACTTCTTGTCGAAATTAAGAACTTGTTTGAGACCGGAGCAACAGTCCGGCGTCGGAGACTTTGCCTGTCCTTGCACGTAAGGAAGACACGTGGCCATACCCACCAACTGCTCCGTACACTCTTCCTTGTCTTTCGCCTTATCATCTCCAGCAGCCACCAACAAAGCCGCCATTATCAAAGCTATTGCCGTTGTCATTAGATTAATCCTCCATGACTTCATTCTTTACTTATTTCGTTTTTTTTTTCAGTGTAATTGTTGTTATGATTTCCACTACCATTTCTTTCCTAGCTCTCTTCCGATTTATATAGCAAATTTTAGCTTTTAAGGGTTTTTAAAAAGATTTTTTTTTGTTTGTTTATTGTGTAAGTTATGTGATGATTACATTGTATCCGTTGTCGCGTCGAGAAGTATTATCGGAGATTTTTTTTCATTCATTTTTCTTTGGTGATGGAAATTGTGAGAACAATAGTTCGTTTTCTGTGATTATGTCATATATATGCGAACGAACATGTGATCTCAAATGTCAACATCATTATCTTTATACGCCCAATTGTTGTATACTAATTTAAGCGATTTTCAGTTTTGCATATAGATAGTTGAATCAATTGTGTTTTGTTTGGAATTTTGTTTCTGCAATTGAAAATCTATTAAATAATAATATGATGGTTCAGACGTTTTTTTTTTCCATTTATTGTTGTTATTCTTAATGAGATTTTTCTTACACTTTTGTCATATGCAATTCATAAATGTAAATTATCAGATTTAAATTTGGGTTATAATAAGGCGACATACTTATTGCTATCCTTAAAGCTGTGGTTGGTGATATATTTCTGCTTTTATAAAGCTATTTTCAAAAAAAAGTATTCCCTAGAAAACTACTCACTGTTTCATTTATTTAACAAAAAATTTCGTAACTAAATAATTTATTTTAGTCTAAAATATTCATACAATCATAACGTTTTTATAAAAATAGTATGGGAAGCTAAAAAAAAAGGTTGTGGCAATGCATAAGAAATGGAAGGTAGAAAAGGGACCACACTACACCAACCCACCGAGTGGAATTGTCGACTCAGTGATTGACTTTAATTTCGTGTGCGTTGACACTTGGCGTAATCTATGAACTCTTTGAAACCATCGAGACCATCGCGTCATTTATAACGTCACTTGCCTTGCCATAACAAGTAACATACCTATAGAACTCACCACCACGTTCGCTAAGGCCCATGGGCTTTTCCTTCTTCCTCAAGTGAAGAATAATAATAAGCTTATGGATTTTAAGTTTTTAACAATCGGACACAAGAAACTAAGAATTCATTGTTAATTATCTTCACTTGAATTTTATTAATCAATCAAATAACGTTAAAATTCAATTTTCAGCTTCTTAAAAGGATTAAATCATGAGTAGCTAAAAATTTGAATCGTTTTACTTAGATAATCTACTAATTTGTTCATACTTCTTAGTAATTATATGTGGCCTATCAAAAGAAATTATAAGGTAAAAGTCTAATTCGACAAACCATTGGTATTTTTTTTAATACAGCCCAAGGAATTTTTTTTTATTTTTTTAATGGGTTATCATTTCTATGGGCCTAATATTAAATTATTAATATAAGCGCAATTCTTATCTGAACTCATCCGCCTATAATTCGGATCCTATCCTCTCAATTTATGAAAAACACACAAAAAAACGGAAAAACGAAAACCGAAGAAAATGGGAGTAGTAGTGATCGATGGATCAACGGTACGGTCGTTTGTGGCCGACGAAGAGCAATTCAAAAAGAGTGTAGACGAGAGGTTCGCGGCTCTAGATCTCAACAACGACGGCGTTTTATCGCGTTCAGAGCTACGAAAGGCGTTTGAATCGATGAGGCTATTGGAATCGCACTTCGGCGTCGATGTGGTGACTCCTCCGGAGGAGCTGACGAAGCTCTACGATTCGATCTTCGATAAATTTGACACGGACCAGAGCGGTTCTGTGGATCTGGAGGAGTTTATGTCGGAGATGAAGAAGATCGTGCTTGCTATTGCCGATGGACTCGGGTCGTGTCCGATTACGATGGTGTTAGGTGATGATGATGACAATTTCCTGAAAAAAGCGGCGGATCTGGAAGCTTCGAAGTTTGAGAAAGCTTCTTCTTGATGGTGGTGATGAATGATTTTGAGATCTTTTTAACTGTCTTTGACCTTGTGGTTGTTTTTTTGTAGTGTCCGATGTAACTGAGTATGAATATTATAATAAAGACTTGGAACTTTTGTGAGGTTTTAGCTATTTAGATTGGAGAAAATGAGAAATTTGAATAACTGAATCGGAAGATTGTAAGACTTGAGGTTGAAGAGATTTTTGTTTTAGGGATAAGTGTAAACTGAAAAAACGAAAATAAAATTTTAGGATGGGAAAAAAAAAATTTAGTTCGTCGCCTGAGAGATTCGAACTCTCGCGGGAAATCCCATGTACTTAGCAGGCACACGCCTTAACCACTCGGCCAAAGCGACTCTTTGACTTAATTTTAAAAGTTTACCTGTAGAAATTCTTGACAATGGCTATAATATATATCACTACATAACTTGTATGAAATATCAATTTGGTTTAACTAAATTATTTATATCTAATATAATATTTTTAATTGTAAAACTGATAAATCAATAATATATGTGTGTTTTTTTTTAAATGTTAAGTTTATATCATTTTTAATTTGTGACAGCGGTTACAGAGATACAAATGAGACGGAAAGATCAAAAACTACAGAAAAGCGACAAAGCAACATCGAGAAACAAAGTATAGACAATAACCGAGAAGCTATGCACAGTCGAAAGGAGCTCGGAGAAGACTTGCTGAAGAAACACCGATTCCAAGTGAACAACTCGGACATTTGCGTTCCGTAGTTCGAAATAACCCATGTTCCCATCGTCGTTAACACGAGCAATCTCTGCTTGAAGCATGTCCCCGAACTTCTAAACAGTGGTGCCTACAGCTCCTCCGGGAACAAACACAAAAACGGAGAAGAAGTAACAAACCGCTACCCAAACCGGCGGCACGGGAGCATCTACGGATAGTCGGAGAAGCCGCCTCCGACCACCATTCTTGAGCATGCAAAGCCACAATAACCGTCTCCCACGATAGAACAACGGTTGCCAAATCTAACCGCCGCCTCTATTCCACAACAGTAAATTTATGTGTTAACAAGTAATAGATGGTTGAACTAAATAAATCGATAAATTAATCAAATGATTATTGATTAACTAAAGAATTTTGAAGTCTCTAGTCATTGATGGTAAATCATTATTATGAATTTACAAATAATAATAAATAATTATTTTTGATGGTTAGTGGTTAGTATCGACTTGATATTAATAATAAGTTAATAGTACTTGTTAATGTCGGCAAATCCTAAAATAGAAAAAGATAGAAGATACATAACTATCTAGAATTTAAAATTTTAGAAGAAGTGATGACATTGTTCTTACTTTAAAGAGATTAGGGTTTGACGACTATAAAGATGACCTTAGTCGAAGAGAAGAGAGACAATAAAAAGTAATAATTTAAATACTCGGAATGCTATATTCACGCTGTTTTTAGAAAACTTCTAGAAAATCACCATCATTATGAACAAAAATCGCCACCAACAAGATTATCGTGACCTACAAGATCATCTTTGTCGGTGACCTACGAAATCATTTTCGAACAGTTTCTGATATCGATCCCTTGTAATTTATAACGGTTGAGAACCGAAAATCATTAATCAGTAAAATCAATTTCTTCATGTTATTTCATAGAAGTATACACGTATAATCCGGTTAAAATTTGCATAAACACTACCAATATCTTTACTCGCTAGTGTATATTAGAAGTGTATGATAACTGCATCAACAAATGCTCATCAATTCAAAATCTTAATCTATTCAGCTTTGATGTTAATTAATTCAAAAAGTGCGCTTGCTAATGTTTTTTTTTATTAAATATTTTTGGTCTGCAATTCATATACGAATCTAGATTTTGACATAGCGGCAAAATCAGTAGAAACAACTAAGATTACAAATGCTCATCAATTCAAAATCTTAATCTATTCACGCCTTGATGTTAATTAATTCAAAACGTGCGCTTGCTAATGTTTTTTTTTTTTTTTATATTTTTGATCTACAATTCATATGCGAATCTAGTTTTTGACATAGCGGCAAAATCAGTAGAAACAACTAAGTAGACAAATTTCAGTAATGCATGCACTACCAATGTATTCAATATGTTTATCAGAATATTTAGATTTTTCTATTGCCAGTAGATTTGTATATTTGGAATTTGAAATTCTACCATTTTAGTTACTTTGACTAGGTAATACGTGTCAGTGTGTCACCATTCATATAGACTAAAAAACATCATAATAAATTTAGAGGAAAATCAGACATATGTATTTTTTGGTAAAAAATCCAATACAATTTGACCAATACCTTAAGGGGTAATAAAAATCTTTGAATAATAGGACATACCAAAACTTCCCCAATATTCCCATTACGCACTAAAATACCATATTACAAGCATTCCCACTAGATTATAAGAACCTGAAGAAATCCCATTTTTCTTTCATAAATTTCCTCAACCACCAATTCGCAAGCAATGTCGTCCTCCTCCAACGGAAACCAATTGGAGCATCGGAGTTTCATATGTCGTGAATGTGAGCTCGTCATGATGGTCCTCTCATCCCCTTCCTCTCCTGCTCCGTACTGTCCACTATGCGACATTACTTCATATTTTACTTCTTCGACCCCTTTTGAAGCTAGTCTTGATGACGAGGAATCTCAGTTTCTTGATTTCATAGAATCGATTCCGACCGTTGAGATCTCATCTTCAATGCTGTCTTTCTCTTCCTCAGACGACTCTACTTTACCATGCGCTATATGCACAGAAGATTTCGTGGTTGGAGAATCTGCTAGGAGATTGCCATGCAACCATTTCTACCATAATGATTGCATTGTTCCTTGGCTCACTACTCACAACTCGTGCCCTCTCTGTCGATTTGAGCTCCCGTTTGCATCTCCTGTATACGAGAATGGTCTGGCCATGTGGTTGTTGGAGCTAGATGATTATGACTTGGAGGAAGATATGGGAGTCACTCTTGATTTGTACCAAACTTTAGATGGCTAAAATTCTAGGGTTTAATGGATTGTGTACCTTTTGGAACATTTTCACCCTTTCACCTATGTTGATTTGCTTTCAATTTAATAAACATTTTCAAATCTATCTGGCTTTACCTAGCTTTAAAATAAATTTTCAAAGATCTGTTTTTCAGATCTATATGGATTTACCTTGCTTGTTTTTATTTTATTTTATTTTAAAGTTTGTATTGTAGTTAACAATAACATTGTAGATCATGATTGAAGTTGAGTTAGACAAACAATTGGATTCCCACAAAATGTGTAAGATGTGGACACTTGAGGCACACGGAATCTCGGTGCTTGTATCAGGTTTCGCATCCTCAAACCATCGCTACGAAACTGAGAGATTCACCTCAAATCTACAACAGCTGAGATCACCATCTCTACCTCTATTGATTTGGCTGACCCAATCTCTGCCATTACTTCACATACAGAGGTTGAACTTCCTGCCTCCGTCTCCAACAATGATGTTGCTCCGGTTTCAACCGTCTCAACCAAACATGTTGCAGCAATCCTCACGGTTCCAGCAGCAAATTCCATCGTTGAGGCTGACCCATACATGAATTAGCTAAAAACTACAAAACTCGCTACAACTACTCTCTTCCAAGCTACAGAACCTGTTACACTTATAGGAACTATATATTTCAACAACTTCTAATGAGGTTGTTTCAACAACTTCAACAACTGTTTCAGTCATTGAGACTGTACCAACCTATAACTCAACTTCACATTTCACTGTAAGCAATGAGATTGCTCCCATTAACACAATCACTGCAACTTCTCATGTTGCCCCTTCTGCTACACAAGATGTTGTCACAACTCCTCTCTCTCAATCGGGACCCTCACAAAAGGATGTACGTGGTTGGAGGTGTCCATTGCACTAATATTTTTGCTACTTTTGAATCCAGAGTTTTTTAAAGTTTTAAATCAGTTAGCGATGCATCTCAAAAGGTCAATAAAGCCATCTCGAAAGGTCCAAGACGTAGAGGACGAGACGGTGGTGGACCTCACAATATAGGGAGCTCAAGTGAGCTTTTCTCTAGCTAATCCCCTAATCTCTTTAGCTTTAGTTATTCGTAAAAGCTACCACACTGTATGCTTAAGCTTCTCACTCAAACTGCTTTCTTGATCTCTCTGACCCTTGAATGTGTGTTAAAATAAATAAATAATAAAAACTAAATTAATGAACTCCGTGACGCATATATACTTCAAATCGATTGATTATATGATATATACTTCGTGACGCATATATAGTTTGCATAGATTTGTTTAACAACAGTGTTACAATTAGCATAGAACGAAATCCTTTATCACAAACAAAAAAGAAAAAGAAAAGAAAAAACGAACGGTTCACATAGAACAAGTCTCCGATCTCAGTACCGCGTAATGGCATTAAATAATAACTACATATATTTTGTTCCCCAAACAATTAAAGAAAAACATACAGCTATTTATCTGCACATATATCGAATCTCTCTGAGATTTATATAACCAAACGCGCCACTATCAAATATCAAATATCAAATATGGTTTCCCTTTAGATGGATTTAACTAAGTTTGACTTCTAAATCAATTAACGTTTAGAATAACTATCAATATTGAAAACTAATTTGACCTCTCCCTATGATCATAGGCTATTTACTTACAAGAATTAATTAAACAAGGTCAAAACCACCAAATAGTGGTATTGTGCAATATAAGGAAAAGCAAAATCGATCGTCGTAGACTTCAAGATGTTTGTTTGTTTGATTAATTTATATGTAAATTTGTAGAAATGATAAGCAATTAAGAAAAACTGTAATATGTTGTAAATTGTAATGACTAAGAAAAACCAAATACAATTCCGTGGGTAAGTTTTCTAATACATCTCAATATAATCCGAATTCCAATCCGACTCTCCATATGATCTATAAATAATTTGTTTGAAATAAAAATAAACCACAACTTACGTAAAGTCAACGAAGGTTAAATCCACCCTGTCGCTCTTGTTCGCTTCTTTGGCAAAACAAAAGTCAAATATTTTTTTATGTATTTGCAAATTTGAATTTTTTTTATTGTAGGTTTGTATGTCACTTTTTTGTAAAAAATAATTCCTTCGTGCATCTGCTTCTCTATGGAAAACTTTAAATAACTAACTAATAAAAAAGTAACCAACGAGAAACATATATTTTTCTGTTTTTTAAGTACACCATGGCATATATCTGCGTCGACATCTCAAACATTTGTAGATGAATGAGCCCATGTATATGTAAGTGTCTAAATACTTATAGATGAAAATGAATGACATGGACATTACAAAACTATTTTAAGTGGGGTTAGTTTAATTGGTTAGTAGATAATTGTTTTGGTTTGATCAAAAATCTGAATTCAAACTAAATAAGATGATATGAAAATGATGATCTGCATATATACCTAGCGGAATCCTTACGTTTATTATGTAGTTATAGATCCTCAAAATATATAAGACATCTGACAGAGAAAGCATCATCAAACCTAAGCAATTTTATTAAAAAGAACGATTGGAATTAGGTCGGTTTTCAAGTGACAGTTTCCTGAGTCAGATTTTGACCCCACAGACTAAATTTATATTAAAATTTCACACAATTTTAGTTTCTATCTACTAACAATAGTTATTTTGTTAAATTCCACAAACGATGTCATCAACCAAAAGAATATAACCAGAGTATTCATCATTTGAACGTGTAGAGACGCCCAATATCATAGCGGTTAGACAAGAATGGCACTTGTAGGGGAGTATACATGATTATTAAATTTGAAACAGTATCATAATTAATTAGTTTTCTACAGAAACTATAGGAAATCCAAATCCCAAAATCTTGAGAAGAGCAGACATGCCGACAATTAACACTTTCACACACACACAAACATATATAATTAATCCAAATTTGTGTGACCAAAAATATATAAATATGGCTCACGATATTATGCTTAGGTATTTGAATTATATGAGTATTCAATAATATTATAATTTAGATTTATTTGTCAGTTGGTTAATCACAAATCATAAAGACATTATTTAATTTCGACAGTAAAAATAAACATAAAATGTTATCATGTAAAATAATATGATATACACACTTATAACTTTATTTATATCAAATTGTTATTGTGTGTCATGGAGGGCAGGTCCATCGCTGTTTCGTCCTACATCTTCTTTATCATTTTCATATTCAAGTTTGTTGTTAATTTAATCTTTTTGACTAACCAACAATCCTATATATATATATCTTAAAATTATATATATATAATCACCCAACCGCCGCAGTATTATTCCACGACATACACATTATTATTGCTCAAAACAGACATCTCAAAGATCAAATCTTTTCTCAAATCATTTGTATTATTTTTCTTTTGGGTTTCTATTTTGAATGGTGAGAGATTCAATGGAGATTACTCAATATCAAAGGTTTAATGAAGGTTCGAGTTCTAGGGTTTCCATGAACAAGAACTCACAAGTCATATCCAAGATCAAGCCCAAGATTCGCATAATCCATATATTCGCACCGGAGGTTATCAAGACTGACGTCAAGAACTTCCGTTCACTCGTCCAGAGTCTAACCGGAAAACAGGTGGCTGGAGAGGCTAAAACCCGTAAGAAGAGAGCCAAACCAAGAATTCCGACGTCCCAAGAACCGGCTTGTGGAGATCATCAGCCGGTTAACAGACTTTCGGGTTTCTCCGGTTTATTAGCTAGCGGAGGAAACCACCAGGTGAAAGAAGAATGGGGATCAGGTGATCAGACTACTTCGAACACAAACACTTACTTTGATCTTGAAGATTTGATCCAAGATGTCGGAGAAGATTACTTCTCTTCGTTTCCAATGAGATCTTCTTCTTCTTCACAAGTAGAAGGTTTCATCTTCAACAACAACAACAACAACAATAACACCAACAACAACTTCGATACAAAGGGTCATAATTCGGCCTGATTAACAGGGTTTTAATTTCTAGGGTTTTCAGGATCTTTCACTCTCTGATTCTGCAATCGCATTGGTTGAGTGAGATCTAGTCGTTTGAGGCATGAAAGCAAACGAACGAGGTCATGTTTTCTTGGGAACAAAGGCATAGAAGTTGTATATAGATACTGATTTTTGAATTTGATGGGTTCGATGAGAAACTTAAACTTTTGATGAAGAGCTTAATTTATGTGCAGCCCTTCTAGGAGAAGTGACTGTATCTAATTAAGAGATCGTCGTCGTCGGTCAGAAACCCTAGTTATTTTGATATGTAATAACTTCATTGATGTGCTCTTATTGAATGTGTATTAATTCTTTGGTGTGAAATATATATATATATATATATATATGTGATTGATTTTTGCTCTATCTTTTGGGGAAAGTTTTTTTATGGTAATTAGAACAAAGATTGACTAGTATTCGATTGTTATTGATACTGTGATTGGTTGTATATTGATATTACATATGTCAGTAAACATGAATTCTCTTTAGATTATTTTAGATGTACAACGCTCATCTGTTTTAGCACAATAACGTACTGATATTTATTTCAAATTTCAGTGTTGAAAATGATATATTCCATGTATATCAAATCTGAAAACACCTTAATTTTAGTTTTTAGTGACCATATATATGGAAATTCTAACAGTTGGATTTCAATGAGGGTAACGTCCAAAAAACTCGTTTGTCTTCTCTCTTTTAGTAGCTTCATATAATAAACTTTTCCATTGTTACCCCTATGCAACGCAGCACCAATCGAATATTAAACCTTAGTTTTGTACACAGGTTCTAATCATTATTTAGTCTAATTTTTCAGGCGTTAGGATTAATTTTTTAGTTACTCTAATAAGGTCTGATTCCATAAAACTGGATTAAAAAGACAAAAAGACAATTTCAAATCTGACTTTTCTAGGTTTGGAAAATGGAAACATTAGGGCTGCTTCAAAGCTCATATATAATTTGGGTTTGATTTTTTTTTTTTTAAAACATGAATAATAGGAGTATAACATTGATCTGAACCGAACATAACCGCAATGGTACACCGAAATTGTTTTTGAGATTTGTGTCCGTTGACCATCTCAAAAATATTTCCCAAAATGATTCGGTTTGATTTCCCAAAATGGGAAAAGGCCCCAAAGGCCAAAACTGACCTCTAGGCGTATTATTCCGGTTTAGTTTGGTTTGCCTTCTCAAAGTTCTCTAACGTCAACATTTTTTTTTTTAAGAATTACTATTGATTAGTCTAATTTTTATTAGAAATGAGTTTTCAATTAGTCAAATAGGTATGGTTGTATAAAATCGAATGAAAACATTAACAAGGACAATTTCAAACCTGACTTTTCTACGATAGGAAACGTTGGCTATTTGAAAGCTCATCAATTTTTTAAACCAAAAGTAAAATGATAATTTTAAACAATACCCCAATGCAAATGAAATTGCTCTGAACCAAAAATAACCGCACCGGTACACTGTAATATTTTATTGAGATGCAAGTAAATGACCATATCTCATATAAATCCAAATGATTCGGTTTGGTTTCCCAAAAAGGCGAAAAGGCCACTGACCTCTAGGCGTATAAATTACGATATTCTGCAACCGGTTCAGTTTGGTTTGGCTTCTCAACGTACTGGATGGTCAAAATTGGAATTTTCATAATGAACACCTCCAGCTACTACAAACATATACAAAGTTCGGCGTTTATATACATCATTTTGTATCTTACGCAGCTATAGTTTTTTCAACAATCGCCCTTTTTTTCTATTCTCGATCTCCGTCTAGCTCCTCGATTCTCTGGTAAGTTTCTTCGCTTCTTCTTAGCGTTTTCTCCATTCCTTTTGGTCTTCCATAATTTCCGGAGAAACTAGTCCACTGTTATCTTCTGGAATCTGAAATCGCCGGTGAATTAGATTCCGCTGATCGAATCTTTAGTTTCGTTGAATTATTGATTCTGCGATAAACCTCGCTTCTATTTTTCAGAGTGTTGATTGCTTGAGTTTCCACAGATCGACTTATATATTTGTTGTGGTGGATACCGTCATAGGTTTTTGAGTTTTGGAGAATGGTGTTTTTCCGCAGCGTATCGGCCTTGGCTAGGCTGAGGTCTCGCGTTGTGAGTAGTTTTGGTTTTTTTTTTTCATTTTCTATCACGATTTAGCGTTTGGTGTCTCTGTTTGATTATAATCGATTGGTGATGGGATCTATATAATCAGGGGCAACAATCTTCGCTCAGCAATTCCGTCAGATGGATTCAGATGCAGAGCTCTACCGACCTGGTAATTAGCTCATTGTTTCAATATCTGTGCGTCGCTGAATGATGTGATCATGTAGTTTATGTAAATTTGATTTATTCATTGTGGAATTCTGCTTGAGATAATGACTATGTTACTGTTGCTTTGTTCATTTTGCTTCAATGGTGGCAATGCAGGACCTGAAGTCGCAGCTGCAAGAGTTAATTCCGGAACAGCAGGTTAGCTTAGACTCTATTTACATGGAATGAAAATTTGTGATGTTGACATTTTCTTCATTGACTTTGTATATTATGGTTATGTTGGTGGATATTGTTTCTAAGTTAAGGCAGGCTACTTGCAGTGAATCTCTTTTGATTTTCTAGTTCCCTCTTTCCTCATATGATTTTCTATTTCAGGACCGTTTGAAGAAACTGAAGTCAGAGCATGGGAAGGTCCAACTAGGAAACATCACCGTTGATATGGTAGAAACAAGATGATTCATGTTTTTGGTTTGTTTATATGAGCCTTACCTTGCATAACTCATCATAATTCGCTTTGAAATAAAGGTTATTGGTGGGATGAGAGGGATGACTGGCTTGCTTTGGGAAACCTCTTTGCTCGACCCAGAAGAGGTACTGATAGTTCTTTGTATATAGTTATAATTGCTTGGTTATATCTTAGGTATATAATATATCAAATGTTCTTCCTTCCCGTCCAAAGGCTGTTGATGTAATTATCTTATCATTTATTTCAGGGTATACGCTTCAGGGGCTTGTCAATTCCTGAGTGCCAGAAAGTATTACCCGCTGCCCAGTCTGGAGGAGAACCATTGCCCGAGGGCCTTCTGTGGCTTCTTTTAACTGGAAAGGTATGGCTTTACTTTACATTATTATAAGTGTGGCTCATGGTATGTCCAGAAGATTAGTTTCCCTCAGTATATTATCTTATGATATCCTTTTTTACCCTTTTTGCGCATAGGTACCTAGCAAAGAGCAAGTTGAAGCACTGTCGAAAGACTTGGCTAGCCGTGCTGCTGTGCCAGGTTTGGCTATTAACCTTCTCGCTCTGGCTGGTTGCAAAATAAAGCAGTCTGTTTATTGGCTCATCCAAATTTCTTCGATATCAATGTTTAGAAGAAATTGCTTAACATAAATGAAATATATTTGAGGTTTTCATGTTACCCTTCTATTCACTCTTAGCTTGATTCCAAATTTTATGCAGATTATGTGTACAATGCCATCGATGCCCTGCCTTCCACAGCTCATCCAATGACTCAATTTGCTAGCGGTGTTATGGCACTTCAGGTGTGGTTCTCTAAACTCGTATTGTTGTGATATGGGTGAAAACTTCGTCTTTTGCTGTAAGCAAACAATTTTCAGCGGAATGATATTTTTCTTTACCTCTATCCAGGTGCAAAGCGAGTTCCAAAAGGCATATGAGAATGGAATTCATAAGTCAAAGTATGCTTTTGGAGTTTCTGGTGTAGTTCTTAGTAGCATTTCATAATAGCTCGCACCATAACAATGATCTTTTCGTCCAGGTTCTGGGAGCCAACATATGAGGATTGCCTCAACCTGATTGCTCGTGTTCCCGTTGTTGCTGCATATGTTTATCGGAGGTTAGTGAGGACTAGATATTTTTGTACTCATTTTCATGTTTCTTGTAGCTTCTGGATTTTCGGCACTGATAGTGTACCCTTTATTGGAAAATTTGTCATCCCGTTTTTTTTTACTTGTATTTACCTTTCCACTTAATTATTGCAGGATGTATAAGAATGGTGACTACATTCCCTCAGATAAATCTTTGGATTATGGTGCAAATTTTTCCCAAATGTTGGGATTTGATGATGAGAAGATGAAAGAGCTCATGAGGCTTTACATCACTATCCACAGGTCTGTTGTAATTTTTTCCGGCCATGCATGTCTCCTATACAAGCTCAATTTTCTTGTAATATTTTTGTTGATTTCAAGACTTTAAATTATTCTTTAGCATAATATTTTGTTTTTGTATTATTTTTTTTTGTTATAGTGATCATGAAGGTGGAAATGTTAGTGCTCACACTGGTCACCTGGTATGTTTGCTTACAGTCTATCCATGTGTCAACTGTGAAGGATTGACCTTCTGGACAGTGGTTCATCTTTTGCTGATAATCTGATAATACTTGTGCTTTTAGGTCGGTAGTGCACTTTCGGATCCATACCTATCATTTGCAGCTGCACTAAATGGTTTAGCTGGGCCACTTCATGGTTTGGCAAATCAGGTATTCTCTCTTGTATAAATATTGAATAAGTGTTAACTCATTAATCTACGTCAGAGCTTCATGAGTTCTCTGTTGTATATTACCTAGGAAGCTTGTTAAAACCATAAGTTGAAGGGAGCAAATGCTTAGTCTTCCTTTTTGTCTTTTTGCAACAGGAAGTTTTGCTTTGGATCAAATCAGTTGTTGAGGAATGTGGAGAAAACATATCGAAAGACCAGTTGAAAGAATATGTTTGGAAAACACTAAACAGTGGCAAGGTAATAACACGAAATTCCTCTACCTGTCATTCTTACTGATGAAAGTTTCTCTCAGATGAAGAATGTGAAAATGAGTTAACATCTTGTCTGTGAAATGAGTTACAGGGATAGTCTACTGAATATTTTATTGACGAGCCTTTGATTTGTCTGCAGGTTGTTCCCGGATATGGACATGGTGTTCTGCGCAAAACTGATCCAAGATATGTATGCCAAAGGGAGTTTGCCTTGAAGCATTTACCTGATGACCCTCTTTTCCAGCTGGTGCCTGCATTTTTTCTTTCTCTCTTTTCTGTTGGGCTCTCAAAATTCTACCAATGTCCAGTGGCTAA
Source organism: Cardamine occulta (assembly GCA_028015245.1). Classification (NCBI taxonomy): domain Eukaryota; kingdom Viridiplantae; phylum Streptophyta; class Magnoliopsida; order Brassicales; family Brassicaceae; genus Cardamine; species Cardamine occulta. Next base: position 17,529,172 of record CM051377.1, read on the forward strand.
CAATCCTTCCAACTCTGTAGGTGTCAAAGCTTTACGAAGTTGTGCCTCCTGTTCTCACCGAGCTTGGAAAGGTAGTATCTCAACCCTTTTTCTCGTTTACATAGAAAGTATGAAATATCTGAGAAAATAGAATCTTTCAATATGATGGCTTGTTATAGGTGAAGAACCCGTGGCCAAATGTTGATGCTCACAGTGGAGTGTTACTGAACCACTATGGTCTAACAGAAGCAAGGTAAGAAGCGACATCTTGTTCAAAGTATCATTGAACCTTAGTGCTAGTACTCAAATAGATTATTGTGCGTATTATAGGTACTACACTGTGCTCTTTGGTGTTTCAAGGAGTCTTGGTATCTGCTCTCAGGTACATATTTTTAGACATTACCTCTTTGTTGCTACACCATTTAGTACAAAACTCATATGCTCTACTTTGTGTTTTGGTTCAGCTAATATGGGACCGAGCTCTTGGACTAGCACTTGAGAGACCAAAGAGTGTTACCATGGACTGGCTTGATGCCTTCTGTAAGAAAGCAGCTTCATCTGCTTAAGTCACCGCCACAGAGTCCTGAGTCTCACTCTCTCGTGTTCAAACAGAAGCCATTCCCTTCCACACTGAATAGCTTCCTTTTTTTTTTACCTTCTATTAACAGAAGAAACATTTGTTCATGTAGTAGAAATTGTTCTTTCGAGATTTTCTTTCTACACTGAGGAAAAACGACTTGCAGGGTGCAAAATTTGCATTCCGTGATAATAAATAACCAGTTTGTATTCAATTTGCATAAACCTCCATCATCAATATAACAATCATGAATTAATAAGACTTGTTCATTGATGTACATAAAAGAGATCATCATCACATTGGACTGAGAAAGAAACCGCAGCTGAGTTTAGCAAAAGAAAATGTGATTTGCAAAGAGTATTAAGAGCTGGTCTTGTTGGTAGTAGTATCCTTATTAGTAAGCTCATCGTCAGCAATAGAGGCAGTGAAATTAAGTCTCTCCTCAGTATTGGCAGTAATAACAGGCATCCAAACATCAGCAGTGCCACTTAAAAGCGACTTCACTTGTGGATCAGAAGCAATAGCTGATGATATCATCTCATCGACATCGTCTAATTTGGCTGATAACTTATCCAATTCCTTAGCTATCTCCACCTGAATCACACACACATACATAAAACCTCAGATTTAAGTTACAGTGTTAATTGGAAAAGAAAGAAAAAACAGAGGACACACCTCATTGAGGTGTTGAGCAGATTTTGATGGGACTTTGGTTACTTCTAAAACAAGAGCTTCGATCTTCGAACGTAATTCTACCTCTTCTGTATTTGTCAATGATTCCACCTGATTCAAAACAAAGGCAAATGACTCAATTCCGATGACACAGATTTGAAAGCTCATCAAACACAATCAAACTAATCAATCAATCCGGTTTCACAAGATTGAAAAACTCGGATTTGTTATCACTTGGAGAAGAGAAACCAAAATCAAGATGAATAGACTAACGAATTCCCCAGATCGTAACAAATGAGGATTGAAATTAACAAATCGAAACCTGTTGTAAAAGGCCCGAAAGAAGCTGAAATAGCTGCTCCTCGGCTTTCCCCTCCGCCATCGATTCTCTCTCTCTCTTTTCTCTCGCTTCTCTGTTTATTTTATAAATCCCAAATAATCAAATCACTGTTTCGTTTTACGATTCGGTAACTTTAAACGACGACGGATCACGGAAGCCGGACTAAAAACTTGTTTTGTATGTATGACGTGGCTTTTGACTTTTGACTATTTATATTACAATCTCTATTTAGTATTTTATTATGCGGAACAACGACTAAAAACTTGTTTAATATAAACGAGGACAAAAGTCTTTTTATTCGTTTTAGACTAAGTTATTTTGTGCAGGTCAATGCTTCTCATCGATCGTTTACCAATTCCCACGATATACTCAATCCCTTGTAATATCGTATTTCCTACATTTGACTTCAAATTTACAAAGCTTTCCAAATAATTGTCGATGGTGATGTAAGTGATTAGACTAAATAAAGTTTAAAAAGCTTTATAATTTTTAATTTAGATAATTGACAATTTTTCAAAGGGAAACCTTGCGACAAATCCATGTAAAACAAGAACCAAAACATAAAGAAAAAAAAAAAAACAATAAACGAGTTTTAGAGCTTCAAGAATCCAAGAGAGCTCTAAAGAAACAGATGCATATGTAGAGGAGATGGATCTCATGATCAACAACAAGTTTTCATATTTTTAGATCAACTTGAGACACGCTTTTCTAGCTTTTTTGGCAATCTTAGCTCTCTGCATTTCCAAATGTAATTCAATCTGCATCTTCTCCATCTCCCTTTGAGCTTCCAACATTGCAGCTAACTCCGAAGCCGCTGAGCCCCTTCCTCCTTTATGCCCACCATTATTTGCATTTCCTCTTCCGCTTCCTCCTACTCCTCTTTTTGGCTCCCCCTTTTCCTTTTCCTCTTCCTCTACCGCGCAAGAGTGTAAATGCGTGCCATAATCACATTCCTTGCAGTAGTACGACCATCCGGTACAGTCTCTTGACAAACATCGCAGTTAAAGATCAATCCATTCTGGTAAGGAGAACGGTAGAGCAATGTGAGCGGATGCGTGTGTCCTTCACGCTCCACGGACTCGGGCATGGATACACATCCGACATGAACATCGTACTGACATATAGAGCAGTTGTAAGTGAATCCGGATCCATACTCACCGCATGCATCGCATGTGTAAGTTGACTCGTACGGTGGGGAATAAAGCAAGGTCAGAGGATGATCCGGGTGAGCCTTGTGACGAGTCTCACGTGGAAGCTCAAAACATGACTTGTATCAGAAGTAATCACATTCTGACTTTGTGCATTTGAAAGCTGCGCCTATCAGGTCTAGGTCGCATCCAGGGCAGATGATCTCTTCTTCAACTTGGGTTTTGTGAGCCCGCAATGGATGATTGTGGCTCGCATGTCTCACCGACGGTTTTCTTGAAGCCATTACAGCTTAATATCTTCTTCTTCTTCTTTTTTTTTTTGTGTGTTTGATTTTTTTTTCTCATTAAGCTAAAGGAATTGAAAGTATTTATAGTGAAAATAGTAAGACGACTTGTAATGAGTATTCTTTACGGTGGAGCAGTGATGTGTTTTGGTTTGACTATTTACCAAGTTGTAACTTATTATATATTAGGACAATAATGTCAGCACGATACTATGTATACAAAATTTATTCTCATTTAGGATTAAAGTCAAGAGGTGGAACTTTCTTCTTGATCCCCATCTATCACGCCATCTAGTTTTTTATTGTACTTATACATTATAATTGCTAATTGTAATTAAATATCACAAAAATTTGATTTATCAAGCTAGAAATGTATACAAAGAATTGACATAGTGAAGGATGTGAGGTCAATTAACTACGGTGGGTCTCTAATGCATATATATCTTTTTCAAGTCATCTGAATATAAGAGACTATGACTTGGAAATGTTTTCAGAAATTACGATTTTGATAGAAGAACCTAGATATTACAATTTTCCGTGAGAAAAATTGCTGATTACATATAAAATATATATTTTCAAACCATTGTTTGTAGTTCAAACTTAGTTACTTGTGATCATTTTAGGAATTTTTTATGGAACTTGTAATAAATTTTGGATGATTAATTTTTTTCTTCTTGGGATTATATATGCTTAATTACTCGAACACAATTAAACAGTTTTGGATGACTTTATTCAATGTAAACAACTAAAGAAAAAATCAAAACATTTAGTCATGTCAAAAAAATAATCAAAACATTTAGTCAAGGAAATATTCTGAAATAGCAAATTAGAGGTCAATGTTTTTGTGAATACATGGACAGATTTAACGGCTGGTTTGTTGAGTTGTTTCAACCGTTCTTCCATTTTCGTAATCACTTATTTATTTGGTGTTGAGTCCTTTAAATTTTACTAATGTTTGAGGTTTAGGTGGAAATGCATATGATAGTTGATGACAAAAGAACTTACAGTAACCCACAATAAAAAAAAAAACGAACTTCCCAAAAGAAAGAAACAGTCCCAAGCTTCGGCATTATCATCGTATAAAAATGATTTTTTTCAGTCGTAAACCCATTTATATTTTGGTTCATCCCCAAATTGGATTATCGAATTTTTTATTTTATTCCTAATACGCATTGCCGCCAGCTCATCTCGAGCTACCATCAACGACTGCATCCTTAAAGCTTCCGAGCTCGTTTCTCCTCCTCCTCTTTTCTTTGGCTCAAGATCTTCATAAACCGCGCAAGAATGCACATGTGTTCCAAAATCACATTCTTTGCAATAATAAACCCAAAGATGATCCGACATAATCTCTTTACAAACGTCACAAATGAACTTCACGGTCTCAGGGATAAACGCACATCCGACATGAACATCGTATTGACATTCAGAACAGTTGTAAGTGAATCCAGATCCGTACTCACCGCAAGCATCTCACGTGTAAGGCTGATCATAAGGTGAGGAATGAAACAGGGTTAAAGGGTGGTCAGAGTGCGACTTGTGATTGATTTCACGGGGTAGGTCGAAACATGACTTTTGCAAGAAGTAATCGCAATCTGACTTTGTACACTTGAAAGCTTGTCCAGTTAGCTCAAGCTCGCATCCAGAGCAGATGATCTCATCTTCGCGGCAGGCTTTAAAGACACGCATCGGATGGTTGTGACTTGGGTGCCTCACCGATGGACGATTAACCGGTATTTGTGAAGCCATTGTGTCTCACTATCTGGATTTGGTTATTTAAGTGGAAAAAGTGTTTAAGAACTATATATAGATGATAGAATATGAAAAAGGACTTGTGATTTCTATTTCCGGCTAAATAACTTTGAGTTTGGTTTTGGTTATTCACCAAGTTGTAGTTTAATACATAGAAGAACACGGTCGACATTAAGGTTGCAAAATTTTGACACGGAACTTTTATTAGATTTATGTGATTTATCGTTAGGATGCAGTGAAAAAAATATTAGTCTTGATCAATAATTGAGATTCCCATATAATCCAAGTGGGTACCGACTTGTTTAAACAATCTAGCCGTTGACTTTCGAAGTCGTCGACTAAAAGCGCATGAGCCACTGCCCACATTCACACGGTTGAAAAAATGACTACCACAAAACTAAGTCTTTCAACAAATCAATCCAAGTCTTGATTTATCTTTATACCTGTTTCTTTGCGTTCTACACACCAATTGCGTACATCAAAGAAAAAAAAGAAGTTTGAAATAGACATAGAAATAGTACCTGAACCACCTCTTAGTTTTCATAAGCTAGAGAATTTATATTTGCTTCTCCTTCTTCTTCTTCTTCTTCCTTTCATTCTTGATCTTCGTAATCTTTGGAAGTAGTGACAAAACACTAGAGTTTGTAAATAATTGAGCTTCCCATATATATAATTCAAGTAACGACTTGATCAAATAATAGAATCATTGACTTTCGGAGTCGTCGCCCAAAGAGTTCCTCGAATCAAAGCGTAGGATCCACATCACACGGTTACAAAAGACTACCACAAATCAAATCAAATCAAATCCAAGACATTGAATTATTTTCATACCAAATTACAAATAGTATTTTAAAACTTGCAAAATCTCTCTTAAAACTAGTAATACGAGATTTGTGCAGCAAACGAAAACAAAACAATGGGAAGGCCAAAACCAGAGAACTCAATCCGACATTTCAGCCACCTACATCCATTGTTCCAATCATCTCTCAATCCTCAAGACCAATCTTCTTCTTCTTCTTGTTGCGTGGTTTGCAAGCTAAAACTCCTAAATCTTCCTTCATACACATGCAAACCCTGCAATTTCCACATCCACCTAAAATGTTCCGAGTTACCTCAAAAAATCAGACACCCTTTCGACAAAAACCATCTCCTCTCTCTAATCCCTTGTCCCAAATACCAAGAAGGTCGATTCCGCTGTGACGCTTGCGGTAAAGACGGTGATGGATTTGCTTACCATTGCGGAGATTGTGGAATAGATCTTCACACGGTTTGTGCCAACATGCCTTCTCGAGTCACGCACCAATCTCACCCTCACCACCAACTTTCTCTAACGTTTTCCGTGTCACCGGGGGGATCCGGATCCGGATCCGCTTCGGCATCTAGCTTCCGCTGTAGCGTGTGCCGTGATCTTGGGGCTAACTCGTGGCTCTATAGCTGTAGAGAATGTGGCGGGTTCGATGCTCATTTGTTGTGTGCTAGAAGAAAATTAGCTGCTCCAACAAATTTGGTCCAACATGGTCTAAATCAGACGCAACCGCAATATATTGGTACGACGCCGTTTATTAATGTTCCTAGTCCGGTTATTAATAATCCGAATCCTTTGGCGATGCCGACGAGTTCTATGATTAGACCGATGATTAATGAGATGATTAATAATCTTGTAACCAATACGCCTCAAAACCCAAGCCAAATCTCTCAGCTTCATGAATTGCTCGGACCATTGGGAATGGGTGGTGGTGGACCGGTTGATGGATCCGGTTCATCTTTGTCTTCCGGTTTGCTCGGGTTTGATCCGTCGGTTTTCTCATCAGTTGACCCGTCGGTGTTTGCTGGATTTGACCCTTCTTTGCTCTCTACATTGTTCTCCGGACTTGATTTCTTATCCTAAAGTTTTCGGACTATGCATATATAATTATCTACCTTTTGGTTGATTTTTCTTTTTTGCGTTTCTAGTAAAATATAGTTACTTCATGTTGTGTGTGGTTACTATATAATTATTAAAAAAGAGGTTTAATCGGTCTTTCTGTTACCTTTATCCATATGGTCGGAGACAATAATTTTATAATAGCATTAGTAGGTCGGCAGGTCCTATACTATGTTGAAATTGGCTTTGGCTTTCAATTAATTTCTTGAAAAAAAAAACTGATTATAGCATAATAAAAAGAAGCAATTAGATGAAAAAAAAATATAAGGAGTAGTAAAACAATTTATACACAAAACCAATGAATGTAGTTTATATACACTTGTCTACCGCTTGGTCCACGTTTCTCGTATACATATTCGATCTCAATTCGGTTGAATTAAAGATGTAGATTTGTGTGCCATGAATTAAAAAAAAAACATCAAATCTCTCTAGAGATGATTTATTAGCTTTTTTTAATGGTATATTACATTAGTTTTTTTTCGTCCAAAGTGTTTCATGCCTAAATACTTATTAAAATGTAAGATGTAAAAAAAAACTTTTTAATAAAAAAAATATATAAAACAAAATTCTGGATTATACCCGTATATCTTTTTGATCTTTAAAATGTTAGTTGTCGTTATGCAAAATATTAATTTCTATATTGTTTCTTAAATTTTTCTTTTACTTATTAATTTAGGTAAAATAATTAAAATATATATTACTTTAATAAAAAGGAACATCATTGAATTTAATAATAGACCAAAAAAAAATGTCATGAATGATTCATCAAAAATATGAAAATTGATGATGTTATTAATTTGATTAGTCAAAGATGCAAAAAAAAAATTGATGATACTACTAAATTAGTAATGGTATAGGTTTGATTATTTATTTTTTAATTTGTATCTGCGTTTACGTTTATATCATTTATATGTTAATTTATTGTATTTAATTCAAATGAATTAAAAAATATTATAATGTTTTTGGCAGGAGGTGGCTAAGAAGAAAATATATTTTAGTATTACTATGTTTTCATTTTATAAATATAAGGGCAAAAACCTTTGAACTTTTCTTACAAGATGAATCCAAGATTTTAACTAATGCAACCGCAAACCTTAAAAATATTTTAAAGACAATCATGTCCTAAAGAGATTAGCTTTTGGTTTAAATGTCCAGACCTACTTGTTAATGTTACCTCTCTATTCGTGCGTCTCTCTCTCGCCACCGATCATCATGGCCACCACCGCCTCCGAAATCAACGTCATCGGCCTCTTGTTCTGATTTCTATCTTTCTCCAAAGGTCTCTTCTTTCTCTTCAAACTTTATATATGTCTCTGTTTTGTTCGATCTTGCGGTCAATTATCTGTTTTCGTGAAATCATATTGTTGAATTATAGGGAAATTAGTTCTAAAGTTTATTCTTTTTGATTGTGTTGGTTTCTATACAGATGCATGCGTTGCTTAATTGTGCAATTTTAGGAAGTTACAATTCGATGATGTTATCAATTGAAAAAGCTGAGCTTTGATTTTGGAAGAATCGGGTTAGGATATTTTCATCAATGGATCGGAGACGTAGATATTGATTTTAACCCATTTTCATAACGACGTTGCTGGGTTATATTGATCTGTGCGAAAAGGTGAAATCTTTGGTGTTTTGAGGCTCTTATGTCGAATAGTGTTGAAGGAGAGACAATGGATCTTGATTTGAATCAAGAGCCATCTTCTGATTCTGAGTCTCCGACTGGTTTGATTACTGAGCTTTCTCCATGGTTAAATGAGCTTGAAACTGCTCATGAGCGGATAGAAGAACGTATAAGACAGCTTGAAGCAATCATTTCAAGAATCAGGGTACCAGAAACAACTACAACAATACCGAGTTTGGTGCCGCCTGATGAACATAGAGATTCAACTGCTGGAGTTATACATGAGCGTTCTAGAGAGAGACTGGTCGAAAATGGCGAAAACAAGACTTATTTGATATCAAAGGCATTGAACATGGAGAAAACAAGTACTGTTCCTGGTGGATACTTTGATTGCAACATATGTTTAGAGAAAGCCGAAAATCCGATTTTGACTTGCTGTGGTCATTTGTTCTGCTGGGGTTGCTTCTATCAGTTGCCTCTGATTTACCTTAACATTAAAGAATGTCCGGTTTGCGATGGGGAAGTAACTGACACTGAGGTGATTCCGATATATGGTAATGGTGACGATGGTGATGGTACTAAACCCAAGTTTGAAGACTGTGCTATTCGTCTACCTCCAAGGCCGAATGCTAAAAGAGTGGAAAGTGTTCGTCAAAAGATCATAAACCGATCGATTCCTTTCATCCCTGGGCACGAAACACTCGAACATATTAGAAGAACTATTGATTCCATAGGACTACAAGCATTAGCTCAAGGCGATGAGTTTGGTTTGACAAACATAATAACTAATGGAGGAGACAATGGCGGGCAACAACAACAACAACAACATCATCATCATCATCCGCCTTTTGGACCTTTGAGGTTATTGCCTCCTCATATGCCACCGTTTACTTCTTTCCCAGGTCTTGTAGTTGATACCTCGGAAACACCGCGCTTTGATGATGATACTTTTGATGTTGATAGTTTTGTTGACACAACTCGTTTAAGAAGAAACCGTCGAAGACCTTCACCAGCGGTACGAGCCTCTTATCAGAGAATCCGAAATAATAACAATTCTTCTCAGACGATTTCGTTTAGGCTCGGTGCTGCAGCTTCATCATCACCTAGAGAGTTTGCTGTTCCGAGGAGCCCCTCCATTGCGACGAGAAGCCAAACTGTAATTCCTACTGAAGTGGTTACTTCGGTTACATCTGCTTCATCGTCTAGGAGAAGAACAGAAGATGTTAACAGTGGACCTCAGACCAGGTCTAGAAGGAGGCTGAGGTAACTGTTAAACCGTCGCCGGAATCTTTAAACACCGTCTGATTTTCGACTATTGCTTAATCTCCTTCATTACAAAAACCTCATTTGACTGCGTTTCTTAATATGGCTGAATGTGTATGTACATTCCGTGTGTACTTGTTAATTTCTGCTTAGCCTCTTAAACTTGGTTATCTTAGTTTTTTTGTTTTTGTTTGGGAAAAATAATTTAACTATATGTATTGAAGTGTTTGACTTCAAAATCATTTTCTCCCAACGTCCCAAGTAATTAGCTTATACTGTACTTCACAAATTGTTGGGGTCGATTATAAACAAGAAAAAACATTAAGGGTATATTCGCAGTTTACCATAAAGTCCGTAGAGAAGAGCTGTCGTCTTATGATTAGCTGCAAACTTGAAACGTCACGCTGTTATACCCCATAAACTTAAAACGGCAAATAGTTATTTACTTTTGGGATATCTATAAAAGATGTACGCGACTTGTTAAACTGTCTTTGGAAAATGTCAACGCTTCTTTAAAAGTCATCGGCGATTGCTTCTCTTTTGTCATCGCCGCCGTTGAACTCTCCGCCGGCGATAATGATTTTCGTTGATGGAGTGCGATTTCAAAATCAGAGTAGCTCAACTTCCTTGTCTTCTTCATCACAGGTAGATTTCTTCGCAACGTTTTCTTCGTTTCTCACGAATCTCTATTTAGTGGTTTAGCTATGATTTGCTTATATGTTGGTAATGTGGTTCTAGATATTGGATGATTTACTTTGTATAGATTAAATTTTAAACCTGGAATTGATTTTTAGTGAATTTGAAAATATAGAATTGATGTTCCAAAATTTGATTTAAAATTTTTCGAATCTTTCGAACTCGTTTGAGCTAATTTATGCATCGTTTGGTGAACAGGGAAGTAGCTTGCTTCTTGATGTAATGAGTCATCCTGTGATATTATCAGCTTCTGATTCTTTTAAGAATCTTGAGGAACGAAATGTTTGTATTGGAGAAAAAGATTCAGAGAGCTCAACAAAAGACAGATATGTTTACATATTCCAAAGAGAATATGCTATTGTGAATCCAGCTCTTGTTGATGTATGTTGTATTCGCCATTATAAATGAGTTTCTTATTCACTCTAGTGTTCTTGGTGCTCTAATGATTTTGTTCTAATTCTTTATTGGATGAGAATTAGTTTGTTGGCACCGATGAAGCAACAACTTGTGTTGGCCTTGTTATTCGTAATAGAAAATCTGGAATGTAAGGACTGATCCTATATATTCCATTAAAAGGTTATATAATTTTCAATCATCTTTAATCTAAAATCTATGATCATCTGAAATTGCAGGACGTCTCTTGCACATATGGATTCGCCGAAAATTGTGGATTTGGGGATAAGCCAGATGTTATCATTGGTTTTAGAGGATGACATAGATGCAGAGTTAGATGTATTATTATCTCTCTCCTTTAGAAGAGCTTATGTTAGTCATTCAGTAGTATTTGATTTTGAGTGTTTTTGAATATGTCCATGGCTTTGTATGTAGGTACATATGGTTGGTGGTTATGAAGATGTCGACATAAAAGTGTGGCACTTGGATTTTTGTATATTTCTCAGTCTAGTGAGTACTCAGCTGTAGAATAGTGTTAAGCTGAATGTATTCATCGTTATATGCAGAATGCTGATGGCGGTGACTATGCCAAACCAGAAGGTTATTCCTTCCCTTTGTGTTGCAAGTTAGTAGAAACTTTGCAGAAGAGAAGAGAACACTTTCACATTCAAACTCTCTTTATTCTTGGGCACAATACCAAGTTGGATGCACAAGCGAATACGTGCCCCATTTTTAATGGATGTCTGGTTAGTCTACTTTCTCTGTTCTGCTGTTTTCACCATATGCCTTTTTTTTTGTAAAATCTCACTTTTTTATTTGGTTTTCGTTGTGAAATATTGTCTTTTCCTCCTCAGGGATTAAGAAAGAACTAAAGATCTTTAACTAGAATATAAATATAGGATTGCTTGAAAAGATTTCATATGAATTTGTAATTACCCTCACCTTTGTATTGTTGGAAACTTTTATCAGGTGAATACCTCCACCGGTGCAATTTTCCCAGCCAGTTTCAACAGAACGTCTAGATGTCCGGATGAGGTTGTTCGGAGAATTCGAGTTTCGGCATCATTTGAAGATTTCAGCTGGAAGGGAAAGTTACTTGATACATATGACACCAAAACTGATAGATTCATTATTGCGCCATGCTGCTGGTAAAAAAACAAAAGCTTCTTCTGCTGCTTTTCGCTCACCATAATCCCTTATTCTATCTACTCTGTATAACAATTTCCTAAATTGTTGTTTTTGTTTATTTTACAGGACAATGCGCCTGATTGAATATGTTTGGGAAGTTAATCAGCTTACTGATGAAGAAATCCTCACTAATTGTTCTACCTCACCTTCTTGTGAAGGTCCAGACTTTGTAAACAATTCAAGAAGGTTAGTCATTTTCTTGCTTCCATTGGATCATTATCTATAACATAAAGAGAAACATAGTAGATTCTTGTTAAAGATGATTCACATTCTCTTTCTTTTCCTTTTTGCATGTTTCAGGATTTGGGACTATTTACTAAACTATCCAGAATGGAGCAAAACCTTCCCAAGGAGACAACCACGTGTGTTTGAAAGGATCTCAAATGGACACTGGAAAAACTACTGATTTTTTCTCATCACATTATGTTGAGGCCCATTGTTCGGGTCCGGAAGGCCTATATGTTGAGGCCCATTGTTCTTAGACATTCCAAATCTTAGTCAAATGTGATTAATCCGAATCTAGGCTTTTGGGAAAATATGTTATCAATGTAAAATCTAATCTAGCATGTATCTGTTTAAGTTTAAATCGAATATGTTTTTAATTTTCAAAAGAATTTAAATTTTAGTTCGAATGTGAATACCAAAATTTATTCAGTTTTTTAGATGAAATTAATTGGGTTTATCGACATTGACACAAAAGTACACTAGCATGTTTCGTAAACGTAGTCTCCGACCAAACTTTCACCTACAATATGGCATTCTATTTCTAGAAACCAAAGAGGGGCAGTTTTGTAAAATGGCTTATTGGTTTTAAATTTTACAATTAAACTAAAAACAAATCTTTGCCCTAATGTTTGAAAAAGGGCAAAGGATAAAAAGCAGCGGTTAAAACTAGGGTTACACTTAATCCACTTGTCGAATTTTTTTTCAATTTAAATTATTTGGTAAGAATTATTTTTGAATTGGCATAGTCGTATTAGTACAGATCTCATTACTTACTTAGATATAGGAAACAAACTAAAACTCGAATTATCTTGGTTTGATTTTGATTACATACCCTATCTTAAAATCGAAATCATAAAAACACACAGTATTTAAATAAGATGAGAGAACAAAAAAAAGGCAGGAAACAATAAGCGAGCGAGTTAGACAAGAAAGCAACAATACAAATAAAATAATAAAAGAATAAAAATACCTAAAACTGCGAGCGTTTTTGTTTGAGAGAGAGAGAGAGAGAGAGAAGAGTCTGTTAGATTATGGAGGGGATGAGGAAGGAAGAAGAAGGATCTTATAACAGCATGAACATGAACGTTAAAGAAATTAACAACGACTATATTTGCAGTGATGGTTATAATATTGGAGAAGAAGACGATGATGTTGATAATGGTAACAAGAGCCAAGCATGGGGCACGTGGGAGGAGCTCTTATTAGCATGCGCCGTTAAACGACACGGATTAGCTGATTGGGATTCCGTGGCTACGGAGGTTCGATCCCGGAGCTCTCTCTCCCACCTCCTCGCTTCCGCTAATAATTGTAGGCACAAGTATCGAGATCTCAAGCTTCGATTTCAAAAATCCGCCGCCGGAGGAGAAAATACCGATGCGGCGGATGAAGAAGAGAGCGTCGGTAATAATAATATCCCTTGGCTTGAACAGCTACGTAACCTTCGTGTGGCGGAGCTCCGTCGTGAAGTTGAGCGTTATGATGTTTCGATACTGTACGGAATAACGAATCTCCGTCTCTCTCTCTCCGTCTGGATCTGAGATTTTTTTTTCCGTTCTAAATTTTTTTTTGATTTTTTTTTATTAGATCGCTTCAGTTGAAGGTTAAGAAATTAGAGGAAGAGAGGGAAGGAAACGTAGTAGTCGGAGAATTGAAACCAGATCTGGAAGATGAGAGGGAAAGAGAGAGATCGGAGAACGATGGTTGTGAATCTGAAAACCGTGAAAAAGCGGTTTCAGCGGCGGAGGAATCTGACCGGGATAACCGGTCGATGAACGAGTCGAATTCGACAGCAACCGCCGGAGAAGATGAGAGAGTTGGCGGAGATGAACCGAGTCAGACGAGAGATGACTCCGGTGATAATACTCCGGATCCCGATCCGGTTAATAAGGATGCGGAGGAGGAGGAGGAGGAAGGATCGGTTAATAGAGGATCGGAAGCGAGTCACTCAGGCGAGTCAGGGACGTCGGAAAGAAAGTGGAAACGGAAACGGCGGAAACATAGTGGCAGCGAGGATAATCACGGCGGTTCCGGCGAGATCAGATCGGTGGCGATTAAATCTCAGCCGTTGATAGATGTTCTTGATCTGATTCGGTCCCACCCGCGTGGATCTTTGTTCGAACGCCGGCTTCGGAGCCAGGTATGCAAATATCTTTTTTTCCTTATTTTCTTCTCTATTTCGTATCTTAATCTTAAATTAATTCATCATTATTACCCTTTTTTTTAAGTGAACTTATTCATACTTATTATTAAATTACCGAAATTATAAACAATATTCCTTCTAAAAATATCCATTTGAGAAAAATTTTAGGAAACATAAAAGTTCTTACAAAGTTATGGTTATCTATGTTTTAGAAATCTTATATATTTTGAAGAGATATTCCGTACTATATATGGAATCTACATTTTTAAAATCTTATTTTTACGTCCATATTCGAATTTTATTGGACAATTTATGGGAATGTTTAAATATAGAGAGAGGGGAAAAAAAATAATTGATTTAAGCAACCCACTTCTTTCGTGGTCACCGTTGTCATTATGGTCACTCAATCTAAGACACGTGGCAGAGTCTAGGTGTAGCATGGCTTTTGTCGTGTCTCATGGATAAACTTTTTCTATTTTAGGCTTTTAGTTGGGCCAATATTTGTAACTTACGTTTATAAGTCCATTTAAACGCAGGAGACAGAGCGTTACAAGAGCTTGGTTAAGCAACATTTGGACATTGCTACAATACAGAGAAAGTTGAAGCAAGGGTCTTATGATTCTTCGAGCCTCTCTTTTTACAGAGATCTACAGCTGCTCTTCACAAACGCCATTATCTTCTTTCCATTATCTTCCTCAGAGTCAATGGCTGCTTATGAACTAAGAACCTTTGTTTCTCAAGAAATGAGGAAAGAGACCGGAAAATCTGGTCCCAGGTTAATAAACGGGCAAGCGTCGGCTATGAATAGTATCAAAACGGATGCTGAGACATCAGACTCGTCTCTATCTAGACATAAATCTTCGGCTCTTGTTGTTTGTAAGAAGAGGAGTATTGTTTCAGCTAAGGCTTCTCCATCGTCCTCAAGCTTTAGCCAAAAAGAGGAGACGAAAGAAGAGACATTGTCAGAGGAGAAAGAGAACATTGTGACTGGTGTAAGAAGCTCGAGAAGGGCAAACAAAGTGGTTGCTGCTGCTGCTGTTACCACTAATAATACCAAGACGGGTAAAGGCAAGAACAAACAGAAACAGACGGAGTCGAAAACAAATTTGCCAAATGATAGTAGTAGTAAGCAAGAGACAGGTAAAAAAGAGAAGGTTTCATCAGAAAAGAAGAAGAGTGTGGCTGATTTCTTGAAGAGATTAAAGAAAAACTCTCCGCAGAAAGAAGCTAAAGACCAGAAAAAGAGCGGTGGAAGTGGTAAGAAAGAGAGTAAAACAAAACCAAGAGAACTTAGAAGTAGCAGTGTGGGTAAAAAGACAGCTGAGGTAGAAAATACTCCAGTGAAACGAGCCTCGGGGAGACCGCAGAAGAAAACAGCAGAGGCAGGAGCAACTGCAACCGCATCGGGAAAACGGGGTAGGGATAACGGAAGCACGGGAAAGGACAATAAACAGCCAAAGAAAAGAGTCCGAAGATGAGAACTGAAAACATCTTTCACCCCTTTGGTGGCTTTTGGTTAGAGCTTAACGTATTGTATATCCATAGAATATGCTTTGAAGTATTTGATCTTTTAATTCTATCATTAGATGTCATATTTTCATAGTTATGGGTTAGGGAAAGTGTATTTTGGCTTGTTGGCATCAATATTATTCATTCCTTCTTTTTTTTTTTTGTTATATTTTGCTCATTTCCACCATTTGAGTCTCTACAAAAGCTAGTGCTATGGCAACAAAGATACCGAAACCATCCCATTTAACATATATCCAACAAAACCAAGATCCGGGTAGAGCTAATCTCTAGTGTCAGCAAAAATTACAGTCAGATACCCAAAAAGGGCAACATTAAAGAAGTTGAGACTCTGACCTTCGATCTCAACAAATGCTCTCTACTTCACCAGCTCCTCATGGAACAGTAATTGCACTGTGCCTTGGCAAAATTGCTTGATTCAAACATTAGTTACCGACGAAAGCCACCTTCTGTACAAAAGAACAGAGAAGGGAGATTTCAGTAAATGTATTTTGATTTGAAATTATAACCATAACGTCTTTATTTGCTCAAATGGAAGAATATCACTGAGGATATAGGGCGTGAAGATGCTAAATGCCTGATATATCAAACTAAAACACTTGCTGTTTTCTCCATCGGAAATTTCTCCAAGCTTTGCGATTGCACCCACAAGTGCATGCTCTTGCTCCTATATCAAAGTTAATAATAGAACATTTGAGACTTTTGTATGTATATAAAGACAACTTTATGAAAGAAATGATCTTTGTTGTTGTCGTGATCAAACCTCCAAAATTCTTTTTGCCCTTTCAACTTCTTGAGGATTTGGATTGGGTGAACCAAGAACTCTCTCCACCTATCAAAAAACCATCATCGTTTTAGAAATAAACATAATTACCGCGCTTTTAAACTTGCCTTGTAATCAATTAATATCAACCTCTCTGATTAGGACATTTGTTTGACGGATTCTGATATCGACATATTTCTTTTTCCCAGTTCCATTCTGTGATGTTCTGAAATCTTTTCTGATAGTGTTCTTCGCCAAACTGCTTCCTCGTTGTGGAACACTGATGGGTGGTCCGGTAGTTCTATTCAGTCCATGACCTTGTCCGTTATAACCATATTGATTACCAATCCCAGGATCCTCTCTTATCCACTCTATATCCCCAGGAGATATCTGTGAACGAATTAAAGATGTCGATTACAAACTAACAAAAAAAATGTTGACCAAACTTTAGAACCTTTTCCTCAAAAGTTTCAGAATATTACTGATCAAAAAGTAAGTACCTCTGAGAGATTAACCCATTCCCATGTCTCATTAGCTGTCCCAATGTCATAAACTAAAGCATGACGTCCCTAAAATTAAAGATTAGAAGAATACTTAAACATGTTTAAAGAAACTTCTTATTTCATAAAAAGATAAAAGACAGAAACTTTATGCCAAGAAGCCACACACCTCAACTGGATTATACTTTGTGATGATAGCCTCGTAAAATGTATTGTCCTCAGGCCACTTTGTTCTAACTCTTCTTCCTATAAAAGATTCAGGATCGGTTCCGTTTGTAGGTTCACTTGAACTTGTAGGACCAGATGGTAATCTGTTCATGACTTGCCCTCGTGGAGGTTGATCTGAAGGATGGTATGGAACGGGTTTTGCGGAAGACGAGCCAGGAAAAACCTAGCAACAGAAATAACTTGTAAAAGAATAATTTCTGATTAAAAAAGATTCCAACTTTCTAAGTTTTTAACTCACTGGTTTATGCTTTTTGCCCTTGACAATAGGAACAGATCCTCTTTTAGCTGTCGATGAAGCAAATGGGTGAGTGGGTTCAGCTTGAGGATGAAACGAAGGTGAAGAACCAGCGAATGGTTGAGAAGGAATTGGCTGGTTTGGTTTATGCTTCTTCATAGAAGCTGAAACAGAAGGGCTTGGCAATGTATCGTGAACCACTTGGGCAGCATTGCGCATACTTGGTTGCATTCCTCCAGATTGTCTCCATTCCCTGATAACCGAAAAACTGATGTTATCGAAAGAGAAAAAGAAAAAAAAAACTTTTCACTCGCTCAATCAAATAAATGCTCATATTTAAGCCCTTACCTTATCCTTCGTATTGTATCATCAGCGTTAACACGACCTAGAAGCTCTCTATGCTCTTCATTCGATAAACTCAACTCTTTACGAAGTTCAGTTATTAGACTTTCTTTTTCCTGAACAAGTTGCATATGTAAATGAGATGTCACTTTACCTAACCAGAAACTAAGACAACAAGAGAAATCAAATAGACCGAGATTCATAAATTACCCATGTAATAGCATCTGCTTGAGCTTTAAATGCTCTTAAAATAGAGATATATGCTTCTTTCTCAATCTGGTGAATTTGAGCTTCCATATCAGCAGCAACATCATCAAACATCTTTGGATAAGATGGAGGAAGATTAGAAGGTCTTCCATTACCAGCCACACGTCCTCCTCCTCGTGGAACCCTATGCGATGGAGGCAGATCATCATCTGTTCCTGAAAACACCACCGCGAAAAATCGGTGTTGCATCATCCAATCAAACCTTTGTAATCAATCATTATCACCACACATTACATTCAAAAGTTTTCAGCTTGAGATCAAAATAGATATGTTTAGGTCAAATTCAATCTCTACATTCCTTTAGCAACAACAAGACTCTAAATTTCATCAAAAGAAACACCCAAAATCTGAAAACAAAAAGGAAAAGTTAACACTAATCCACTTAAAAACCACAATGTATAACACTATTTGAACCCAAAAAGATTTATAAACCCTAATTTCAGTGACTGATCAAGAAGAAGAGAGAACAAACGAGCTAATCAACACAAAGTTGGGAACTAACCACTGCTGTCAAAAGATTCGTAGTCCATCAAGAAGCTTTAGTCCCTAATCAAGAAACTTAATTCCTGGAGATGAACTTGTGGAATCAAGAACAAAGCACAATTGCGAGGTTGATTTCAATTTGACTAGAAAAAGACTCGATTTTGTTGAGCTTTTTTTAACTCGTAGAGTTGTAAAGCGGCTGATCAATTTATTGCTCCGGCAACAAATCTGAGCTCCACTAGGAGTGATTCAGCTTAGATTACAGATTTGCCGATAGCTCATTATTTACCAAAATAAGAACAGAGATGGAAAATAATTTTAAAAAAAAACAAAAACATATGTATCTTTATTCTTTAGATTCAATCGCATTAAATTATCAAAATATTACGAGGGAATCAAAGCACCGTCGTTTTTGGTACCCAACGACGTAGAGATTTTTTTTTATAACTGAAATAAAATAATAATTAGATAAATATCAAATCCAGATTCTGTGTAAAGATACATATATTAAGGCCCAAAGCTTTGAATGGGCTTCTAGCAGAAAGTGTGAGTATTATTTTTATAAAATATGAGAAACAAAACGTATGTTGATTTTGCTTCAATGCGTTCAAGTATATCGGACGTATTGTAAAATTCTTATTCAAACTTGGAAAGAGTGAAATAGCTGACCAAAAGTATAAAACTATTATTAAAAAAAAAAACAATTTTGATAGATCCTCTAATTTTTTTTCTTTTTTGTTATTCTTCCAGTGTTTTAATTCGTTGTCACTTTCTAAATCTCCACCTAACCCTGCATGCTTATGCAGTTGCGAAGAAAATTAGTTTTAAAAACTAGCAAAAAATAAACTCACTTCCACTCAGCTACTCTATAATAACGCGGTGTCTCCAAAGACGATCGATTCTAATTAATTTGCATATACACTGTTGAAATGTGGAAGGTTTCATTCAAAACATTATAAAATCTGCAAGAATTACTATAAAAAGAGTTACGATCCAACCAAACCGTATGAGTTATTCAAAGTCGTCTTAAGAACAATTTTTGAAATTTTCGATAAGTCTTGGTGAAGATTTTCAAAAAATTGTTTTTAAAATTTTTGAAAATTTTTAAACTTTCTTAATTAGTCTTCATTGGATCATGTTAACCGAAAAAACTTCAAACAGCTGATACTTTATCGAAGAAGGCTTTATGATGATATGTTTTTCTTGTTTTTCAGTTCTACCAAAATGGATAAAAATTTACACCAAAGTTTGAAAGTTTCTAGTTTTAAGAATAGAAATTAAAAAAAAAAAAAAACAGTTTTATCCACAATTCTAAGATCCACCCTGGTCGCAGCGTAATCTCCCCGACAGTATATCTTATTTATTTATATTTTCTATTATATTACTTTTATTTATTTTCAAAGTCAGCATCGGAGAATTTAGTTAGCTCATGATCACAAGGCGAAGGTAACCCGTTCTCTGTTTCTTTTCTTACAAATGCCAGATTAACATGAAGCAAATAAAAACACACAAGTCGAGTCAACAGACGTAGTCAGCAGGCAACTAGGTTTGACTAAATTAAAGTTTTGAATATATTTTTGTTATCCTGGTTCCTTTCTACGATTTCATTTGCCTATATAAACCTTACCATATCTCATCGTTTCAATCACAATCCAATTCCCATTTCGTTTACTTGTTTACCTTTTCAGAAAAATAAAATATCTCTAGCTTCATATGATCATAAATTGCAAAAACCAAATGATGCAGTAAGTAATAGTAATAACTTAAACTCCATTATATAATATGAGGAAAACGAAATTTACATGCTTTTGAATGAACGTAAAAAATAATTTATTTCTAATGGTTTCTAATTTATATTAGAGGAAAGAAGATTTATACAGTTAAGAGTTCGTTTGGCCGATCCGATTTTCCTGAAGGCTTTATGTTCGGGACTGCCTCATCGGCTTACCAATACGAAGGAGCCGTGAACGAGGCCTCTCGAGGGCTAAGTGTATGGGATACTTTTGTCCGCAAGCATCCAGGTATATATCTATCAATCGATCTATTTGTTAATATATGCATCTTATATATTTGCAGAACTAATATAATTTGTTTAAATTGATCATTTAAACTGATTCATACTAAACTAAGATAAGACGCTAATATATATATATATATATATATACATATGTGTGTGTGTGTGCAGAAAGGAATTGTTATTCTGATGCGGACAAAGCGGTGGAGTTTTATCACCATTACAAAGAAGATATTCAAAGAATGAAGGATAGCAATATGGATTCATTCAGATTTTCAATCTCATGGCCTCGGATTCTTCCTCGTAAGTCATAACATCAAGCTCTTTTTCTTTAATTAGGTTTCGTCTTCAAAATCAATATGTAGATTTTAAAACTTTCTTTTTGTATACAAAATAATAGATGGAAAGAAAAGCAAAGGAGTGAACAAAGAGGGAATCGAATTCTACAACGACCTAATCAATGATCTCCTAGCCAACGGTATTTAAACCTAATCTCTCTTGCATGTGTTTATGTATATAAACGCATTCGAATCTTTATAGAAATATTGTTAATTCGTATATATATGTCTTTATTTATATTTTATATATAATGGATATTCTTTATTTTAGTAACAAATTTACGATAGCGTTTGTTACAATTCGTATATGTCTTCTAAATTCCATAATATATTATTCGTAATAGGAATCACACCTCTCGCGACTTTGTTCCATTGGGATACTCCACAAGCCTTAGAAAATGAGTACAACGGCTTTCTAAGCGAAAAGGCTGTGTAAGTAAATATCAAACATCGGTTATGTATATCAATTTCTTTAATGTTAAATTTTCAATCATATACAGCTAACCTTTTGCATGTACCAATAATGCTATTTATTATTGATGCATGCAGTGTTGATTTTTGCGATTTTGCCACCATATGTTTTGAAGAATTTGGCGACCGTGTGAAGTATTGGGTGACGCTAAATGAGCCGTGGGTTTATAGTATTGGAGGTTACGATACCGGAAGAAAAGCTCCAGGTCGTGCCTCTAAATACATGAACGAAGCAGCTTTAGCTGGTGAATCTGGTCTTGAAGTTTACACTGTTAGTCACAATCTACTCTTGGCCCACGCTGAAGCTGTTGAAGTCTTCAGAAATAACCAAAAGGTATGAAGATATTTAAATCTCTTATAAGTATTTTTGTCTATATTCTTTTAAACATGCATGTACAAGTCTTTTTTCAAATACATATATTGGGATATTAGTGAATTGATTGTTACTAAATTTATTGATATACTATGAAATTTCTTGTTACAGTGTAAAGATGGTAAAATCGGTATTGCACATTGTCCGGTCTGGTTTGAACCTTACGACTCGAACTGTCCTGATGATCAAGAAGCGGTTGAGCGTGCCATGGAATTTATGTTTGGATGGTGAGTGTTCGATCTTATTGAAATTTCTATTTACTTGGATATACATTATAATTTGTATTATTATGGTGACTAATAATAAATTTTGGTTTTTTTGTTTTGTAAGGCATATGGATCCAACGTTTTATGGAGATTATCCGGAAGTGATGAAAAAATTGATTGGAAAAAGATTACCGTCGTTTACTGCATCCCAATCTAAGAAATTAAAAGGATCTTTTGACTTTGTTGGAGTAAATTATTACAGTGCCTTCTACGTTAAAAATGTTGTTGACGTTGATCCTAACATTCCGAATTGGAGATCTGACGCACGCATCGAATGGAAAAGTAAGTAATTTAGTTTAGTCACATAGTTTGATATTTCTGATTGTCTACGTTTTTTTTCCTTGGCTTACATTTTTTTTTAATGAATCAGAACAAAATAAAGCTGGGCAAATTTTGGGTCCTAGAGGTGGTTCAGAGTGGGACTTTTTATACCCACAAGGGTTAAGAAAGTTTTTAAATCACGCCAAAAACAAATACGGAAGTCCTAAATTTATGATAACTGAAAATGGTATATTTTTCTCTATATTTATTTCTAACTCAGCAAACTTTTTTTCACCTTTTTAGATATCAAAGTTAGAAAAATCCTAACTTTTATTTCTTATCAAAATGATTTAGGACATTGCGATATAGACTATGAAAAAAAGGCAAAACTCTCAAATTTAATGGATCTCCAAAGAACAGAGTACCACAAAAAACATCTTCAGAGCATCCACCAAGCAATCAAGTAAGTTTCTATCTTCCTTAGTTTCTTGTAAAGCAAGAAACATGTATGGAAACCTAAATCTATCTTTTTTCTTCCAAATTAATTAATGTTTAATATATTTACTTTAGGGAGGATGGTGTTCAAGTAGAAGGATACTATGCATGGTCATTGCTTGACAATTGCGAATGGAACGCTGGTTATGGAGTTAGATACGGACTGTTTTACGTAGACTACAAAAATGGTCTAAAGCGTTATCCAAAAATGTCTGCAATGTGGTTCAAAGAGTTTTTGAAGAAAGAAGAGATCGAAGATTCAGAGAAAGAAGGGTTGTTCAACTCTGTTGTTTACAAGAAGAGGAAGAGATTCTTAACGTCTTCTGGTCCGCTTTCTTGGTTTATGCCTAAGATGTCCGAATCCTCGAAAGCACTTGAACTCTTTTTCTAAGGTCATTTGTTTATTTCATTTTTTTTTTGTGAAAAAAGCTTCGAATAAAAGAACTTAACAGAAAGATTTTATGTATAATATATACTGACCGGGAAAGGTATCCGGAAGTAAAAACCGAGTCCACTAATGCTTCTTTTTTTGCATTTCTCTGTAATAGTTAACTCTATATATCACACAAACGCTATTAAGAAATTGGATCGTTTTTATATCATACCTTAATAGCGTATATATGACCGTACATAACTACATATGTACTGTATATTTGAACATTGCTCTGTCGGCAAAAAACAAAGAAAATAACTGTTCTTAAATTAGTGGCAACCGGATCCGAACCGACACGTAAGTAGCCCACCACAAGCATAATTTTCCGGAAATTGTTTCAAATTTGGGCCGGCCCAGATATGTGCTCTTGGACGTGTTTCAAATGGGGCTAAGATTTAATCTAGACGATAATAAGTCATTTGCGAGACATTTATAATCAGAGGAGTTCGCTTTTGTGGCCCAGCAAATGCGTCTGACAAAAGTTATTAAAGATCATCACAAATTTGAACTGATCATTAAAACGACCAATAAATTGATTAAGTTTTCTCTTTAATGTCTTTTTCGATTTTTCTAATTAAAAATTGATGAAAAAACTTTAAGCATTATTTCGTATTATTAATTAAATAGAATAGCTGTCTTTATTGTTTTCCTTCCTTAAAAATCATGAAAATAATAAAATTAACGTGGAAAAAGATACTCTCAAACCAAATATTGACTTGTTTCGTATATATCGTCAATATTGACTTGTATTACACAAGTAATACACACAAAAAAAAAAAAAAAAATAGACTTGTTTCGTCACATTGAAAACAGAGAGAGTCTTCACTAATTAATCAAATATTATGATATATATATATATATATCATGTTAGATTTGATAATTACATATATTGTATTGTCACCGACAGTCCCAACGCGTTACAGGCTACACCAACTTGCGATAATTATTATTTTGAAACAACGTTAAAGGGAAAAAAAACAAAAGTAATTCATTAAAATTTGAAATAATAACCGTTACAAAAAAACGTGTTAAGATTTTATCAAAAGGCGTAATTAGGAGTTAAAAATGACGAAAATGGACTTGTCAATCCTCACACGTCGTCACGTTTTCCTTAAGAGAAGATCACATTCCGTAAATGTCTGTCTAAAAGACGTGCAATGATGTCTGCTTTCTCTATATTCTCTTTTTAATGACTCAGCTTTAGATATATATTTAGACAATCGGACTCCGGTTGTTAAAAAAATCTATACAAAGACAATTAGGTAAGATGTGTTGAATTTTCTGATCACTAATTCAGAAAATAACTTGGAATTATAATACTATCTGTCTCTCTCTTCCTCTGTCACATCATTTTTTCCTCAAATAGCTATTCACATACCCAGTTGCAAGAACAATTCTCATCCCTTTATAAATCTTCACTTGATTCATCTTCTTACAAGAAAGCAAAAGAAAAAATTAAGAATGAGTGGTAAGTATCTGTCTTTAGTAGTGTTCATTGTATTGGCATTTAGTTTTGCTCTTGCCAAGGACAACTCTTCAACACCAAGAATAAGAAGAAGTGATTTTCCAGAAGATTTCATTTTTGGGTCTGCTACTTCTGCTTACCAGGTTTTTCTTTTATGTTTTCTTCTCTTTAATATGATTATTATTTTTAAAATAAATCCGACCACTGATCAAAACAAAAACCTAGGTTGAAGGAGCTGCTCATGAAGATGGTAGAGGACCAAGTATCTGGGATACCTATTCTGAAAATTACCCAGGTTTTATTTTTGTTTTAAAAAATCCATCCCCAATTTTTTAAGTATAAGAATATTTAGATTCAAGATCCATGAACTTAGTACAGATGTATATGTTTGTGAATGATGAATTGTGAGACTTGAAAATAATGAGACCAAATTCTGAATTATCCCTGAAAAAAGCTTATGTACTCTGTTTTGATTCTTCAATGTTAATAATTTGGAACTCATATTTATTTTAATTTTCCAGAGAAGATAAAGGATGGTAGCAATGGGTCTGTTGCAGATAACTCTTACCATCTTTACAAGGTAATTTATGCTTTAAAAAAAAATATTGTAAAAAATAAATTGATTTTCTTATATCCACTGGCGTCAAAATCAGTCACATTCTTTGAGTACGATATTATTAAAACAGGAAGATGTGGCTTTATTACATCAAATTGGATTCAATGCTTACAGATTCTCAATCTCATGGTCGAGAATCTTGCCTCGTAAGATATCTCTTCTCTTCAAAGGTTGTTCAAATGAGATTTGATTAATGGTCAGTGCCAATATTAATGAGTTGTATTCTTCTTTAGGTGGGAATGTAAAAGGAGGAATCAACCAGGCGGGTATTGACTATTACAACAACTTGATCAATGAGCTTCTGTCCAAAGGTAAAAAGACAAATATATGACAGAGGCGCTAATGTAACGCTCTCTGTTTTATACTATTACTTTAGTTAAAATTTTAGTGATATAAAAATGTTTTGAAAAGCTAAGCTTTAAGTCTTAGATTTCAAATTTGTTTCACAGTATTATACATTTTTACTTATTGTTAGATTCTCTTCTAATGACTTTCAATTCATCATACATGCATTCTTTTCTTAAATCTACATTTGTAAAAGTCATAAAAGAAAAGTAACGCTTCCAAAAGAAAAAGTCAGTTAAAATTAAAAATTATTTAATGGGGTCCAACTCGAGAAAACCAGATTGTACTGCGATCCAAAACAAATAATGACTAGTTTCATTTCCCGTTGGATTTGGAAACATCACATTTTTTAGTTATAACACTTTGAAGGGAATCTTCTGACTTTATAATCTTATGTTACTGTACACAGAAATTATCTTTCTTCAAAATCCTTCAGTTAAAGATATGCTTTACTAATGTAAATATTATGTTACTGTACACAGGAATTAAGCCTTTTGTTACACTTTTTCATTGGGACACACCACAAGCTCTTGAAGATTCTTACGGTGGTTTCCGAGGCGCAGATATTGTGTAAGTCCTCCATTTTTTTTAAGCATTTGTGATATCAAAATGATTTTGAAGTTTGCCATTACAATAACCATGACCGATCAAACTAATCAATATAATCCGCTGTTCTCTTTGTAATGAAATAGGAACGATTTTCGCGATTATGCGGATATTTGTTTCAAGAGTTTTGGAGATAGAGTGAAGCATTGGATGACATTGAACGAGCCATTAACAGTGGTGCAACAAGGATATGTTGCAGGTGCAATGGCTCCAGGAAGATGCTCAAAATTCACAAACCCTAATTGCAACACTGGAAATGGTGCCACCGAACCTTATATCGTTGGTCACAACCTGATCCTTGCTCATGGAGCAGCAATGAAAGTCTACAGAGAAAAATACAAGGTCAGAAAAAGAATATCTAACTAAGCATATCGAAAAGTCTATATTACGCATCGATGGAACTATGTTTATTTTGGTCCATATTATGAAAAATCTGCTCCCAAATCTTGTTCAACAGGCATCTCAAAAAGGTCAAGTGGGTATTGCTTTGAACGCGGGTTGGAATTTGCCTTATACAGAATCAGCCGAGGATCGGGCAGCCGCGGCACGAGCCATGGCCTTTACATTTGACTACTTCATGGAGCCTCTTGTCACTGGTAAATATCCGGTTGATATGGTCAACAATGTAAAAGGCGGTCGGTTGCCTACATTCACTGCTGAACAATCTAAGATGCTTAAGGGTTCATATGATTTTATTGGCATCAATTATTACTCTTCTACTTATGCAAAGGATGTAACATGCTCCACCGAAAACGTTACAATGTTCTCTGATCCTTGTGCCAGCGTCACAGGTCCCTTTTCTTATCATACAAATTTTTTTTTTAAGCATTATAAAGTAAATAATTGAAATTTTACGAGTTTTAAAACTGTGTTTGTATTTGAATCAGGTGAAAGAGAAGGAGTTCCCATCGGTCCTAAGGTACTTGTCTAGACTCAGAGTCTCATTACTTGTAGTTATGATTTTTTTCGATTTTTCTTTTGTTAATCTCAAAATCTAATAAGCGGTAATCTAAAAACTTTTTCATGTGCGGTTTTTTTACTTTTTAGGCTGCATCGGATTGGCTTTTGATATATCCCAAGGGAATTCGTGATCTAGTCCTCTATGCAAAATACAAGTTCAAGGATCCTATCATGTACATAACCGAAAATGGTATTTCACACTAACAACTGTTTCAATTCTCCGAAGATAAATCTCTTAGTCTTAGTTTCCTAATGATATATTAATTTTTGTAGGGAGAGATGAAGCTAGTACAGGTAAAATTTTCCTTGGTGATGGTGATAGGATTGATTACTACGCTCGACATCTTGA
The DNA here is from genome assembly GCA_028015245.1 of Cardamine occulta. Classification (NCBI taxonomy): domain Eukaryota; kingdom Viridiplantae; phylum Streptophyta; class Magnoliopsida; order Brassicales; family Brassicaceae; genus Cardamine; species Cardamine occulta. Next base: position 17,556,708 of record CM051377.1, read on the forward strand.
AATGGTTCAAGACGCTATCTCGTAAGCATCATTTAATATCAAATCTTAAGAATCCTAATTCCCACACAAAAATAAATGCGAAAATGCGGCATAACCTATTTAATTGTGTTGCAAATGCTTTTGTTAAATGGCAAATTCAGGGTTGGAGCCAATGTGAAAGGATTTTTTGCGTGGTCATTGCTAGACAACTTTGAATGGGCAATGGGATATACTGTCCGGTTTGGGCTGGTTTACGTGGATTACAACGATGGATGTAAGAGATATCCCAAAAAGTCGGCTCAATGGTTTAGAAAATTGTTGAATGAAAAGAAAAATAATTGATGAGATATGCATCATTCCATTATATTAATTCCTCCATTGCTCTGAGAGATTTATTATCCTTTTTTTTCCTTTTGAAATAATGAGCCATGGTTTTAGTTATTTTTTTGAACTCGACATTTTACTTTAATACAAGTATGTAAAAGCTTGTGGTATACTGTATGCTAATCTTTCGATGTTACTCGACGTATAAGGAAAATTAAGATTAAACGAATTTCGTTAGGAAACGAGAAAATGTAAAAAGGTATATGCATAGCTTTTAACATCAAATAATTAATTTCAGCTTACACTTCACATCAAAAATAATCTTTGAATTTTGAAAAAATGGCTAAAAGGGTGGACTCTTTCATCCTCTTTTTGATAATCTCATGGTTTTCAACGATGATCATTAATGGTATGTTGAGTTGGATTATTTGGAATATTTGATTTTTCGAGATTGTGATGATCCCAATATTGGTTATAGCATGTGTGAGTGACAGCAATGCTAACATAGTATATAGTATTTATATTATTCGCTCTGATGGGGGAATATTCTATTATACGCTTTTTTTTTTGACATTTTCTATTCTACGCATTCAAACTGAATAAAATATGACTAAAACCAAAAGTATATATAATCCCTACGACGTAAAAAAAGGAAAGAACATATAAGCCTCTGATCCATAAATGTCCTTTTCTTGTTAATTTTTAGCATGTGGATCATATATAATAAAATCATTTTCTTAAATATTCTGTTTTTTTTTTAATTCTTTAACAAGAAAAAAA
>CM051377.1:17557890-17607890 GCA_028015245.1 Cardamine occulta
CATACAAGTTTGTTAAATATTATAAATCAATGACTAAAATGGTACATCACTCAACATAGGTCTGTCCCAAAATTTCCGTCAAAAACAAGTAAAAGTTTGGATGATAACAGTAATAACATTTAAATAACACATAAAATAAAAATGTGTGGTAGGCTAGTGGTAAATCAATTCCTTGTGTCCCGAGTTCAATTTATTTTTGGGACGAGAAAATATTTTTTAAATATAAATATATTAAAGACTGATTTCGGATATTAAGAAAAATTATGGAGCAAAGATTCAAAACTCTTACGTTTATAAAAAAAACACATAAAATAAAAATATCATCATAGCGTGGAGTCTATTTTCAAAGTAGATAGTATTAGATATAAGTCGTTAAGTAGGAGGGTTAAAATGGATAAAAATCTATAAGTTGATCTGATCTATTTATTATTTTAGTAGAATTAGTTTGAACTTGTATATCCATATAAATAAATAAGTTTTGGTGGATCAACCCTAATAGATTTGTGGGTTTAGTAGACCAACTTATTTGGGTTTTGGATTATCCATGAATCTACCATTAAAAATAAATTTAATAAATTTATAATAAATATAAAATATCTAAACCCTAAAACAAGTATTAAGATTCTAGGTTACCCATGGTTTTATACTTTAATGGATTTATAGTTTTAAAATTTTGTGATACATATATTTATTTTAATAACTATATATTTTATTTAATTTGTTACATGGAAATTCTTGTTAATTTTATAATTATATGATTTGTTTTAGATTTTTTTTATTTATTTTTAATTTATATATGCATAATCTATTTAACCAATAAGTTTAGCGATTGTGAGTTTGGATATATAAATTTAAACCCATAAAATAAATAGGTGAATTAAACCCGTCTATATAAATCTAGAGTCCAAATGAATTTATGTCAGATCGGATCGGATCAGATTATCTATTTTGACATTCTTACCGTTAAGTGCTATTTTAGCAACGTATCCAGTTTTGACTGTTCTAGACTACAAAGTAGAATGGAGAATTTTCTACTGACTAAATTACGCTTATCCAGTCTTGACTGTTCTAGACTACAAAGTAGAATGGAGAATTTTCTACTGACTAAATTACGCTCAATCCTAATTATTATTTTAAAGACTAGTCAATGCAAATTTTGGAGAAAATATTTGTTTCTCATGACAAAACATTGTACAAGAGTATCCAACATGATGTCAATTTGTGTATATCTTCGCATTAGATAATTATTAAGATTGAATGTCGATACCGAATTATCATCTTTAAAATGGATATTATTGTATTATAGAAGAATGGTCGTCACTTATATAAGTTGTAACATTGTCTAATTGATATGTAAGCATCAATTTTAATATAAGTGAGGTTTTTTTTTTGATAAAGAATATAAGTGAGGTTAAGCCTATTAAGCCTATTAAGCCTTCAACTTTACACTAATTTCTAATTATTTCAAGGTTCTAATGTCTTTTCTCACGACGAAAACATATAGTCTAGTTACTTGTACTAATATTTTTTTTGCATCAAAATAAAATATCAAAAATACTCTTTTTGGTTCCAAAATTATCCCAAAGAAAGGAAAAATACTGTTCTTCACGCCGTTGAACTTAAGAAAAGCATAAGAGTTAAAAGTTAAAACTCAACTGTTCTCTTTTGCATGTATTGGAACAATGGCCATCAACTTAAGCAGCAAGTGAAGATTTTTCAAATAACAAGAAGTCAATAGAGGCGACTATTGGACCAAATAGTCTAAATATGATCCAAATACACGATTAGTTATACACAATTTTGAATGTTTCAAAATCAGTAGTTCAATCGATCAATTTAATTGATGTTTTAAGTAGAAGTTAAATGAATCCTAACTCTTTTTTTTTGGTTAATAGTAAATTCAAAGTTCGAGTTATGAGTTATGACTATGAAAAAATGGTTTTACCCTTTCGCATATACAATACTAAAAGCTGCTTCCAGTACTAGTAAAAACAAATGGGTGAGAGAACGCTGTTTTGTTTGGTTGATCACATGACATTTGAATCATTATCAAAATGAGGGTCAGAGCTGCCTGGGCCTAAATTAATGGCCGAAACATTCCCAATTTTGGCAACGCCCAACTTTTATAAAAGTATATGTAACTTTTTTTTTTTTGGTTAAACTAATTAGATGTTTTTTAAATAAATAATTGTGTGTAACAGATTAGTTGTGGTCACTAGCCACGTATACTAGTACAAACTTATGAATGAAGACATGATTGCGACCATATCCAGACTGAATATACTGGATGAACCATATATACACTGCCAGACTGCCTGCAATTGCATGCACGGCTTCTCACGAGCCAAAGTGGAGTCTAAATGCTAATATTATCCATGTTCAAGAATAAAATTGCCCATGCCATATATATATATATATATATGGAATATTCTTGTTTTAAATTTAATTAGTTGATTTTAATAAAATTGATTTTAATATTTTATATAATAAAAGATATATCTATATATATATATGTGAAACACTGATTTGTACTGTCGGACTTTTACATATAAATTAATTATGTTGTTTTATTTAATATATTTCTTCTTTTACGTGCATTTCATTCATTTAAATCAAATTTCTTATTTAATTTTAGAACTGCCGCAAATTTGTTTCTTAAATAATTTACAAACAAAAAGAAAATCAAACTTCCGGTCTTCTTATATCGAATCATACATTTCTGTATATCAATGATAAAAATTAAGAAATATTGGGTTATCCATATATCCGCTTACGGTTAATTGTTCTATCCCATGTAATATTGTATTGTCACTTCGACACAACTTAGAATGTAAATTTTTTTTTGCCAAGAATTAATTAAAATATTTGTTTTTATAAGGGATTAAATTATTTTTTATATCTAGGTTACTAATATCAGTTCAAATAAACATTAAACCATATATATAAGGAACAATATCTGGATCCATGAAGGTACCATGTTCATCCACCAATAAAATAAAAGGAACAGTATCTGGATAATTGAATGCATGATAATTCACATTCTTTTATATTTGCATGGAATTTAATCTTTGTAACGTTTTGTGGAACTGGAATTGGAGGTTTTTGATAAACATTACAAAATTTCAGAACAACTCGAAAAAATTGAAAGGTTGTTTTTTTTTTCTTTGTCAATCAACAATTGAAAGGTTCTTTTAAATTTCAATAACTGACACTCCAATATATTCCTTTAGTAATATAAAACTCCAATTTCATGTGAAAAAAATAAAAACAAACTCGACAAAAAGGGTTTGGATTGTAATGAATGTTACATCAACGGCCACGCTTACTTCAAAGGCCGTAAAAGGAAACGTCAGCTTTTTGAACATGAAAGATGTAAGTGTTTCCAGAGAGTTTTACATGCAAAAAAAGTTTCCGACTGGACACTGAACATAGTCAATATTAAGACCACATTCAGTCTCCACTTGTCCAAACACAAACGTACATGCATAGATACACATATTCATATAGAATTGAATGTAAGTAGTGATCCCGACCACATTCAAACATGAAGATGAACAGAAGCTAAGAATACGGTCGAATTTGGGGGTAAAAGCAAAAGGAAACCAAAATTGAATTCTCTTCCTTATTAATTTCCATAATTTTCCTAGTAAAGAAAATTAAAGGTAGATCATTTGTTAATCTTAATTAAGTTACCTTTATGATAATAATACATGTTGATATGACTATAAGGATATACCTTTCCACGTAGACTACGCCTCGAGACTAATTAGTAACTACGTCACGAGACTAAGTTCTCTATATAAGAGACGAGAAACGCTTAGTTTGTAACATCTACGATTACGAATATCAGTTTATATCACTTTGAAGAAATTTTTAAAATTTTCAAAACACAAAAAGATATGAAGGTGCATTTTTTCATCCTCCTTTTGATAATCTCATGGCTGTCTAAGAAGGTTATTTCTATTTCTTCTGAATCTCGAGTACTAGACCGTCGTAGTTTTCCCGATAATTTTGTTTTTGGAACTGCTGCATCGGCTTCTCAGGTAATTTAAGTTGGTTGGTTATATGGACTTAAATATTGTTGTGTGACATTGGAAAAATGATGCCAAATCGGAGATTCGTACGTACTTCTATGTGCGTTACCCTTAGATGTGGAAATTATTCCAAGAAGTTAATTTGAGAGCGATATAAGTCAGCCGTTTTAAATTCGTTGCTATTAAGATGACGTCGTTGATTTTATTCATCACTTTTTGTCTATGTCGCCATGAACAAGAACTAAAAAAATGGAATACTTTTGTAACTATTGGGTTTTCTATAATGTTTTTTTTTTTTGCCTTCAATTTTGTTTATAAATTAAAACTGCCCCCTCTGTCTATTATGTAGTACGAAGGTGCAACAAGCGAAGGTGGAAAATCGCCAAGTATATGGGATTACTTTAGCAAAACGTTTCCAGGTCTCTTATTACAATTGTAGTAAAAATGTATATATACACATGCACATATATTAGTGACTCATAGTTTTAAAGTGCTTTTAAATTTTCTAAATGCAGAAAGAACCAATATGCATAATGCAGATGTAGCAGTCGATTTTTACCATCGTTATAAGGTATTACAATCTTGGATGCCAAACGATTTTGTTTCTTTGTTACTTCACGGTCGATAAACTTTTTATCTGTGTTATTTTGGACCCATTATTTTATTTTTCCAAATTATTTAAATGAACAAAAAATAAATAAATCAGGATGACATCAAGTTGATGAAAGACCTAAATATGGACGCTTTCAGATTTTCGATTTCGTGGGCTAGATTAATACCCAGTAAGTGAATTTATAATATATTTTTACTATATATATATACCTTTAGTACAATTAATATGTATTTTCATATTTTGGTGGATTTTCTTAATATTTGGTATTACTTTGATTCTTTGAAGGTGGAAAGTTAAAGGATGGAATTAACAAAGAAGGTGTACAATTCTACAAGGCTCTCATCGATGAGCTTATTGCTAATGGTAAGCTGACTAATCAATTAAATCAAACCTATATGATGAACATTAACTACAGAGCATCTTATATTATGTGGTCTGATATGAGCAAACTTATGCAGGCATTGAACCTTCGGTGACCCTCTATCACTGGGACCATCCTCAAGCTCTGGAGGACGAGTATGGTGGTTTTTTAAGCCCTCAAATAGTGTAAGCGAACTTAACAAATTATTTAAAGACATATACTGATATACAATTAACTATCTTTTATGGTTATTATATCATTGACATGCACATAAAAATAAATTACTACTAATAATTATTTTTAATTCTCTTAAACAGAGAAGATTTTCGAGATTTTTCAAAAGTGTGTTTTGAAGAATTTGGAGATAAAGTTAAGATGTGGACTACTATAAACGAGCCTTACATCATTATTGCTGCGGGCTACGATTCAGGAAACAAAGCTGTTGGAAGATGCTCGAAATGGGTCAATAGTCAGTGTCAAGCCGGTGATTCGGCTATCGAGCCTTACATTGCATCACATCACCTTCTTCTTGCTCATGCTGCAGCTGTACAAGAGCTCCGAAAATGTAACAAGGTGCATAAATATGTAGATACTTCAAATTTAAATAATGTACATTTTGATTATTTTCTTCAATTTTGATATATATAAATTCATCCCCAACCATTTGTGTGACAGACTTCACAAGACAGTAAGATTGGGATAGTATTATCGCCTTTGTGGTTTGAGCCTTACGACTCTACTTCTCATGCCGACATCGAAGCTGTTAAACGAGCCCTTGCCAATGAACTAGATTGGTAAGTTGTTATATACTTTAGATAAACACAACACAATGGCTTTTGTTTTCATTCAACATAACGCAACATAATGTTGTTTCTCTCGTAATCGTATAAAATATGTTTATATTTATTTATTTTTCGAATATATTAGGCATTTAGATCCAGTTATTCACGGGGATTATCCAGAATTAATGAAGAAACAACTCGGAAATAGATTACCTTCTTTCACCGCTGAACAATCAAAAATGTTGAAGAATTCATCGGATTTCATTGGAATAAACTATTACACTGCGCGCTACATTGCTCATCTTCCTCGTGTTGATATTGAAAGACCTCGATTCAAGACTGATCAACAGCTCGAATGGAGAGGTAAGATGCTAATGTTAATATCCGTACAAATATTTCTTTGTATGACTAAATATATATCCTAAACTAGTTTATATGTCTATGTTTCTGAACAGTAACAAATCACAGTAATCACCAAATGGGACCAGGGGTACGTACTTTTCAACTAGTTTTAATTAAAAAAAAAAATCAACATCTCAAAGGTTCTAAGAATATCATCAATGTTTGTTTTTGCCTCACAGGAAGATCGAGGCATACTCCAATCATATCCAGAAGGTTTACGGAAAGTTCTTAACTACATTAAAGATAAATACAATAACCCTATAGTCTACATAAAAGAGAACGGTGAGAATTTTTTTCTTAAGTTTTTTTAATCTATTAAACCGTTAAATTTTATCCCTTTGTTAATATTTACATGCTAAATTTTTTTTGTAGGAATTAATGACTACGACGACGGTACAAAATCACGAGAGGAGATTCTCAAGGACACATTTAGGATAAGCTACCATGAGGATCATCTCCAACAACTCCACAAAGCTATAATGTAAATTCTGGTCCACAATTTTATAAAAGCGGATCTGATTGTTTTAAAAGTAAACACTTTCACATATTAATTAAGATATTTTATATTAAAAACATAATCTTTTTAGCTATTAATTGATCAAAATTCGTTTCAAAATTTCAAATGATATGATTTAAATTTTAAGATAGTAAAATAATTTAAAATGTATGTAAAACGTGAATGAAAAAGTTATATAAAAGAAAGCGACCCTGCATTACCATTTTATTAGTGATTTTAATTTTTTTTTACTGTTATAACAGAGAGGATGGATGTGACGTCAGAGGATATTACACGTGGTCTTTGCTTGACAATTTCGAGTGGGAGCATGGATATTCTACTAGATTCGGTCTCTACTACATCGATTACGACAACGATCTCAAACGTTATCCCAAAGATTCCGTTAACTGGTTCACGCAGTTTCTCAGTAGACCGGTCGTAAAAAGTAAAGAAATAGAGGAGGATGAAGTATGGGATGTATCACGTGAGGAAGGAACTAATAAGACTTTCGATGATTCTGAAGGATTCGAAGCATCGGTTGGTTCGATTGTCTATCTCATGACGAACACATCGAGAAGAGAAGAAAAAGAAGAAGAAAGAGATCGATGCGCTTTTGGATATCTTAATGATCAGTTTGGTTTCTTGTTTGGATCATATAATTCCTTGGAACTTTAAAAGACGTTTTATGGAGTACGTAGAACGTTTTTTAGACCTTTAGATTTCTTTGATTTATCTATGAACATTGTCGATGTAGGAAGAAAATTGTTGAATGAAAATTAAAACAACTAATGAGATATGCATAATTCATTTTATTGCTCTGATCTTTGATTTTTTGTTTCCCTTTGAAAATAACGAATCCGACCGATAACTTTACGCGTACGCAAAAACGCTCTTGTATACTGAAATTTCTTTTGATGTATAATGAATTGATGATAGAAGAAGTTCGTCAATCCATTCCAAAACTGTTGAAAATATTGCTAACTCTGATTTAAACGTTACCACTAGAGGAATTTCACATGGCAGATGTTTCACACTTGTTTCAGAGTCCGGATTTGAGTCTTTGAAATAGAATTTGGTTTGAAAACGATACCCTTTTTTTAAATAAATACTCCTTCTGTTCTTTATTAATCATATTTTTAGAAAATAAATTTGTTTTAAAATGATACAATTTTTAAATTTTCTATATAGTTTTTATTAGCCATTGATGATGGATTGTAAAATTTAAGAAAAATGACTAAATACTATTTATTTAGAGTTATTAAAAATTATTAATCACACAAAATAATGCATTTAAAACTAGTTTTTAATATGTTTTCTTAATATGTGTAAAAATGGTAGAAATAAAATCAATTAGAAACAGATGTAGTAATTTATATTATTTCATTACTGTACATAATAATAAATCTTTAACTTACCAATTTGCAAAGAATGAAAAAGCTAATGTTTTTATACTGTACATTGGAATAGCACAATTTACGCAGGAAGACTACAGAAAAAGGAAACATGGCTATTGAAGGAAAAAATTAATAATACCAAAAAAAATCAATGGATGCAAATCATTGTAATAAAACTATAATGTTCTAAACAAGAAATGATTATCATTTTCTCTATTTTCAACTATACTAGTGAAAATTATATGTTGTAAAATTTTGAATTATATGTTAAATTACAAAAATTAAACCATTTCTATTATAAGTATTATAAATACAATTTTGTAGATTTGCGCTAAAAAAAATTGTTTTTGAAAGGCACAAATTGATTGGGCTTTAGACCAGTCCGTTATGGTCCAATTTTAATGTCGAAAAAAAGTTATGTTCTTTTCTTTGTGGATCTTTTAAATTATATTAGGAAAATAAAATTACTTGAATTGATTTGTCTAGTTATTATTTTCTAATAGTCATCAAACGTAGTGATGGGAAAAAGGAAAAAAAATTAAGTAGTGGTCTTCCAGTGATTTGGGATTGAGCATGTGCTTGCCATAAAACAGATTCGACTTTACTTGCTCACCAAACCTGCAGAATATCTGTGCGAAAAAAAACTAAGTATAAAGAGGATTAGTCTGGGTTTAAAGCCTGAGACTTACCTTTTGATTACAACAAAAAAAAAAGAACGTAAAAACAAAGTCTGATGTGTTGGGATCTCTTAAATCTATGGCTAAATAAAATCTACGGCCACGAACTAGTCCTTATAAGGAGCCGTAAAAAACAAAACACAAATCTGGATAGTGACATTGCAAGTTTCGAGGTATGTAACGTAAGAGTTCCTTAAGGAGAAAAGAAGGCAACGTTAGAGTTATAAGTTATTTAAGGAAAAAAGAAGGTAACGTAAGAGTCCATTTATTGGGCAAAAATATTCGACTTCATCTTTTGTAATTTGTACTGGTGTCTACATTTTTATTATCTACTTCTCTTGCGTTACACATGAATATAAATTTTTAATATCTTTGATATAATAATAATAATAATACTATTGCTAATAATAAATATTACTTATTTTTCGGCACACCAACATAGTTTTCTTATTTCATAAAATTTGTTTACTTTTCACTAATATTTATGGGATATATGACATTTCAAAGTAAGAGGTTTGCTAACGAAATTATGATTACATATCCTTGGATTCTAGTACTCTCCTCCAAATGTTGTTACTTAGTGCTAATTTATAGAAGTTAAATGTAATTTAGTACTTTTCTATAACATTATAAATGATGTTTTATAAAAAGATTTTGCCCAAAAAAATATTTTTATTTTATCTTTTTTAACTATTGGTATTCTGTAGAGATTTATTTTTAATTTTTTGATATCTTTTAAAAAAATAAAAATACTGTTTTAATATAAAAGGACAAGAAAAATACATAATTTATTAGTTTGTTCATTTGTAGGCAAAAATCTTGAACATCACTTACAAATTACAATAGAGGCACTAGATAATACTCCCTCCATTTTTTCACCAATAGAGTCGTTAAAAGTTTTTGCATATATAATTAAGAAAACTTTTAAATCTTCTTTTTATCCTTTATTATTATCAAACACTTAATTCTAATTTAGTTAGATTAATTGCTAAATTAATGTCATATTTTTAACGACCAATTCTAAAAGACAGCATTGCTTTATTAGTTAATTTTAAAGTCAACGTCTGCGTCATTCTAATATGCACTACTATCAATTAATAATATTTCCATAGGAAATCGAAATTTATATATATATATATATATATATATATAAATCTTTAATAATAGAAATGTCGTTTTAAATTTTAATAACCAAACCTCCAACTCCACTTCCACTAATAAAAAAATATTCAATAAAACCAATTTAGATAGGATACTAATGAGTGTAACTGCCACAATTTCATCGAAGTTAGTAAAAAGAAAATGTCAGCTTTTTGAACATGAGAGTTGTAACTTGTAAGCATTTTCAGAGAGTTTACATGGAAAAAAGGTTTTGGCCATCAGGATATACATTGCCACGTAGATCAACGTCTCTTCACAACACTAAACTCTCTCTCTCTCTCTCTCTATATATATATATATATATATATATATATATCAGAAGAGAAGCACATTGTTTGTAACGTCTACAATTTTCAGCTCTTATCACTTCTAAAAAAATACATAATCGTTAGAATCGTAAACCCAAGAAGATGAAAATGAGGGTGCAATTTATCATTCTCCTTTTGATAATTGCATGGCTAACAAAGAAGATTTCTTCTCTTCCTCCCGAATCTCGAGTACTTGATAGAAGTGATTTTCCTGATGATTTCATTTTCGGAACAGCTACGTCGGCCTTTCAGGTAACTTAAGTGGTAACTATAACATGCACTACCAAAAAATGGTAACATGAAATAGGTAGTCGGGTTATTTCGAAAGTTTTGATGGTTTGTTCAGCTTATAATGATACAATTGGTCATTGGCTTTATTATATTTGTAACAAATAATATTCGATGTAATCGTATATAACTATCAGTCCTTTTGATGTCGAAATATTCGAAAAATAACTAGTTAAAAGTAATATAAGTCATTTTCAAAAAAAAAAAAAAAAGAAAAAAAGAGAGTTAGTTTCCTTATAAAGATGTTGCAAATTCAATGATGTTGCTGAGTTTCTTCTCCAACTTTTGTTTACGTCACCATAAATAATAGATAGGAATATGAAATAGTTTTCAAGATTGGTTCTACAAAAAAAAAAAATTATTGTTTCTATAAACGATTTAAGCTGGAAATATCTGCATTATGTAGATCGAAGGTGCAACATCTGAAGGTGGAAAATCGCCATCTATTTGGGATTACTTCAGCCACGCTTTTCCAGGTCTTTTTATATTTTAAACTATTATTATATAATCATTACTAATATATATATATATATAGTGACTAACAGTTGTATAACAAGTTACAATATTTTGAAATGCAGAAAGAACCAATATGCAAAATGGAGATGTAGCTGTCGATTTTTATCGTTGCTATAAGGTATTATAATTTTTGATGTGATTTTTTTTTCATTTTATTGTTATTTCAAGGTCGAGAATAAATTATTTTTGTTATTGTGGGCCCATTATTAATTTTAACTAATTAGTTAAACGTACAAAAATTATTAACCCAGGATGACATCAAGTTGATGAAAGAGCTACATATGGACGCTTTCAGATTTTCTATTTCTTGGGCCAGATTAATACCTAGTAAGTAAGATTCTTCACTCACACTATATACAACAATATATAAATATGTCTATTATTATTTTTCATTTTGGGTGGGCACGTTGAAATCGTGATATAACTTTTGACCCAGTAATTAAAGTGATACCACTTTGAATTTTAAGAGGAAGACCTTTCACTTATAGTTATATCAACGGATCATTTTATTGATATATATCATAATAAATAAATTTCACAGAGCTAATCGACAAACAACGTTGGAAAAAAATATGACAATTAACATTAATATTGTGTAGTTATACAAAAAAAGATGATCTAACAAAAAAAATTCCTTCGTAATTAGGAATTTTTTTTTTTTTTGATAAAAACTTAGGAAGTTTTTATTTGATAGATTTTATAACAGATAGAATTATTCATGGCTTGAATTTTAAGCCTCATATATATGACCAGTTGAGGTACAATCAATATCATGGCTTGAAGTTTTTGTTTTGTTTTATACAAACTAACGTCATGGTTAATAAGACAGAATACTAATGTTCCAAGTGCATTCCGCAGCTTTCTGACTTTCTCATAAAGGCAAATTTTTATTTTTCCTTATGTGGACGGGTTCCTTATAACATTCTCAAGGAACAAATATCTAGGGGACAGGAGATAACTCTACCTTGTTTTTCTTTCTTATTAAACAAAAAGTACCTTTGGATTTTATAGAAATTTAATTCTTAATATACTGAGAAAACGTGAAATGTTTAAAGAAGGAAAAAAAAAATTTAAGAGGAGAGGGGGAGACCGACATACATTAATAAACTAATTTTATCATCAAATGTTCCATTTTATAAGATTTTAGAGACTATGTTTTTACGTTATTTTTTATAATTTTTATGTAAACTTGAATATTATTTAATTTTTTATGATTATTTCTGTTCTGTAATATTTTTTAATGGTTTTTTTTTTGCTTCATATGGTTTTAATTTTATGTGTTATGATAATTTATATTCTTTAATTTTATTTTAATTTTATTTTTGTTCAAATAAATTATGAAATATTTTGTAGAAAATTAAAAAAATATTTCACATGGTTTTATTTTATTTTTGAACAATTAGAGTTGCAACAATGTACGTCTTTCAAAGTTGAAACATGTTGTAGAAAAGGGGTTTATTTAAAAATTTGAAAGACGTGCGTTGTTGCCACTCTCATCAGGATTCGTAGCAAAGCTGAGCTTTAAGATTTCTTGTATGTTTTTATTCATTCCTGTTTTTAATAGAAAAACCTAGCTAACATGTTCTATCGTTGATATTTGTCTTCATAATTTTTGTGTTCGTTTTCTTTATGCTTGAAATGATTCATATGCAAGCCGAGAACCAGTAATCATTGTAAAATTGATTGATATTTTGTTCGAATCTTTTGTTATATTTACTTTTTATGCTTTGGTCACTTTAAGTGACTTACTTATGCGCATAATTAATCTATAATTTTTCTTTTACAAAAAAATTAAAAATCGGACCAAAGTTTTACATAAATGAACAGATTCAAGTTTCACAAATAAGTACCGAACCGAAAAAACAAAATACTATACGATGAAAAGAACAAACCCATAATCATACTAAAAATGCAAAATTTATTAAAAAAAATAATAGATATGTTTTCCAAATATTTCATCAATAGTGTTATATTGAAAAATTTCATGGTAAATAATAAATACAACTAAATATACCATTAGAATTTTTAAATTAAAAATAAACATCTAAATAAATTATGATTCAGGTATAAATTCATGCTTTATTTAATTAATATACAGTAAAACCTCTATAAATTAATAATATTGGGACCAAAAACTTTTATTAATTTATAGCGGTTATTAATTTATCGATAAATTAATAATTATTAATTTGTAGAGAGTTTTTCCGAATTTCAAAAAATGTTATATAAAAAGTAAAAAAAAATGAAGACAATATTTCGATGTGTTTTAATGCATTTACACATTAGGAAATAATCATTGCATATATAAAGTTTTTAATATTTTTTATGCAATTTGAGAAGATAATATCATATATTTTTGGTATTTTAAGAAAAATAAAGATAAACTCCAACAAAATTATAAATTTACGAATAAATAAATAACATTAGAATCATATTTCACTAAAATATTTTATATATACTACAAATTTATATGATTATTAATTTATGTTATTAATGAGATCATATATTTACATAGAGATTTTCAAAAAATTATTATCTTATCGAAATGTGTTAATTATTACACCGATCCAAATCGGGACCGATATACTTTATTAATTTAGAGAGGTTATTAATTTATCGAGTATTAATTTATAGAGGTGCTACTGTTGGAGATTTTATAATAGCGGTGCATTACGGATTAATATTTTCTTAATCACAACATATGCAAAAAAAATTCTAAAATTTTATTAATTTTATGTATTATATAATAATTAAAATAATAATTCATACTATTAAAATCACAATATTAGATAATAAAATAATTACGCTTGGTTATAAGGATTATTGTTAATTAATTAGAGATTAGTAAACATAATGACACTTAGTGTAATATTCTTTAAAACTATAAGGATAAAAACATATTTGTACTTCAATTTTTGATAGTATAGAGATACTGGAATTTTGTCTTTATCACTCTATATATAGTTTTTTTAAATCATATAAATGTCATTAAATAAAAAGTACTCCAGTTTAGTTACCATTTTACATCTATATTATAAACAATATATCGAATAAAATCACAATGTTATTCGATCTATTAACATTTATCATTTCCATGCATGGAAACTGTTTTAAATTGTAAAAAGTTGCAAAAATGTAATAAAGTTGGGCCCAGCATATGGGAATTGTAGACTTATCTTACCTTAGCAACAAAACTAGATGGCTTAATATTAACGAGAATCATTCTCCCAAACAACGAACTGTTGATCAACTATTTATAATCGGATTTTTCAATTAATAACAAAGGTCAATGAAAGCCAACTGATAAAGACTCATTCAAAAAAAACAAAAAAAGTGTCACGTGTATGCCCTAGGTTCCTCTCTTTTTTTCTATATATAACTACTTCCCCATGTAGTAACATTCCTCAGGCTACAATCAGCATATAAGCCCTAATTACATATTAAGTATTCATTCCATTAGTTTGCTTAATTAAGCTGAAAAATGGCAATTAAGCTGGCTCTTGTAGTCACACTCTTTTTAGCCTCATGGGTTGTTTCAAAGGGAAGAACTCTTACATTTTCGACGAAACCACTTGATCGTTTTAGTTTTCCTCCTGATTTTAGTTTTGGTGTTGCTTCTTCAGCTTATCAGGTTAGGTTTAATTGATGTAGTAGTGTTTCCTAAACCATTTACCTCAAACAATATATATTTTAGCTACTGCCTTAAAGTTTTGGAATTAAACTAATATATTAATGATATATTTACGTTCATGTCATTCAGTATGAAGGTGCAATTGAAGAAGGTGGGAGGACGTATAGCATTTGGGACAACTTCACACATGCATATCCAGGTCTGCGTTTATTATCTACTTCCTTTTCCTTTTCACTAAGAATTATTAATAAGTATAATATATGGAAACGTGAAATGGTTCTGGCCTTCTGGTTCGATTATAAATAGAAAATAACATGGGACGTTTTGCAGAAAGGACGACTATGGACAATGGAGACATAGCCGTTGATTTTTATCATCGTTACAAGGTATGATTCTTCTGACTTTAGTTTTGCCATAGAAGAACCATTTTTCTTGAAAAGAATGGGTTTTATTTTCATTGCATTAACTCATGTTTACCATAAATCCACGTATTGAATAAGCAGGATGACATTAAATTGATCAAGGAAATGAATATGGATACTTTCAGATTCTCCATCTCCTGGTCAAGAATATTACCAAGTGAGTAAACATTAAAAACTTCAAAATTTCTGTTGTAATAATAATTACATAATTTTGTCATATATACTTAATTACTCATTTGTTGATCTTTCAAAATTTTTGAATATTCAGGTGGAAAGGTAAGCGATGGGGTAAACAGCGAAGGAATTCAATTCTACAAAAATCTCATTGATCAACTTATCAAGAACGGTCGGTATACCCATATACTTAACACATCTAAAACTTTATAGTATTTCTGATCATACTATATTCAAACATTAACACAGGCATAAAACCTTTTGTAACTATCTACCATTGGGATATCCCTCAAGTTCTAGACGATGAGTATGGTGGCTTCTTAAGCCCTCGGGTCATGTAAGTAACATAAAAATATATTCTTTCATAAAATATAAAAAATAACACGTAAAAATTAATTTAATAACTTTTTTTTGATTTTTTTTCTTGATGTTAAATAGTGATGATTTCCGGAACTATGCTAGAGTGTGCTTCGAAGAATTTGGTGACATGGTCGATATGTGGACAACGTTCAACGAACCATATGTTTATAGTGTTGCGGGTTATGACAATGGTAATAAAGCAATGGGACGATGCTCGAAATGGGTAAACAACTTATGTGTTGCTGGTGATTCGAGCACTGAACCATATTTGGTCTCTCACCACCTTCTTCTAGCTCATGCAGCAGCTGTTGAAGAGTTTAGAACTTGTGAAAAGGTATAGATATAAAACAATATCTCACTATATTAGATATCAGTGAGTTTGAAAAAACTGGGCGGATCAACTTGTCTTGCAAGATATAACACCTTAATTAAATTTTGATTGAATAATCAATTTTTTTTTTGCAAAACAGATTTCACAAGATGCAAAGATAGGCATAGTGTTATCTCCTTTTTGGTTCGAACCTTATGATCTTGCTTCCCTTGCTGATAAAGAAGCAGTTGAGCGAGCTCTTGCCTCCTATATTGGTTGGTAAGTTGTCTAATTTACAAATTAGTTTTAAAACTCAAAATAAGCTCATGTACAAATTACTTATCTTGTGATTTATCTATGTAGGCATCTTGATCCTCTAGTCTTTGGAGATTATCCGAAAACGATAAAGAAAAACGCTGGAAACAGATTACCTTCTTTTACCAAAGAACAATCAGAAATGGTGAAAAACTCATTTGATTTTATTGGAATAAACTACTATACAGCTCGATTCGTCGCTCACCATCTTCACAGTGACCCTTCACGCCTTCGTTTCACGACAGATCAACACCTTGAGTACAAAAGTAAGAACCGACAAAACATAGCTTGGTTCTCTTATCCCTATTTTTTAATCTACTAGTAAAGCTTCAACTAAAATTATAATACTTTTTCCCTTTTTTGGTTAGCGACAAATCGTAGCGGCGATTACATCTCTTCACAATCTGTATGAAATCTTCAATATCTTTTTTTTTTTTTGGAATTTAATGCGAATTAAAGTTTTCGGAACAAAGCTTGACTTAGACTTATTCTTTTCAATTTCAGGATGGAGCCAAATTTCTCTATTCATATCCTGAAGGAATACGAAAGCTTCTAAATTACATTAAAAATAAATATAAGAATCCAACTATTTACATAACTGAAAACGGTAAGAACAATTGAGATAACTAAGTTCATTAATTTCGCTAATTCTCACCTAATTATTTTTGGTTAAGCAATCTTTTAATTCTTTTCTTCTTCTTTTTTGGTCAACGAACACTGTTTACTTAATCTAATTTCATTAAACCAAAAATAAATTGTAGGATTTGATGACTACGATGTTGGGACAATTCCACGTGAGCAAATATTAAAGGACACAGAGAGAATAGAATACCACGAAAAACATCTTCAAGAACTTCATAAAGCTATCACGTAAGGAAATTTCACTATATATACCAAAATTTTTGATTAATGACCAATAATTTTGTGTGATAATTGATATTGATGTGTATATAAACACAAATGCAGTGACGATGGGTGTGACGTGAGAGGCTATTTCGCATGGTCGTTGTTGGATAACTTTGAATGGGAACATGGATACTCGATGAGGTTCGGTCTTTATTATGTTGACTATTCAGACGATCTAAAAAGATATGCTAAAGATTCTGCCAAGTGGTTCAAACATTTCCTCGAAAGACCAGAACACCTGACAGTGTTGAATCTGTTTAAGAGCATCAAGAAGTGGTGGTATGCACCGCAGATTATCTAAGTTCCTTGGAAAAATTAGAGAAGCAAACAATTCAATCTTTTATTCTATGTGAAATATGTATGTAGATAAGTTTCCTTAATATACGTATAATAATTATAATTAAGGGAGTTCGAACTCTTTCGGAATTGAGTTTTTAGATCAAAAGAAGTTTGAACCGAGAATCCGACAAAAGCTAATATTGAAATTAATCCTTGGTCAATAAAACACGTATGATATTTACCATAGTAAAGTTTTTACCCAGAACCATTCGAATTCCGTGTTGATTTTTCCAAAACCATTCTGAACAGCACTGCATGAAACGGCGTATTGAAATGAAACACCGATTCAAGCCGCCTAATATTCTTGTCCTAAGGAGTCCATAACCTGTCTAATTTTTATGAGAACCGTTCAAAATTTTTAGCCGACATGATTTGATTTTTCAAACCTCTGTTTGACCAATGGTAAACATCGCTGAGTTCATTGAACCGTGCATGTGCTATAACTTTAAAATCTTATCTTTCAAAATCATCGCTTTTTCCTGATTTAGAAATAAATAATTAAAAGCCTCAATCAGCCGAAACAGAACACATTTGGTTGGGCTTTAGTCAATATATTGAGCAACTTTCCGTTTACTTTTCTAAATTAAATCACATCAAAGGACTAAATGGAAAAAAAAAAGGTACTAAACGAAAACATTGAATTGTCTCTTACCTAATATAATAATATTATGATATATTGAATTTAATTATCTGAAAGATAAGATTTTATATTTGGTAGTTTTTTATATTTTATTTGTGTTAGCTAAATATAATAATGAGAGTTTGATGATAGCATCCATCTAATGAAAAACTTAGATGTAATTTGTAATTGAATAAACTTTTCTTTTTTGAACTCAATTTATTATTGATGAAATTTTAGATTTTTTAATTTGTTGGTAAAAAGGAGAAATTTTAATCAAAAATTATAAATAGAATTCAAGTTGAACGAGCTAACTTATTTTGACATCTCCACGACTAAGGAAGAAGTAAAAGACTTGTGCAGATGTAAGATAGCTAACCATGATTAATGATGATATCTGGGTTTTGGGTAACCGGTTCGCTCTATATACCAAACCATTTAAGACATCCAGCCCGAAAATAGTTTTGATTTTCACTTCTTGGACATATTTTGGGCTTTAGCCCAATCGTGCAAGATTATCAGACCAAGTTTAACATTCTGCATTTTCCAATATTTTAATTATTTTCAAATAGACTGCATATAGAGGATAACAGCTTCGGATAGAGGACTTGACGACTGTGAACGGTGACAAACAAACGTTTATTCACAGACTCAGTATTTCAAGATGGGCTTGAACGATATCTCAAGAACTCTGCTCTTTGGTACCGTCATTTTTTATCCACGCAGGCTCGGTTTAACAAAAATAGTAGCCCGAAGGAAAAAAGATTGTGACCTTTTATATATTTATTATTTAAAATTTTAACAAATATTAGTTTTAAAATTATATGAAATTGTATAAAATATTTTATAAAACAATAATTATTTAGTTAAAACTGAAATTTAAATTTTTACTATATATACATAACCTAAAAATATAATTTTAATAGCTTAAAAAATATAAAATATTTTGGTGGTACTAAACGGTAATTTAGTCCGTTTGTCCTCTGGACCGAATCTGTATCCACGATATCTCAAGTACTCTGCTCTTTGATACCGTTATATTCTATCCAACTCGTCCTCCTATTTAATAGACTAGCAAGTAATATTAACATCTTCAGTTTAACTTTACATGAATTCTTCAAAATAAAATAAAAACTTTACGAATGTTTATCCAAGACTGCTTAGACTGGGACACGGATACTGTTTATATAGAATTTTGTTTTTTTATGGACTTCAAAACCTATTGGGCCGTGATTCAAAGCTTCAAGCACTTGGTTTTGAGATCCAAATTGAGCTAACCGAGTTAAATATTGGATTTTCGGGTCGTTGGATGACAACGCGGAGAAGAATTTTACTTGGAGTCACCCATCCACTTCTGTACCAAACTACCAATGAAAAAATTTCAACAGATCTTGACGAATTTATCACATCACGCCATTATTGCGTGCGCCAACGTATTATGAATAACTTCGCTTTTTATCACTGCGACAAGTAGATTGCATTATGTTAAAAAAGGTATGTACTACATACATCTCTTATTTCAGGGTTTTCTTACAGAAAATTATGATTTTATAATTTAATTAAAATTAATGAGTTTTTATCTATTATAATTAATACTAAACCGGAGTAATTTTGTATCACTCTTTTACAAAATACTATATCGGTTTAGTATTAATAATAATAGATAAAACTCATTATTTTAATTAAATTATAAAATCATTCCGGCTGCTATAAACTATAGTTCTCTAATCAGTGACTAAGTATTTAATATTTACCAAAGACGAGTTTTTCTTTCTAACAGATCTGAAGTTTGAGCTGTTTTGTGAAATTTTCTCTTTTTAAAAATCGACGCCAAAGTTGACCCATTCGACGCCACGTCATCAAGACTGCTTCTAACCTACACCGGTCACGCATTTCTACTGAAAATTACCAAAATACCTTCGATCTCTCTGGAGTCTCTTCTGTTATGAACGATTCAAAGTCAATGACGACCCTCCCCATGCCGCAATCCTAACAAAATGTTTGACAAAATTCGTTTGACAAAAACAAAAAACATTATGGTACAAATTCAGAATCAACACACCAATAAAACGAAGACTCGACGGACATCATCATTTCATAAAAATTGAAACATGTTGTTTATAATTATAGTAACATATACAAGTGTCGTTAGTTCAACTGATAAAGATCCTAGGCAAAACTTAGAGATCGCTGGTTCAAGTAATGTTTAGGACGAAACTAATATTATATGTTGTGGTTTCGGGTCTAGAGAAATTATGAGTTTTGGCCCAGAACTTCCTAATATTCAAAAAAAAAATGATAGTAACCTAATTAGGTGAAACTAAAAGATAATAATATTATTAAGATATACCCCATTAAAAAAAAGTATTAATATAAGATGACAATTTAACTAAAGCATTTGCGTTTTTCTTACCTTATTATTGGAATTTTAAGTTTAAAATTACGAATCCATTCCATTGATTAGGTTGTAGTTGGTTGGGTCCCATGGAACTGATATATATCAATTGACCTGTAGGGTCCTTTTCTTGGTATGAATACTATCTATAATTGATTATTGACCTATTATTTATTTAGATAATCTTACGGTAACTGTTAATTTAGTAGTAAGTGGGTGGACAAAAGTCGAAACTGAAACTGAATTAATAAAGTTTTAATTTTGCTAAATTTGACTTTTTGTAGCCTAAACAGACTATAATATTGAAGAGCTGAATTTATCAAGTAAAAAATGGATTATTGATGATTTATACAATGAAAACAGACAATATACACGCACAATTAAGAATAGTAATGGTGTAAACGATCCTTAAATCAAGTAGATCGGAAAAGGACAAATTTATAACTGATTAAAAATAGATGTATAAGTTTTTAAAATAAGACATACAGTAGAAACTCTATAAATTAATAATGTTGGGATCGGAAGATTTTATTAATTTAGAAAAGATATTAATTTATCGATAAATTAATAATTATTAATTTATATAGAGATTTTTTGAATTTTTAATTTATATAAAGATATATTTAAAATAAAACAAAATTCATATTTTTCTAAAAACATTTTTAACCTAAAATTCTTTATACTTTATAATTTATATATTATTTTATTTTATTTTCTATTTTTTTATAGTCTTAGGATATTTTTTCTTTCAATTTTTCATTTTGTTTTGGTGTTTACTTAGCATAAAAACTCACATAACCTAAATTTGCTTTTCATATTCTTCTTTTTAATTGATTAAACTAAAAAGAGTTAAGTTGTTGTTTGTCTAAAACTCGCATCCAATGGTTTCTCATCTTAAAGATGTTCCAAAATCAACAATGACAAATCAAATACGCAAAGAATTACGTGAGTACAAGAAAGATCATCCGACATGCACTCAAAAAGGTTTACAATTATGGGTTAAAAAAAAAGTTTCAATTAAAAATTAGTCAATGTACAATATCAAACACACTTAAACGTTCCGGTGAGTATCTTTCAGCTAATTTAGAGACGGAGAAAACTAAGCGACACAAACCAGCAAAATTTTCTGATATGAAAAAGTTGTTTTTGAGTTGTTTCCCCAATACCAAAATCATGTGAACGTGAGTGGAGATATAATATTGCAGAAGGTAAAAGAGACAATGAAACTTGTATACCCGCAAGAAGATTCGGAACATCAATTTTTTCAAAGCTGGCTTGAAAAATTTAAGTCACGACATGGTATCAAGTCTTTTCATCGTTTTTGAGTGAGTGGTTCAGTTGATACACATGACATGGAAAAGAAGCTGGAGCTTATAAGGAAAAAAATAGATCAATTCCCTAAGAAAAATGTTTTTAATATGGATGAAACTGGTTTGTTTTACAGGTTACAAGCTGATCATTTTCTTGGTACGAAGCAACTTGAAGAAAAAAAATAAGACAAAGAAAGACTAACAATTGTTATTTGTTGAAATGTAGATCGTTCTGAAACAATTTCTTTATGAATTATTGGAAAATATGCAAAACTACGTCGTTTCAAGAATGTCAACATGACTAATGTTCAGCAGGACACAGTAGCAAATTATTTCCGACACTGCAAAATTCGTTCAGAGGATGTCGCATCAAGGAATTCGGATGGAGTAACTTGTGAATTGACACTTATGAACTCGATGTGGTGATTAGTAATCTCGGCTATCATAATAGAATGGATGATAATAGTCTACTAGATTATCCAGGTGAGAACGATACATGCTCAGAAGTTTAGAATTTAGAAGAAATTATGGTTTTTATCCTTAATAATGATGAAGTTGAAGAGGATAATACTAGACCTTTAGAAGCAGTTACACGTAAAGAAGCAATTCTCGCATCTAGAACTTTACACAAGTTTTGGATGCAGTTCGAGAAGTCAACACCAGAAGTTTTTGATGCAGTTAGAAAGATCAGAGATGAGCTCCAACAAGAATGCAAGTTTATGAATAAACAAATAACACTGGAGTCATATTTCCTAAATTGTCTTAGTTATATATATACTTATATTTTTATGGTTATATGATTATTAATGGGACCATATATTTACATAGAGGTTTTAAAAAAATTATTATCTTATTATTTTATCGAGATATGTCAATTATTATACTGGCTCAACTCAAGATCGAGATAATTTATTAATTTAAAGAGATTATTAATTTATCGAGTATTAATTTATAGAGGTTCTACTGTATACTATAAAATGCAAGTCGGGCTGAAAATTTGAACTTGACCGGTCTTATTGATATTTTTTTTATAAGCAAACAACGAACGGTCAGCTGTGGGATTCAATCAATTCGATTTTAAAAATAACAATAACGCATAAAAATAATTGATAATTTCCTTTTGACTTCTCAATGCTCTGCATCTCAATCACGCATTTATATACCATATCACTTCAAGGCTTTATCTCAAGATCTAGAACCAAATAAACTCTTTCAAGATCTACTTCTCATCATCATCATCATCATCATTTTATATCTTCTTCTCCAAGATCTTCCCAATCAATATTCTTCAGCATAGATAGAAAAAAAAGAACTTCAGTTTCAAACAAGACCAAAGATGGCACAGTGAGCACTCTGTTTTTTTTTAAATTTCCCTATGATGTCAACCGTTTCAAGATTTATATCGTAGAGAAAAAAAACATTTTTGATTTATTTGTTAGATGATCTTTAACGTTTTGAAATTAATCTGCAGTCTTCAAAGAACATATCCTACTTCGATGTCAAAAGGTAGAGCTAGCTTTCCAAAAGGCTTTCTCTTTGGAACTGCTTCTTCTTCTTACCAGGTACTTTACAAAAAAAATAAAAAACAATCAAGATCTGAGGACCAAGAAAAACCCCATTAAAGATCAAATGATATTTACTTTAGCTTTTTCTTGGGTTTCTTGTATTAGTATGAAGGAGCAGTGAACGTAGGTGAGAGAGGACAGAGCATGTGGGATCATTTCTCCAACAGATTTCCTCACAGAATCAGTGATTCTAGTGACGGAAACGTCGCTGTCGATTTCTTCCATCGTTACAAGGTACTGTTCTTCTCTCTTGTTCCCTTTCTCGATTCCTTGCTTCACAAGGTGTTACAATTGTTGAAGATCTGTGATTAATTTCTAGTACAGGATGATATCAAGAGAATGAAAGAAATTAACATGGATTCTTTTAGGCTTTCCATTGCTTGGCCACGCGTTCTACCTTGTAAGTACATCACTGTTTTCGAAACCTTACTTTATCGATGTTCAATTGCGGTTTCCAGATCGATAATAATCTCTATTGGATGATTTTGCGGAAAACAAAAACAGTTGGAAAAAGGGAAAGAGGAGTTAGTGAAGAAGGAATCAAGTTTTACAATGATGTTATAGATGAACTCTTAGCCAATGAAATCACTCCTCTTGTTACTATCTTCCATTGGGACATACCTCAGGATCTTGAAGACGAATATGGTGGTTTTCTTAGCGAGCAGATTATGTAAGAAAAAATCATCTATTTGAACTTTGAATACAAGTTGTAGATGTATCCCATTCGAGAGATTAATGTTTAGGTGATTTGTATAAACAGAGATGACTTCAGAGACTATGCGAGCCTCTGTTTTGAGAGATTTGGAGACAGAGTGAGTCTATGGTGCACATTGAATGAGCCGTGGGTCTACAGTATCGCGGGCTATGACACGGGAAGGAAAGCGCCAGGACGGTGCTCCAAGTATGTAAATGGTGCTAGTGTTGCTGGAATGTCGGGATATGAGGCGTATATAGTGAGCCATAACATGCTTCTAGCCCACGCTGAAGCAGTGGAAGTGTTTAGGAAATGTGACAATGTAAGCAGAGAGTTAAAACTTTCCAGTAATGGATCATAATACTTGACTTTCCAATTTGTTTTTGTTATAGTGTTCTGATTTGAATACTATGGCAGATTAAAAATGGACAAATCGGGATTGCGCATAATCCGCTTTGGTACGAGCCTTATGATACGAGCAATCCAGATGATGTAATAGCATGTGATCGAGCTATGGACTTCATGATGGGTTGGTAAGTGATTCAAATTGAATTAATCAATCTATTTTTAGGAATCTACTACATTTAGACACGGAAGTTCATAAAAATTCTTATAGTGTAAAATTGTTAAACCGATTTTGATTTTGGCAGGCATCACCATCCGACTGTTACTGGAGACTATCCAGAAACAATGAAGGAATCAGTGGGAGATCGATTACCGAGTTTTACACCAGAACAATCCAAGAAACTTGCAGGCTCTTGCGATTACGTTGGTATAAACTACTACAGCTCGCTTTTCGCAAAGAGTATCAAAGACGTGGATCCTACGAAACCCACTTGGAGAACTGATCAACGCGTAGAATGGATGAGTATGTCTTTTGATGATAATGGTTATCACGAATGATGATGATGATGATGACTAACTTATGGCTCATACTAACACACTTTGCAGAAACCAACATAGATGGGAAACAAATAGCGAAACAAGGAGGATCAGAGTGGAGTTTCACATATCCAACAGGACTCAGAAACATTTTGAAGTATATAAAAAACGCTTATGACAATCCGCGGATTCTCATAACCGAAAACGGTATAAACACTAAGTTTCTTTACATGAGTAAATATTTGCTTTTGTCTTTGTCTCTCTCGATATCTCATGCAACATTTTGTTATGAGAATCTCAGGATATGGTGAAGTAGCGGATCAGAATCTGAATCTGTATATGTACAATCCTTCAATCGACACAGAGAGATTGGAGTACATAGAAGGACATATCCACGCTATTCATCAAGCCATTCAGTAAGCAAAACATATTATTTAAAGCTATTTTGAGTCTAGATTAAATTTACAAGGAAATTTTAAGTTTTTATGCATTTGTTTTTTTTGGATTGAACACTCCTACTCTATATTTATGTGAAAAAAACTCACTGAATAAAAATCTTAATTTTTTCTATCTTGAATTTAACAGCGAAGATGGAGTTAGAGTGGAAGGCTATTACGTATGGTCATTGCTGGATAACTTCGAGTGGAACAGTGGATATGGTGTGAGATACGGTTTGTATTATATTGATTACAAAGATGGGCTTAGACGATACCCAAAAATGTCGGCGTTATGGTTGAAAGAGTTCTTGAAATTTGATCAAGAAGATGAATCGTCCTCTTCGGCGACTAGTAAAGAAGAAAAGAAAGAGAGCTATGGAAAACAGCTATTGCATTCTGTTCAAGACAGTCAATTTGTGCATTCGATTAAAGACAGTGGTGCTTTACCTGCGGTTTTAGGGAGCTTGTTCGTTGTGTCTGCAACTGTTGGTACCTCTCTGTTCTTCAAGGGAGCGAATAATTGAAACAGTGTGTAAGAAAAAACTGATAAGTGTTGCAATTTGCTGAAGAATAAGAAAGTTATGATTTGTAAACATTCTTTTGGATTTCTCTTTTTTTTTTTTTTTTTTTTTTTTCTGTTCTGTGTTATTGGGAACTTGTTTGATATCATATAATGGTTGAAAAAGAATTCAAGTGTTTTCTTTTTTTGGTTAAGAGTGAGTTTCCCATTTAAACCATCCTTTAAATGGTCCCATTAGAAGTTAACGATTATGGGCTTCTCGGATAGATAGATTCACTCGGAAATGTGTTTTCACATCAAAAGACGTTTGAACAATGTTTATCAAAAAAAAAAAAAAAATTGAACAAAAAATCCGATAACAATTTTTTTTTTTTTTTTAATTCGTGCCTTAATTCCCAAGATATTATGATTCAAATTTAAGATGAAAGAAAAAATTATCGGAAACACCTGAAAATTGCACGCAAAATCGAGATAGTGCGAATATAAATCCCAAGTTTTATTTTGTAGATAGTTAAAATGATTTCCAGCCCATGTGGAGATGAAGCCTAAATTATGTGATCCTTTCCTTAAGCACAAAGGGCCAAATAATGTCTATCTCCTACAGAGCCGAGATGTTAACAATTCTTTTTAAGAGAAAAATGTAGCTAAACCAATATTTTTAGATAAAATAATTAGCATGATATTTATATAATTTAGGCTTCCGTTCATTTATAATTTAATAAATATTTTAAAACTAAAAATTAACAAAAATAAATAAAAACATAACATTTTAACCGCTTCCTTACCGCCATATAAATAATGACAGAATTTGTACCACCAACTCTGTATCATTTATACATTTCTTTTTGTAAACTGGAGTATTATTTATACTATCATCTTCCTTTTACTGTATCGCTAATTACACAAATTCTAGAAAACGCTACTAATTAAAGTTTTAAATGGAGATGTACAGAGTAACTGCAAAAGAAATATAGTGCGGTTCTAATAATAACAAAATATTTACACAAAAGATATATATATATATATTGGTTATTATTAGAACTCCACAGTCCACACAAGCAGTATGGCACGATCTTCATTCAAAGTCTTTTCTTTATTTATATTGAATTGGTCACACATAGTGGTTGACTCCACGAGCGTACGAATCGCAACGATTCAAAACATATTTTCCACAAATGTTTAGTTACATTACAACATCCAAGACAGACAAAATCAGTAACATACTACTATTCCGGTTCTACGGCACAGCCAAAACAAACAAAAGGAACATTCCCATTTTCCAGTTCCAAGCAGGCAGTCAAAATAGATAGGTGGGAAATGGATATTGATTTATTGACCTTCTAAATGATCTCAAAAGTCATTAGCCTTTGTAAATTTTCTCACAGAATGTTACGTCATCGTTTTTAGCAAGCAAAATGTTACGTCACTATGCCTGACTTCATAAAAAAAAATCTGCAATAAGTAGTTGAGACCATGAGGCATGAGCCCGTAAAAAAAAAAAGGTAGGTGAGACGATCCCAAATACGAGTATTCCCACCCATTTTTTTTTCTGAATATATATATATATATATAAGTACTCCCACACTTTTTTGAAAAAAAATATATTTTGAGTTAACAATTTTACAAAAGACATAACTCAAATTTGTAAATCATTCATACCACATTTTATGTAATCGAAGTTTAGTTGATATAAATCTTAACATTATAAACAAAACAAAAAAGGTACTCTTTATCAAAAAAAAAAAAAAAAGGTACTCCTTTTTCTTTTTTTTTCCAGTGAAATTTCGAATTGCTTTTTGTTATTGGACTTTCTGATATATGGGCAGAGACAAATTAGTGCATGCAAAAAAAAGATTAAGATATCCATATTTAACATGTTCATTACCAGATAATATACGTTATGATTCGACAATAATATTAGTTCGAATCCCTAGTTTACGTATCCGATCAAATACTTGGGTATTTAGACTTGAGCATTCACAGACGTGTTAGGACTTAGGATACATGTAGAAAGTTTAGTTATCTTTTTTGAAAAATTGGTTAATCCAGAAATATATTTGACGTAAAATTTTCTAATAACAAAATATGTATTAAAAATATTTTGTTTTTCTTTTGTATAAAACATTAAAATAGAAATTCATTTTATACAAAAAGTTAAACTAATGAAGATTAAAAATTATATATAACAGCAGTTTCATCCGCATCTGAAAATTTATATATCAAAAATCGGACACATAATAGAACGGATATTGGAATAAAAAATCAGATTCCGAATTACTAGACTTGGTTTCAATAATTTGTACGTACAGATATTAACTTCTTTATAAAATCTTGCCTTTGTATAATTAGTCCAAATTAATATATGTGCAGATATGATCTGACTGATTGACCTCTATATCTATATACACGTGTTCCTCCTTTATTTGACGTCAAAGAATATTCATATTCAAACTCGAGCAACGTGAAATGTTTTTTTTTATATAGGTTTTATAAAAAAACGTGAATACTTGACTAGATAAAGAAGGAGAAATTATAATTTGTTTTTTTTCTGTTATTTATGTATTTTATTTTCACAGCTAAATTAGTTACGTATTTCATTTTTTGTTTATACAAAAACAAATTTTCAAAATTTTATAAAGTAAGACGTTAAAATTGTTTACATAAGAAGACATTTAACCGTGAAATTTAAAATTAAAAATGTAATTCAGAATTTGGTAAATTACTTCGGCAAGCTTATTAAAATGTAATAAGCTTATTTTGTTTCCATTTTTCTTTAAAATGTAATCTAAAAAACTTTTTTTTGTCAACAAAAAAAAGTTGCAGGGTATGTTATCTAATCAAAATTTTATATAAAGAAATGTTGGAGAGTATTTAATATTAAAATTAGAGAATATTGAGTTTTAATAGATGATAAAGTCAAATTGGTGTCACAGATAGTTTCACTAATTAACAACTTTTATGACTTTCATTTACCGGTATTGTAACGATTGTATACGCCGAAAAGTAAATATTTCAAACAGTTAATTAATATTAGAATATATATTAATTTATATATAGTATCATTAAACGATAAAATAAAACGTGAAGGTATTATATGTAAATATTTTAAATAAAATTTTCAAATTATTTTTTGTAGTTATTTAATTTTTTCTTATAGTTTTGGATACAAAATATTAATAAATTTTAGATGGAAATAATTATGTTTATTAAATATATATATATATATTTCGAAATAAAGTTTTCTGATTTTTATTATTTTTTTATTTATAGATTATAACTTAGTTAATTTTAATTAATAAATTTAAGTTTTGAAAATAATGTTCATGTTATTAATTAATTAATATTGAAAGAAGTTGAAAATTCGATTTTTGATAGGATGTTTTCCTATATAAAAATGGAAATAGTTCATTTCTATTATATATAAAAAGATATTGTAATTAATTCTTGAAGCACTCCTTTTGATATCCTTAGAACGTTATTGTTAGATTCTAAAATAGATTTTTCAAAATTAATAGGATATATTATTCTTCAGGTAAATTAGATTATGGAAGCCCCGATAATTAAATGTTTCATTAAGGTTCAGTGTTTGTCATGATGTTAATATATTATAGTGTAGTCATTCGTGTAGAGAGGTAAACAGGGATATGCAAGGTCATTGTGAATTAAAAATTTTTAACTTTCTGATTCACACACGAAACAAATACGAACAAAATTGAACAAAATAGTTAAATATGTTTTGGTCCATTAATTGGGCCGGCGTGAACGAATGAAAGTCTGTCGCTATATTTATATTTATTTTGTTTATTTTATATCCTGGTTATTAGAATCCAAACTATATATATATATTACTAGTTTTGTCTTGTAGACGATGAAAAATTGACAAGACAAGGTTACTGTACCTAGAATTTATGTACTCTATACAGTAAGACCAAGACAAGTCCAAGCATGCCCGCACATGCTTTGAAAAACAAAAAAAAAGAAACTTCCTTCCAACAAAAAAAAAAAAAGAAACTTCCTTCCACTAAGGAAAATTGAAAGGAACAATCAAATGACTGAAATTTCGTATGCAATTAAAGTCGGTTCTTTTCATTTTGTGACACCAAAAACACCATAGATTAAGTACTATGTGAGAAACAGACACTATATATTATTAACTGGTAGAATTAAAATCATTTCATCCAAACGATTATACTAAAATATATCACTTTTGATGCTTTTTTTTTTTGTTAAAGACTACAGATTGCGGAACCGTCTGACATTTGTTGCAACATCTTTTCATTTTATTTTGCCTATGAAATCTAAATGATTGGTGATCTCTACACAAAATTTGAGAAAAATATGAGAGCGTAACAAAATTCCCTTCGATATCAATCTTTTATTCGAAGTCGTGTAGATGAAGGTTTCATTACTAAAAAAAATGTGAGTGTTTAAATTAAGAAAAATAATTAAGGATTTAGATGAAAGAGATAGATCAAATTTGAAAGGAAAAAAAACAGTAGACGGATATTTTTAATACTGTCTAAAATAGTAAAAGTTAAATTTTCTATGGATTTAAAATTTGAAACATGTAGACGGATACGAGAGTTAGCAGCGACAAATGATATGGAGCTGTGAGATTTAGAGGCGACCAGGATAACAATGAAGCAGCAAAATATAACACTTCAATTGTAATTAACATTGTAATAAGGAAACTAATCATTTAAAAAAAAAATTCTAAAAACAATTATTGCAAAATATGTGTAGTTAACTAATATGGTAAATTATTGAAATTGTCGTCTGTAAATTACAGGCTTGAAAAGTATTTGAACTATCTAAACAATTTCTGTTGTTATGACCTTTTTTTTTGTTAATAATCTTTTGTTGACATCTCTTAGCATTTCACGGATTACTCACATAATAGTAAAAATATTCACAGTATTAAAAAAATTTACATTGTGAGAAGGATTACCAAAATAAATTTACATTGTGCCACATATATAGTGATTTTTTTTTTGGAAAAGATCAGAACTATCTTGGTTATTTTAATTGGTAGGAAAAAACATTTATTTATATAAAAAATCATTTGTAACCCTAAATTGAAAATATATATTAAGTCAATAACTGACAGCGATCCAGTATTACCGGAAAAACTAAATAAAATATCATTTGATTTTAAGATGATTTGTAAAATATACAAAATATCAATATTTGTCAAAGAAACAAATCTAAAGCATCTATATTTTGTACTCGTCTTCATTTAGGCTGCGTAAAAAAAAGGTTACCAACACAATGCATAAAAATGTTGACTTTGAAAAACAAATCATAAAATGCATGCTACCTCCGATGTCAATAAATAGCTTCGCGTATCACATAACTTCTTCTACGACAAAGATCTTCAAAACTCATACAAAAAAAAAAAAGATCTTCAAAACTCAAGCTTTAACATACAAAAAAAAAGATCTTCAAAACTGGTATATTATTATTATTTATTTAATTTTCTAAACATTTTTAGTTCCATGTTCATAAGCTGAACATGACATTAGATACCAAACCAACAAAGGCAAATTTAGTAAAATGTGTTACAACTTACAACGTAATATATATGTGTGCGCAGATTTAAAGGGCTGCTTCTCCAAATCAGACAGATCGGCTGTAAGTGAAAACCCCATTCTTTCTCAAGAGATCTTCTGTAAACAATGACACTGTAAGTAATTTTTTTAAGAGAAGATCTATACAACATATGCATCATAATCTCGTGTATATATATATATATCTACCATTGCGTTTGTATAAACCTGCCGATTTTTTTAAAACATTTTATCAACGGTAAATATTTAATTACATCTTTCAACAGAGGAAAGAAGAGTCGTGACAGAAAGAAATCTTTAGGGCGAGCTGATTTCCCTCAAGGTTTTCTGTTTGGAACTGCTTCATCGGCTTATCAAGTAAGTACACATACGACCATGAAAATCTGAGAAATATAGTATGTAGAAAGGAAGATTCAATGGAAAATTAATCCAATATAATTAATTACTGTTTTTGGTGTTTAATAGTACGAAGGAGCTGTGAATGAAGGCTCCCGAGGAGAAAGTATGTGGGATAATTATGCTCGCAAGTATCCAGGTTTTGTATATATACATTTATCATGTATCCTTCTAATTTATGATTATTGAATCAAAATCTTTAAACAATCTGTTACAGTCTAATCTGAATTTTTTTTTTCAGAGAGAAATTGCCGCTCAAACGCGGACGAGACAGTCGATTTCTACCATCGTTACAAGGTGAGTGCAGATAAATAGTTTGGTAGCCATAATTTTTATGTGTTTACCCCAATTTATTATAAGCATCTAAGAGGAAAATTTAAATGAATTATATTTATGTGACAGGAGGATATTCAAAGAATGAAGGATATAAACATGGATGCTTTTAGATTCTCCATATCTTGGGTCCGAATATTACCTCGTAAGCTTAAAGAACAATATCTTATAACCTCTTCGTTATTTAATGCTGATTAATGAAAAACATAAAAATGTATATCTCTAAAAATATTCCCATATTATAAAATACAAGATGGGAAACTAAGCAAGGGAGTGAACAAAGATGGAATCAAATTCTACAATGAGCTCATTGACGAACTACTAGCCAACGGTACATATATAATCTTCACTTGTATAACATATATATAGCCGAATAATTAAATTGTTTGATTCAGTTCTTCTAATCTTCTGACATCTTTTAAACATCAACAGGAATCACACCTCTAGCGACATTGTTTCATTGGGATACTCCTCAGGCTTTAGAAGAAGAATATGGCGGCTTTCTAAGCGAAAACATTGCGTAGGCTAAAGTTTAAATATCTGCATAACGATCACTCAAGCTAAAGTTTACACTATATGTAAATGTATTAAGATAAGTATGTGCATGCCTATGTTTTGTAGAGTGGATTTCCGAGATTTTGCGAACGTTTGCTTTGAGGCATTCGGTGACCGAGTGAAACTATGGCTGACGATAAACGAGCCATGGGTCTATAGTGTAGGTGGCTATGATGCGGGAAGAAAAGCACCAGGACGTGCCTCAAAGTACGTGAACGATGCAGCCGAGGCCGGAAAATCCGGTCACGAGGTTTATATTGTTAGTCATAACTTACTTCTTGCCCATGCCGAAGCCGTTGAAGCCTTCAGATTTCACCATAATGTATATAACTACTAATCTTTTCAATTTTCTTAGCTGTAGAAAACATTGACCAAAATGTTATATATATATAATTTATGTGGACCATTCGGTTTGACGGTATATATTGTGCTTAAGTATTTTATGTGTTAATTTGGTATTCATATTTTTGTTCAGTGTAAAGATGGCAAGATAGGAATGGCGCATTGTCCGTTGTGGTACGAGCCCTATGATATAACTTCCATCGAAGATGTTGAAGCAGCAGAGCGAGCTATGGAGTTTATGTTTGGATGGTATAGAGTCTAACTTTTTTAGTGGATTTTAAGTCTCAGAAAAAGTAAAGTTGAATGAATAAAAAATTATGTACGTGTGTATACTAAATTATGGGAACAATATCTTTCATTTACTACAGGCACATGAATCCTACAGTGTACGGAGATTACCCAGAAGTGATGAAGAAAATAGTTGGAAATAGATTACCGTCGTTTACCGAAAGCCAATCACGAAAGTTAAAAGGATCTTTTGACTTTATTGGAATAAATTATTACAGTTCTGTTTACGCAAAAAATGTTGATGACATGGATCCCGAGAAGCCTTTTTGGAGATCTGACCAACATGTTGAATGGAAAAGTAAGTAGGCAAATCAAAAGAATTCGCCTAGTCAATTAATTCTAATATTATAACATAAGGGTTCTTGAGATTTTCGTCTTAGGTAATTGCTTTGTTGATTCCTATACTCACAAGCTTTTCTTTTTTCTTGTGATTTTTTTAAACAGAAGAAAATAAGGCGGGCAAGGCCATCGGTGCACAGGTAGATTTTAAACAATGTTAAATTTCTATTTCCTTACATAATATTTTCTTATATATTTACAAAAAAAATATTGACGTTTTTAGGGTGGAGTGGAGTGGAACTTGATGTATCCACAAGGACTACGAAAAGTTTTGAATTATGCCAAGGAGAGATATGGAAACCCAAAATTTATAATCACCGAAAATGGTAAAATATAAAACTCGACATATGCTTCAACTTGATCCCCAGTAAATTAATTATGTGCTCACAATCTATACTAAAAATAATCGCTAAATTCATTTGACCAGGACATTGTGATGCATACGAAAAGAAACCAAAGATCTATGAGTTGATGGATATGAAGAGGACAGATTATCACAAGAAACATATTAGCAACCTCCACCAAGCCATATAGTAAGCTCATTCATAAAAACCCTTTATTTTATTTTAAAAATATGTTTATTGATTCAATCAAAAAAATTTATACAAATCTTAACTGAAATAATTTCTTTTGTAGTGAGGACGGGGTCCAAGTAGATGGATATTTTGCATGGTCATTGCTTGACAATTGTGAATGGAATTGTGGGTATGAAATACGGTATGGACTGTTCTATGTAGACTACGAAAATGGGCTTAAGCGGTATCCGAAAATGTCGGCAATGTGGTTCAAGGAGTTCTTGAAGAAAAAAGATGAAGATATGGTGAAAAAACCTAAAGTGAAAAGGGTTAAGATGTCAGTATTTTGAAGCTGGTCAAATATGTAATAAGGCTTACACGGCCGAGTGGTTCCTACGTTAACATGATTTTTTTTAATTTTTTTGTT
Organism: Cardamine occulta; assembly: GCA_028015245.1. Taxonomy (NCBI): domain Eukaryota; kingdom Viridiplantae; phylum Streptophyta; class Magnoliopsida; order Brassicales; family Brassicaceae; genus Cardamine; species Cardamine occulta. Next base: position 17,592,564 of record CM051377.1, read on the forward strand.
CTGTATCGAAAGGAGAAGAGTTTTTCTCCTTTCCAAATAATATTTGTTCAAGAGTATTAAAATAAGATTTCTTAACTTGCACCGGTATAAAAGAATAACTGTTCTAAGCTGTGATCATTAAAACGTTTACCTTTGAAACACTAGTTGGCTTTAATTAAATGATTTCAAATGTTTAAGGGATTGATAGAATCAGAAGTTCGCTACTATGCTTTAAAAAAAAAGCAAAATGGGCTTTTGTGTATTAAACATGTGCTTTTTTAAGAGCAAGTTTGTGTGACATAATTGCTCATAGAGTCTTGAAGTCCATTACGGACATTTCTATTTTTCTAGTCAGTTTTTTTGTTTTTTAATTATTATCTCGATTAGTCAGTTGCTTACCTCTCGGTTGCATCACTTTTTCAAAAGATTTAGTACTGCATAAAACTGTAAAAGATTTATGCCCTTGCGATTTTTTTCGAATTTTAATTTAGCTTAAGAAACAAAACAGGTAAAGATAGAGCATTGAATAAATTCCAAAAGCGCCTAAAGTTTGTCAGAACATTAATAGTTTAGATTTCGATACATGCACAATATTGAAATACTATATTGCTTAACACAGAATGACATAAATTAGCATACATGAATATATTTTTTAATTTGGACAACGGGCATTATACCTTTAAACTAACTGGTTTAGATCAAGATTATAAAACTGAAATTATTAGAAACTCTGTAGCAACTAAAAGGGGGTACTAATTAATATATACAACAACTCCAGTGATACTGCAACAATGCAATAAAGAAAGCACATGGGAAGTAAAGAGAAGACAAAGGTCACATGCCATAATTCTAGTGTTTGTTCCCTCTCTACTTAGCCTCCATTCTTCGTGTTCCCTTCTTTCTCTCTTCTTATCTTCTTTCGTTTTGTTATTCAGCAGGTTAATGGCTATGTTTAATGAAAGAGAAATCAGTTGTCACATAAAAATTTGAAATTTTATGAACAAAAAAGGAAAATAAATGGTTTTCAACTTAAAATTTCTTTAAAAAACAGAACTGATTCAAAACCAAAATCACACTAATCTGCTTTATATTAGATTCGATTTCACTTATAATAATTACGGTTTTGTTCGTTTTGTTAATTGTCACTGCCAACTAGTGACCAAATTTTATTTAACTAATAGTTGTTGGTTAGGTGGAGAGTTTTACATTTAAAATTTTGTGATCTCTAGTTGACGATTCCTTTTTGGGGGCCAAAATGTGTAGTTGAACCCAAAACGTTAATGACTAATATATAATAACATAAACGAACAACAAAACATGTCGATGATTGTTGACATCAACTGCAACTAAACATACGGATCGAACCTAGTATTACTACTAAATAATATATTGAAAACTTAATCTTGACAAAACCACCAAATCATCGCCCCTACAAATAAAGATGATAAGATAACTAATGAATCGACAGAGTCCAGGTTCCTAGTCTAGTAATAATGATGGACAAGACACTGTCGTCGCCTTTAAATGGGCCATGAACCCATATGTGAGACTCCTTCATGTGAGCCATCAAATATGGGGGCATCCTTTGTTTTTCTTTTACTTTTTTTCTCTCCTTTATTAGGCTGTTTGAATTCACACTTCTCTGCTTAGACCTTTTGTGAATTCAAGTCAAGGGGCTTGATCATCTTTGCACCGTAAGGTTAAAACTGGAACAAATAGAATCTGAAAACGATCGATGATGATGATATGATTGGCCACTAAGTTTGGCCAATCGGCGTCTATTAATGTCTTTGGTTCCCATATGATTGGCGTATTGGGAATGAGACCAAAAGACCATATCTTATATCTGTTTGGTCCATTCTATATAACACTGGTTTATAACATTAATTACGTTTGCCTACTTAATAAGGCACCTTGTGGGGATCTTAGTGACCTTCAATTAGACAAATTACTCAATCCCCTAGATCAATGATTTGTCATGTATTTTAGTATATAATCATTTTGGAGATAGATAATTTACAAAATGGTGCTGCCGTGTTGTTAACCCAAAAAAAAAAAAAAAAGTCTCACAGTGGTTTGAATAGTTTGATTTTTGTGATTTTTTTAAGTTCATGAATTAATAATTTTGGGTTTAAGTTCTGACATTTTCCTAAATTATATCAGACTGGAATGAATAAAAAATTATTTTTAAAAATAGACATTTTGGATAAGTTTGATTAACAGATATATCTAAAAAAGTAAAACTTACCAGTTAGCATCATATTCGAGTTTAAGTCTGCATAAAAATATATAGTTAGTCATTGCAGTATTATTCAATTGACTATGTTTTTTTTTTTTTGGTAACATCAATTGACTATGTTGAAAACCATAATTTGGCACAATGGGACCACTACTTAAGTGTTTGGCTAGCTGAATCCATGATTTCCTCATCAATGTAATTTATATAATATACAAAACTCGTGAAAATGATCAATCTCCTTGCGAAGGGGATAAGAGAAGAGAGTGCTCAGTTTTTCTCACATGAGGATGGTCCCATCATGTTTTCACATCTTTTAAAGAGTTCATTGAAACTTGGACCATCAACGTCTCTTCATTATGATATCATTATTAAAAATTTAATTATCATTTTCTACCATGGAATTGAAACTTTGGATCTTGTGTTTAGTGGGAGGCCTTATCACATTCATTAGAGTAATGATTCGAAGAGCTAGAAAAATAAAATTTCCTTTCCTAGTTACCTGTAGATCGTTTTTCCTTGATTTTCAAATTCCAACTTCCAAGTACCATTTATCAAAAAAAAAAAAAAAAAAACTTCCAAGTACCTAATTTCCAATTTTTTTTTCTTTTCAATTGCTTGTTATATATATATATATATATATATATTAATTTACTATTTCAGTCACCACGTCCATAAAACTCAAAATTAAGCATATGTCATATGTGATCTCCAAAAACTCTGCGAATCAGAAACTTCCACGTGGTAAACTTCCACAAATCCGCAAGACAATGTAAACACGCAAGTGCATTAGTGTTTCATACGCAAACAAACATCTCCATTCTCAACTATGATTGCAATAATAACAATGAAGCCAATAATGCTTGATGGTATTATTCAGTGGCGGAGGTAGAAAAGTTCTTTATAGTGGTCAAAATATAAAAATTTGATTTTACAGGGGTCAATATGTTAATTAAACTGAAGTTTATATATTGTGTTAGCAAAATACAAGAAAAATACACCAAAATTTAAAGGTTTATCGGTGTCATATGACCCCTATGGTTGTCAACTAGCTCCGCCACTAGTATTAATATTTCCCCCAATTAAAAAGCATATATTATAAAGATTTGAAATTTAAACACTCATTATTATTACATCATCACAGTGTTTTTTTGTGTGTATATAGTGTAAGGAAAAAATCACGATTATTCCATGAAAGCATTAGGTTTTTTGAGACCCATATATTGTATTGACACGAATTCGTACAGGTCAATAATCAGCAACAAAATCTTAATTAACATAGTGACGTAACGTAATTAAGGTTTTATTGCTGATATAGTAGTGACTTGGATTTGAATTGCGCTCTATCAGCAAAGAGACCAAAGGCTTCCTCATACATATTGGGTTAAATTTGGTAGATAAGAAATTATGAATTGCCATCTTAATCAATAAGCAAGCAGCACTACACTTTCTCCTTCCAAAGCAAAGTTAATTTTATTACTACATATTAACATATACCATTTTGATTTGATCTCTTATGGCACGTAGTGGTATCCCAATTCGTCAATATGAAGAATTGTTAAACCTAAACATATAGAGGAGTAATTTAATTTAACTTTGACTAAAAAGTAGATAATGATAATTAAAAAAACTTGTTAGTTCTCAACATATCCAAACATAAAATCAAGATTTCTTGAAAACTGTATGTATCATTAGTAATTCATCGTGGATTCTAATATCAAACCTATGTATTAATTATTTCTGGTTTTCTTAAAATAAAGAATGTTGTTGAGGTCTATTGATTTTCCCAAAGATTACAACGTGAAACCTCAATCCCTTTGGAGTTTCCAGAATACAGGATACTCCTATTTATATAATAAGTCCGCTTGTGGCAGTGAGTGAGTAGAAATTTTCGATCTAAATATTGTACAAGTATGTAGTATGTCAATACAACTTGTAAAACCACGATCTCTTTCTTAATGATTATCTTGGCCAATTTATTTACTCATTAGGAGATATGGTTGTTCTATCAAGAAAGTCGTAATTAGAGGTTTAACCCTCAAACTAAAGTCTAAATGGTGGTTCAACTCCTGGTTGTCACTTGTCATCGATATGTACTATCGTAATTGCCTCAACGCATCAAGCCAATGGAAATTAATAATCCTACCCATACTTAAATTGAAATTAAACCCAATTAATCGTACGTTTGCAAAAATTCCTATCTAAGTTGATGTACCGTTGACCAAAAAAAAAAAGAAGAGTTGATGTACCAACTACTATCATCTCTTGACATATTTGATATTCTTTATTTTTCATCAACATATATATTTTTAATCCTATTGTATAAAATATTTAACTAAATACCCTATTGTATAAAGTAGGTTTAATTAATTACCTTTAAAAATACCTAGTTATTCTGAAATATTTCTTATTTATGTATGCAAGCGGATTAGATAATTGAATGGCCGCTTATAAGATTTAAATCATATGCGAAGTACACCTAATACTGTCACCAAGTCAATCACGAAAATTATAATCAAGGACTGTAGGAGAAAAAAGAGAGATTATTGTAGTTGTTAAGCTAATTGAAGTTGTTACAAATGACGATTGAATATAGGAATGAAATAATTATTGTGATTAAGATATCTTCGTCCTTATACTTGAATGATTAGGGTTTTGAGTACTTTTTTTCTTAAGTGATAAATAAACCTCTGGATTTTTCTGTAACCGGTGTATCATTATGTTGTTGAGACAGCGACATTGTACTAGCTTAGCTAGCCATCATTGAACTCAGACATGATATGGAGCACTAGTTTGATGAATTTTGTTTATATTACAAGAACATTTACTAAGTTTATTGAAACAACTAATGAGATTCAGCTCACATGTCGTTCAATTTATGTTGTAGTTTCAAATATATGATTTTAATTGGTGATCCCGTCTGCGGCCATCTCGATAAAGACTTCCAATCATACAAGATTATGTAAAACTGCGATTTATGCTAAACGTTATGACAAGTTTAATAATACAGAAATGCTATTCCGCAGCTAAGTTAAATCAACATTTTTAGGTTACTAGTTTTGTCAGCCTATTTCTGTAAGCTTTTTTTTTTAATATCATTTTTAATAGTTCCACAAATTTTCAATGTAATAAATTAAATTAAATCATAAATCATCTCATAACTGAATGTGGTTAATTTAGTTTCCTTTTAATTTTCGCTTAAATCCAGTATTTTTATAAAACGTATTCTTGACAAAGGAATTTACAAATATTTAAAATGTTGATCGAATTATTTTTGTTTCGGTCAACATTTTTTATATATGGAAGATATAACCGAACAATTTGATTGAAATTCAGTTTGGTTCATATCTATGCGTATGTGTGCACACGTATGAATAACATGTCCGAATATAATCTACAACTGGCTAAGAAAATGGTGTGGAACTAATGGACATTGATTAGTCCATAAGATAATATTCCATCTAAATTACATATAATATGGCATTATGTTTTCGTATATTTTGTTGCACGTAGGTCCAACTTCGTTGCCGTCAAAAAAGAGATAGTAAAATCTTTAAATGATTGAATTAGTTATTTATATGTTTTCCCTTTTCTTGTACTGTATAACATTGATTAAGAATAATTTCATTCATAACTACTTCGAGAATATATTATTCTGCCCGATAAATATAATTTATGGGGTTCGGGATTAGTCGAATCTCAGAAAATACAACACTAAATAAGCAGTGGTTAAAATTCACAAAAATAAAATAAAATTAATTTCTTCGTGTATATTTTATTGAATACGATAACGGTAAAAGGAAAACATGAGGGCAGATCTAATAACACAGTGGCACATGAAATCGAGATAAAACCAATAATATCATAATTTAGCATGCTTTAAAACCTTACGGTAAGATTCGCATTTTGTTGTAAATTGAGGAAGTGGTACAATGTGATGGCATTCTAAAACACCAATAATGGTTCCCAAAAATCCAACGAATATTAATTAATCGTAATTCTCAGAACAAGTTTAATTTTATTTTTTCATAAACTTCGAATAATGTCATTTGGATAAGGACGAAGAAGCATGGACTCATAATTCGTATACCCCTCTCACATCACAACGTAAGTGCTAAACCAAAACTAATACTTATTATTGCTCTATTACTAGTTGTTCTATTTTCTCTATATATATATATATATATATATATATATATATATACCAGAAGTTCGTAAATCTGAAAGTCGACCAATTAATCAGAAATATATAACTATATTGATATATCAGCAAACCCCTTCAGATATATATCATCGATATATCAGCAATCCGCTCGAAAATAATTATGCACATATAATTATCATGAAAGATCAAACTTTGAGCATCTGATTTCAGATCCAAAAGGAATCTACTTATTACGTGAATCCATACAAAACTCATATATATATATATATATATATATAATATAGTATGAGTAGTTTAATTGCTAAAGATTTATAGTGTGGTAACTGGTAATGTTGTTGATGTGTCATAATCCAAGTTCAATACTACATACTGTTTTCAGAAAAATAGTATAAGCATTTTTTTAGAGCATTATATTTTTTTGTATATGTCTGTCCCATGTTTGATGTCAATAATAATTTGAACTATATCTAAAAATATTGTAATTTCACCTTATTTACTTAAGCTTAAAATTGTAATTGCACATTTACTTGCTATAATTTTGTTCTTGTATGAAATTTAATGTTTTAGCTTTTTTCATAAAGATATTTTTATAATTTAAATATAATTCATATATAATAAAAGTGCAAATGGATATTTTACGTATATGTTTTTAGAAAAACTTCAGATTTATAAAACGGAAAATATCAACTTTAGTTCGTCGTACGGTTGTACTATATTTGAGAATACATTATTACCGCCAAATATGAAATAGATAATTTCCTATTTCTCCAATCTTCCATCCACTATGGTATAATTGGGTAGGTATCATCTAATTATTCCCATTGTTGTAAAGAAAAATGAATTGTCATTACTTGGTCAGCGTCTCAAATTGTGTATTGTATATTCTTAATTAAATTTTCAGCAGTGAAGAAAATATATTAAAATTTTCAGTATTTTTAGATAATTAAATGGATAGTCAGACACTGGACAGGCAGATCTAGCAAGGCCAAACAATAAGAACCCCAATATTTTATATATCTAATGAGTTAGGTTCCGTTTCCAGTAACCCAAACCAGAATATTCAAGTCCACACGAAATACATAATACTATTTTAGTCTTAAACTCTTCAAACTTCTACATGATATGATGTGTACAAGTTGCTAATTTAGAATCTTTCATAAACTCTTGGCTCGTATTTTCTTCTAAAGACTCTCACACTTTTTAAGACTTAAGGGTGTAAAGAATAATTGAGGTCGTGAAACAATCGGTACAAACCCAATTTTTAGTATATAAACTAATAGCATAATGATATATTGTATATTTATCGAATATTATAGTCAAATAAAAAAGAAGTTAGCATCAATCTCCACGTTTTTGTTAATCAGAAAATTGGACAGTGAAAACTCATACTTTAATATTTCCCATAAATCGACTACTCGTCTCGAGAAATGCGAGAGGCATAGATGGACACGTGGCAGATGATAATACATCTAATTAATCCGACGTGGAAGAGAATACCGATTTGTCAAGTGGATTCCAGCTGGATCAAAAGTTGGATATAACTTGTAAACTAATTCAAAATCCAAAAAAGTCACTTCTAAGAAATTACCTTAATAACATGAGCCCTAGCGGTTAGCTTACTTTATTCGTAAGATGTCATAAGAATTCTATTTTTTCTTCCACGCCCAATACTCCATCTTAAGGTGAAGAAAAATGCAATGTTGTTCGTAAGAGAAAATCTATAACTCACTTGTAGTTGTAGATAATAACTGGTTGACCAAACTTAGATCATAAATTATTTATTATAAGCAATCATTTTCGTTAGGGTATATTCGTGGAGCCTGTTGTTTCTTAAATAATAAATTAAAAATATTCTGAATGATAATTGTATTGGTTAAGGCTTATTAGGAGAAGTGTATTCACAGGCTGTCGTGTGTGAACTTTATTTATTTTTGGTTATTCTAATGATGCAAGTAAACAGCTGGCCGTATCACAACAAGACACTGTCATCGTTGTTGGTGTACGCAAAGGATATACACAATTTTGAGTTTTGTTCTATTCGTAATTATGGTTCTTTTTTCGTAATTATGGTTTGTGTAATTTCAAAGTTGACATCACTAAATTGGTCTCTTTCGGACACACACACGTATTAAATCGTATTTAAATTATTGAACAAGTAATCTAATTAAATCTGAGGCTTTGATTATATGTATTTAATTTTATTTATAGATTTAACATAAATTTTGTAGAAAAAGTAAAAATTCCATATAGTTGTGTGTGTGTGTAATTCGATAATATATCATCATACCTTTTTAAAATCAATTTCAATATGTTTATATAATCAAAAAGCGACAAACTAAACATCTAAAAATTAAGATATTAAATAAAAATATGATTTGCCATCTTATTTGTCCGGAAATCTCAAATTTCTTTAGAATTTTGAAATATCATCATTTTCCATTCGTCATCTCATCGTATAAAACACATTTATTTTAAAACTTGATGGACCACTTCCAATGATTTTATTATTCATAACACAGAAAAAAAAAACTATTTATTTGGGTAAACATTCATGCACCATTTGAAATTCAACTTTAGTGGGGATCACTTGCGTTAAGACTTAAAGAGAGAACTTTTACAGTCAAAACAACTTATTTATTTTTAATTAACAAACAAAACAGTTTAACAAATTCAAAATCTGCCATGTGGTCTACTTCTCTATATCTCTCTCTTCCTTTAAGAACGCGTTGCAGACTTTGATCAGACTTCGCGTTCCCGCCGCCCATCTCTTCTTCACTTTCTCTCTCACACGTTTCTTTTTGTCTCTCCCTCATTCATCGCCGTAGCTCTGAGAACGAACATTGCAATTTCTGAAAAACACATTCTTTCCATAACTCCAAATCACAACATTTCTTCAAAGACTCGTCCTTCTTCTTCTTTCTTTCTTGGTTTGATCTGAAAATGGCGTTATCTAAGAATAGTAACAGTAGCAAGAAGAAAGTTTCGTACATCTCAGTCCCATCTCAGATTATAAACTCTTTATCTTCTTCTTCTTTACAATCTCTTCTTGTTTCCCCTAAGAAATCATCAAGAAGCACCAACAGATTCAGCTTCTCCTACAGAAACCCTAGAATCTGGTTCTTTACTCTCTTCCTCGTCTCACTCTTTGGTATGTTGAAACTCGGATTCAACGTTGACCCAATCTCTCTCCCTTTCTTTCGTTACCCTTGTTCAACAACATCATCAAGCTTCGACGGAGAACACCAAGCTCAATCACATCTTGGGTTCCCTCCAAAGAACGACGTGGAATCGAATTTGTCTTCTGGGTATTCGAATTTGAATGCGATTATTCAATTAGATGGTGGAAAAAACGAGACTTTGTTAACAGAAGGTGATTTCTGGAAACAGCCTGATGGGTTAGGGTTTAAGCCGTGTTTGGGATTTACAAGTCAGTATAGAAAAGATAGCAAATCGATTTTGAAGAATAGATGGAAGTATTTGCTTGTTGTTGTCTCTGGTGGGATGAATCAGCAACGGAATCAGATTGTTGATGCTGTTGTGATCGCTAGGATTCTTGGTGCTTCTTTAGTTGTTCCTGTTTTGCAGGTTAATGTCATTTGGGGAGACGAAAGGTATTATTAAACTAAACTCTGAAATTTCTTATAGAAAAAGTAATAACATTGATGATCTAATTGTATTCTTTTTGTTTGTTTGTTGAATTTAGTGAATTCGCGGATATATTTGATTTGGAGCATTTCAAGAATGTTTTAGCTGATGATGTCCATATAGTTTCGTCTTTGCCTTCTACACATGTAATGACTAGACCTGTCGAAGAGAAGAGGACTCCACTTTACGCTTCTCCTCAATGGATTCGTGCTCATTATCTTAAGCGAGTAAGTTTAAGTTTCTTACAAAAACAATCTAATTTTGATGTGTTAGTTTGACTAGATTGAGCTAATAGTGTTTCTTCTTCCTCTGTTTTTGCAGATAAACAGAGAAAGAGTTTTACTTCTCCGTGGACTCGATTCAAGGCTCTCTAAAGACCTTCCTTCTGATCTTCAGAAACTCCGATGCAAAGTAGCTTTCCAAGCGCTGAGATTTTCTCCGAGGATTCTTGAACTTGGTAACAAACTAGCTTCAAGAATGCGTAACCAAGGACAATACCTCTCACTTCATCTAAGAATGGAGAAAGATGTTTGGGTTAGAACTGGTTGTCTTCCCGGTTTAACTCCCGAGTACGATGAAATAGTCAATAGCGAAAGAGAACGTCACCCTGAGCTTCTTACCGGTAGATCAAACATGACTTATCACCAGAGAAAGCTCGCCGGTCTATGCCCTTTAACAGCTCTAGAAGTCACAAGGTACAAAATCCACAAATCTTTTTGCTTATGTTTTTTTTTGGTTTTGATAAGTACAGTATTAACATTTTATTGCGATTTCACAGGCTGCTTAAAGCTTTAGAAGCTCCAAAGGATGCGAGAATCTATTGGGCAGGAGGAGAGCCTCTAGGAGGAAAAGAGGTTTTAGAGCCATTAACAAAAGAATTCCCACAGTTCTACAACAAGCATGATCTTGCTTTACCCGGTGAGCTCGAACCATTTGCCAAGAAAGCTTCGGTTATGGCTGCGATCGACTACATTGTCTGTGAAAAGAGCGATGTTTTCATACCATCTCACGGTGGAAACATGGGACATGCGTTACAAGGGCAACGAGCTTATGCTGGTCACAAGAAATATATCACTCCTAATAAGAGACAGATGCTTCCTTATTTCATGAATTCATCTCTTCCTGAATCAGATTTCAACAGGATTGTGAAAGATCTTCATCGAGAATCCTTAGGACAGCCGGAATTGAGAACGAGCAAAGCTGGTAAAGATGTTACGAAACATCCTGTTCCAGAGTGTATGTGCTCAGATAGACAACAACACTCAGATGCTTAAGGCTTCAGGGCATTTAGGCCATTTCAGATTGTTGGTTGCTCGGAAGATTCAGAATCAATAAATGAAGAAGACACCGTTTGTTTCCTGATCACCGAAGGTTTAGTGAGGAAGACGATTCATGGCCATATTCTTTTAGTTCGTTTAGTCTGATCATTTTTTTTTCATTTTTTCGAGTAAATATATATATTCGTTATTTTGTTTCGACTGAGGTTATTTTTACATGTTATACGATATACGTGGGAAGTAGAATAGTGAGGATAAGGTATAATTCTTTGATTCGATTGATTTGTGCTGTAATTATATATTACAGAGTTGTATACGGTTTATAGTTGTATTTTTACCATAAATTAATCAACAGTTAATCATGTCCTCCAAATCTTAAGTATCCTTTTTTGTTTGATCAGATAACCAGTTTTACATCTTCACATAACTAAATTATCAAAATTCATATCCAATGGGTCAAAACGACGCCGGCTGAACTCTTTTTTTGGTTTCAGTTAAATGATTTTTTTTGTTTCAGTTAAACGACGTCGTTTATATTAGGGCTTCTTCTTGTGCAAAGCGGCGTCGTTTGCTTTCTCACGCTCATAGGTTGAAGTTAAACAGAGACAGAGAGGTTTTGGGTTTCTATTGTTTGATCAGAGTTCGTGTCTTAAAAGGGTGAAATTTGAAGGGTTTGGTTTCTTCTCGCTGTCGAATCGGTAAGCTTGGCTTCTTCTCGTTGCCTTATCATTACCCTTCTTTTATGAGATTCTTCTCTTGTCTCTCTCGGTGTGTTTCCAAATTTTACAGCTCAATTCGTAGAGCTTATGTGCGTTTGCATAGGTTTTAGTGAATTAGTCTGAAATTTTGCTAGCTATGAATTTAAAATAGATGCCTCGAAGACCATCAGGAAGAAGATTGTCAAAGCATCAGCCTTTAGCATTTTCACCGTTTATGCGTTCACTTGCCTTTGCTTCAACAGCTAGGCGTGAATTGCCTCATCCTAAAGACTGTCAATGTTCTGAAGACATATCTTTTGGTGAGTAAAACCTTAAATTGATTGACTCTTTTCTATTCACAAACATTGTATTGATGTAGCATTCTAATTTTTATAGATGAAAAGATCCCTAATTTATCTAAAAAGGAGAAAAACGAACAAGTTTCTGATTCCTCTGATGAAGAAGACTCTCCGGTAAGAGATTAATTTACTCTTTGTTGATTTTGTAGATGAAAAGCTCAGTAATTTATCTTTTTTTTCAATGCTTGATCTTTGAAGGAAGGTGTCCAAGCAGACTTTGAGTTCTTTGATCCTAAACCTACAGACTTTCACGGCGTTAAGATTCTCCTACAAAGCTATCTTGATGACAAGGAGTGGGATTTGAGCAGTTTTGTTGATTTGATATTGGAACAAACAACTGTAGGAACGGTTGTGAAAGTAGCTGATGATGAGGACGAGGCAGTATTTGCTGTTGTCACTGCTCTTAACATGGCAAGATATAAGGCAAGTCACTTGAATATGCGCTCTGTGTGATGTAATCTTACATTGAGCTTGGTGATTTGGGTTTGCTAGGCTTGTTGAAGTAATTCTAATCCTAAAATTCACATTTTTGTTCAGGACAATAAGAGCTTTAGAGAGTTTAAAGAGTTTCTTCGTAAAGTTTGTTCTGAAAAGAATATAGTGAATGATCTAGAAATGCTGTTAGAGAAAAAGGCACGAGATGTTGGTTTATTGGTATCTCAAAGAGTGATGAATCTTCCTCCTCAACTTCTTCCGCCACTGTACGATGGATTGTTCGATGAAGTTGCATGGGCCACTGAAGACGAGGTTTGATCCTTTAACATAAAATTTTAAGTAACTTCTTGTAAGCAATACAAATTTTAACAGTTATAAATTATTCTGTTTATAGCCTTCAGAAGAGCTTCGTAGTTCATTCCGTTTCAAGTCGTATCTTCTAGTCACCAAGATTTACAAGGTAATTTGTGTCACTTAAAGATTTTCTTTCTTTCCTTTTCAGCTTTCGTGTTTTAACAATGTGATATGTACTCTTGTTTATATAGCTGAAGAATCCTAAGCAGAGAAAACCTCGACATGGTGAAGAAGACATTGAAGAAACGATATTTCTTAAGCCTGAAGATGAACTGTTTCTCGAGGTAACTTATTATCACATACATTTACTCGACTACCCGTGTGAGAAGAGAAACCTATTCTCAGAACATTTGTTGGAAAAAAATGCATTTGCAGCTTAGCTCTTGGTCCTTCAGTTACCCTATGCGCTCACAGCTCGTTACTTCTAAAGAAGTAAGTTTATCTCTTCCGGCTTATACACAAAGGATTTGAATTCAATTGTATATGATTTGTGATGTTTGGTTTTAATGGCGATATCGCAGATGAAGAATTATCAGCTGATGGGTTTAGTGATGGTCGTCGATGCAAACAAGATTCCTAAATTCAGACAGATGTTAAACTCTCTCATTGATTAACAATGATGAATATCTTCTTCTTCTCCTTAGTAGATTCTGTTAATGGGTCAGAGATTATTACAGTTTTTTTACGGCATAATTACAAGGCATTTTCTTACTTTATCAATGTAACTCTATTACTATTAGTTTGAAGAAAATGGTTATTTGATGACTAATGATAAAAAATTTCTTCCTTTTACTAGATTAAAAGAAAAAAAATGCATGAATTTGTTTAAGGTGTTACAAATCAAATCGAATGTCTTATCATCTTCGAATTCAGGTTAATTTCCATATCAATCATTCAAAGACGTCGGTTTTAACAGTTTCCCTTTTTGTGCAAACTGAAGTCGCTTTAAACATGGGCCTAAGCCCAGCCAAAAGAGAATAGGCTTCATTTGTTCTTAATCTACATCAATAGCGACCACTTGATGGTCAAAGAAGAACCATGGTCCTTAATGTTGATTTATTTATTCAAGCACCCCTATATTCTCTGATAATTATTCAACTGACCCTAAACAAAATATCAACATTTAATTTCCATTTTCTGTAAAACAGAGAAGAGTCACGGTGACTCGGTCGGTATCTGGAGGGAGCAATCAAATCAAATTTGGTCATATGATGAACAAGTGTCTCTCGATTTCCCTTAGCGCGTAAGAGATTTGAACGACCGAACGTTCACTTCGTACGATGTGGCGAAGATCTGTGATGTCTCGTTTCTCTTCGAGGATCTCTGTTTCTTCTTCTTCTTCGTTACCAAACCCTAGACTGATTCCTTGGTCCCGCGAACTTTGTGCCGTTAACAGCTTCTCCCAGCCTCCAATTTCGTCGGAATCAACTGCTAAGTTAGGGATTTCTGGAAACAGATCCGATGCGAATCGAGTTTTTGCCTCAAGTACTGTCGCCGCCACAGCTACCACCGGTGAGATTTCGTCTAGAGTTGCAGCTGCGGCTGGATTAGGGCATCACTATGCTCGTTGTTATTGGGAGCTTTCTAAAGCTCGACTTAGGTATGTTTACCTTTCATTTTCTCATAAAAATCTCTGAGTGTTGGATTCAAAATCATCAATTTGTTTGATTCTTTGTAGCATGCTCGTGGTTGCAACTTCTGGTACTGGATATATTCTGGGCACGGGAAATGCTGCAATTGACTTTGCCGGGCTTTGTTACACATGTGCTGGCACCATGATGATTGCTGCATCTGCTAATTCCTTGAATCAGGTTCTAAATTTCATTCCTTGAAATGAATTTTGGAATCCTTGTTGTGTTCATGTAGTTGATCTTGCTTGTTTGTTTTCCATTTATCAGATTTTTGAGATAAGCAATGATGCTAAGATGAAGAGAACAATGTTACGGCCATTGCCGTCAGGACGTATCAGTGTTCCACATGCTGTTGCGTGGGCCACTATTGCTGGTGCTTCTGGTGCTTGTTTGTTGGCGAGCAAGGTGAATGTTTGTTTCTATTTTTTTATGGCTTGGTGTTAGAGAGATTATGAATCTAAACCTTTGCTTCCACGACAAGGTTTTTGCAGACTAATATGTTGGCTGCTGGACTTGCATCTGCCAATCTTGTCCTTTATGCATTTGTT
>CM051377.1:17607990-17682990 GCA_028015245.1 Cardamine occulta
TATACTCCGTTGAAGCAACTTCACCCTATCAATACATGGGTTGGTGCTGTTGTTGGTGCCATCCCACCCTTGCTTGGGTAAATGATCTCTCCTTTCCTCTTTAGTCCATTTAGTTCATGTCTGCTTTTTCCTGAGTTTAAGTGCTTATGTCTACGTTTTAGCATATTTATTTTGTGTTTTTCCCTCAAAACGGAATCATGGTTCGCCAACGTTTTGTGCCTATTTATTTTGTGTGTTTTCAGGTGGGCTGCAGCTTCTGGTGAGATTTCACTCAATTCGATGATTCTTCCAGCTGCTCTTTATTTTTGGCAGATTCCTCATTTTATGGCCCTTGCACATCTCTGCCGCAATGATTATGCAGCTGGAGGGTAAGACCATATTGTTTATTATGAGATTAGAAGTCTTCTCCCATATAGTGTTGATTTGAAAGAGTTCATTTCTGTTGAATGATCTCGGTGTCCTAGATAGT
The DNA here is from genome assembly GCA_028015245.1 of Cardamine occulta. Lineage (NCBI taxonomy): Eukaryota > Viridiplantae > Streptophyta > Magnoliopsida > Brassicales > Brassicaceae > Cardamine > Cardamine occulta. The sequence continues at coordinate 17,608,460 of CM051377.1, forward strand.
GCTAGGATAGAGATATCGAAGAGAGGATCAGTCTAAAAAGTATAAAGTGTCAATGCAGTCTACATTTTGGTTGCTAGATAATGAGTTCTTTCCGCTTAGACGAATATTGCAACTGAGATCCAAGATCTGATTTTGTGCCTTGTTACCTTGTTTCCAGTTACAAGATGCTGTCGCTCTTTGATCCGTCAGGGAAGAGAATAGCAGCAGTGGCTCTTAGGAACTGCTTTTACATGGTCCCTCTCGGTTTCATCGCCTATGACTGTGAGTCTTTTGGATTCATCTTTGTTTAGTATTATAGACTGCACTTATTGTTTCTGATGATTGTTGCTGTTCTTTCCACTTTTGTGACAGGGGGATTAACCTCAAGTTGGTTTTGCATTGAATCAACACTTCTCACACTTGCAATTGCTGCAACGGCATTTTCATTCTACCGAGACCGGACCATGCAAAAAGCGAGGAAGATGTTCCATGCCAGTCTTCTCTTCCTTCCTGTTTTCATGTCTGGTCTTCTTCTACACCGTGTCTCTAATGACAATCAGCAACAACTCATAGAAGAAAATGAAGCCGGTTTATCAAATTCCGCATCTAATGAAGTAAAAACTCAGAGGCGAAAGAAGTGTGTTGCTCAACCTCCAGTGGCTTATGCGTCTGCCGCACCGTTTCCTTTCCTCCCAGCTCCTTCCTACTATTCTCCATAATAACCCGTTTGAGCAAGCTCTTGAATTTTTGGGGACAGAAGTTAAGAAACATTCTGAAAATTGTTTTTAAGTTTAGTATTTGGTTAATAAGGAAGTGGAGATACACACATGATTGTTTTTTTTGTTCTTCTTCAAATGTTTCCTATGCAACGATATACATACTTGTTTGGTTAAACGAGATACAGATTCTTGTTGAAGCTTTTATGCGCTCCGTCTAATCCTAAATTCCTAATAAACTGGTTCGACGAATTTGGTTGTTTTGGTTTTTGCAATGAAGTCCGATAACCGATGTTGGTAGATTTAAAACGACTAGACCGGGTTGGTTAAAGGTCTCGGCGGCTGCGAAAATTGGCAATCAGGATTCAGAAAATTGGGCTGCCGTGAAGATGTCGATGAGGCAGAAATCAATGGCGACTTTGCCAAAATTGATTCAAAGTATGAGAAAAGAAGTTCCGAAGCATTCAAATCCAGTTTTGCCATCTCTGAGAAGAGCTTTCTCTCTTTATGATCAGATCAATCTCATTGACAATGTTCCCGAAGACCAGCTTCGATTCCAAGAGTAATCAAATTCAAATTCAAATTCTCTTATTGTTTCAGGGTTTGATTATAATGAATGATTAAGGGTTTTGGAATTGGAAATGTAAAAATCTGCTGTGGGGTTAAATTTGCAGATTTAATGAGACGAGTTTCACAGTGAATGGTGTCAAATACGAAGGTAGCTTACTCTGTGTTGGGAATTTGTTAATGTCATGGAGCCCTCGTCAATTCTCTGACATCACTCCTGATAGGTATTTCCCCCTCTTCTCTAATTTGGAAAATGTTCTTGAGCAATATAGATACTTTATCAGTACTAGATTCTAAGTTTCTAACCAATGTTCTGTCACACCCTCATATCGGATTTTGTATGACTGTGTTTGGGTGAAAGTTTTATCGATTTGATTAAAATGAGTGTTCTTTGCTGCTGTTCCTCTTTTCTCTGTCTATCTAGTTTATGAATAAATGCTATTTTCCATGGATGCAGCTTGTCTATCTTCCAGACAGTCCGACCAATTCCAGGTAATATCATCTTTTGTGTACCCAAGAGTCATCAATTCAACTAGATTTGCCTACTTACAACACATGACCATTGGTTGATCGAATTTTGCTACATATTGGCTTCAATCTCAGCTCTTATTAGATCTTCCCTAAACTAAATTATCCAACTGTACTTCTTTTTTTTTTTTCCCTCCAGAGCTCTTAATTGTTGGTTGTGGAAGAAACATTCACCCGGTAACTCCTGAGGTCCGTCAGTTTGTGAAATCCATTGGCATGAAGCTAGAAACAGTTGATTCTGTAAGTTTCTTAATCTCTATTACAGCTTCTTTTAGTCACAAGCTTCATAATTTCTTATGAGCTTATATGGATTACTTTAATTTCAGAGAAATGCTGCATCAACATACAACATTCTGAATGAAGAAGGAAGGGTCGTTGCTGCGGCATTGCTTCCATATGGAGTTACATCCTAAACAACTCGTGCTCCATCTTTCTAACTGTAAATGAATGTTTAAAACTTTTTCTCAAAATAAACCAAAATTCATCGTATTTTTCTTGCTTTCGAACTAATAACAAACGTTGTAAGATTGGAAACTTTTCCTTGCATTTCTAATATCTCGAAAGCTACATCAAAATATCAGTTTTCTTCTGTGACTATTCTGTTATAGTAATGAATGAGATTTAAATATTCAAAGTGTTTGTTACAGTTGGTTAAAACTTAGAAATGGCTTTTGAGTATAAAAAGAACAAGTGTAAATTTTGGTGGTCAAATTCGTATCTCGCGGGATAGAAGAAGAAAATACTTTTTTTTTTTAAACTGTGTTACGACCTTTTTCAAAAACCCTAAAATCTCTCCGGATCCATCTTCTCGTTGCGGATCTTTCAGGCGAAAAACATGGCGTCACTTGTTCAACCATCGCCTACTTTCCCGGCGCTACATCTCCGGCGTTCTTCTCTGAGTCGTGCTCTTTCTTCAGTTCGATTTCCTCTTGTAAGTCCTCTCTCTCTTTGACTCTATCTTTCTATCTGGTATCAGTAGTTAGTTTTACAGTCTTCGCTCGCATCCGATGACTCTTGTTGGCTGTGGAAAAAACAGAGGTGTAACGCGGCGAATCGGTTCAAGTTCGACGGCAGAAACTCCGCCAGCTTCCATCTGCTTACAGGCGATACCGTTCCCGCAAGTGCTTTTGTTTCGAGTACACGTTTAGAAGATGCGATTTACAAGAACAACACTCGCCTCCGTATATTTTCCGGTACTGCTAATCCTGCATTGGCCGAGGTACTTTCTTAATTTAGTAAACCTCCTTGTTATTTAAGTCCAGGATTAGTAGATTGAAGATTGAAACTGGAGATTTGTTCAAATTGCTTCTAAAGGATTAGGAAGAAATTGATTTCGAGATAGTTGCTGGATCTAGTCGTTTGTTCATTGGGTGTTTTCTGCTGATACAGGAGATTTCTTGCTATTTGGGTTTGGAGCTTGGAAAAATCAAGATTAAACGATTTGCTGATGGAGAGATCTATGTTCAGCTACAAGAGAGTGTAAGGGGATGCGATGTGTTCCTTGTACAGCCTACATGTCCACCTGCAAATGAGAATCTTATGGAATTACTTGTTATGATTGATGCTTGTCGGAGAGCATCGGCCAAAACTATTACGGCTGTGATTCCTTACTTTGGTTATGCTCGAGCTGATAGAAAGGCAAGTACTTCTTGAAAACTAAAGAATTTGTTTTGGAATCAATTTTCTTTCAAAGCATTACATAATCAATTGTTTAAGTCAGATTTCTATAGGTAGTTAATGACATTGGTAGCTTAGTTCTCTGCAGGAAGCTGATTTGATTTTTTCGATTGTCTCATTCCTGTGGCTCTATTTAGTTTCTACTTAATGGCTAACAGATTTTTCATGTGACTCTCTTGCTCGACAAATTCTTGCAGACTCAAGGACGTGAATCTATTGCAGCCAAGCTTGTGGCCAATTTGATAACAGAGTCTGGTGCAGACCGTGTCCTTGCTTGTGATCTTCACTCTGGACAGTCTATGGGCTACTTTGATATTCCAGTCGATCATGTTTATGGCCAGGTAACAAAGGCTCTTATCTTAAAAGATTCCTCAAAGCATCGATTTCCTTGGGAGAAAAATGAATTTGCTCATGGTCCCTTGTTTTGCTCAATATTCATCAACAGCCTGTGATACTTGATTATCTAGCAAGTAAAGCCATATCCTCTGGTGATTTGGTGGTAGTTTCACCTGATGTTGGTGGTGTCGCAAGAGCTCGAGCTTTTGCCAAGAAGTTATCTGATGCTCCTTTAGCTATAGTTGATAAAAGGCGCCATGGGCACAATGTTGCAGAGGTAAAAACACATTTGCAAATACATGTTAATCAAGACTGTATTTGACGTTTATCAATCCATTTCTTGTAGGTGATGAATTTAATTGGGGATGTCAAAGGAAAAGTAGCCATAATGGTTGATGACATGATTGACACAGCAGGTGAGTTATAAGTTCTGCCTGCACAGAAATCTGTAAAAAACTCTCCATTATGCTTAGATACTTACGTTAGTTATAACATATTAGGAACCATAAGCAAAGGTGCGGCTCTCTTACACCAAGAAGGAGCAAGAGAAGTATATGCATGTACCACTCATGCCGTTTTTAGGTAAGTCCATGAAATGTTTTCTCAGTGTTGGAGATATTAAAAGAGAAGCTTATATATACATTTGTGTCTATGTTCGGAAACAGCCCTCCCGCAATCAGTAGACTATCAAGCGGACTGTTTCAAGAGGTGATCATAACCAACACGATTCCGTTGTCAGAGCAGAACTATTTTCCTCAGCTTACAGTTCTCTCAGTAGCAAACCTTCTCGGGGAGACGATATGGCGTGTTCATGATGATTGCTCTGTGAGTAAACAAAAAACAATAGTTCAAATGAAATTTTTGTTTGAGAGAAATATTGGGTCTAAATATCATTTTTGGACATCTCAGGGAGCCATCGAGCCATTTTCGACGTTGGGGATTGATTGATTGACTGATGCAACAACGATAAAGAATGACTTATATCCTCTCAAAATTATAGATTTCTGATAATGTACAAATTTTTTTTTGTGCTGTAAATGTTAGACTTGAGTGTGAATGTTAAGAATGGAACACTTTTGTAGAGAAGAAGATTAAAGTAACCAACCTTTTTTATATTTTTAAGATTTCACTATTTTTTGGATGTCTAAAATCGATATACAAATCTAGGACTTGCATATGATACCGAGGTCTAAAATCAGTAAACAATTTTACAAAACAAAGAGAGAAAGATCAAGCAACGGCGGCCAGGCTCATTGTGCTGGTAATCACCCCTTTGATCTCCATAAGCATCGTTTTCGTTGGGTCCTCCGACGACTGCTCCGAATAGAATGTTAGGGTTTGGTGCAGGATTGTTAAACCATTCCTTGAACCCTTCAGTGCACGTCATATGAGCTTTGCTCTTGTAGATGGACACTATAGAGGCTCCTCTATGGTTTTGTCTTTTGGGATAATTGGTCCCAACTCCAACCATGTAGCTCATCTTCTGTGGGTTTGACCCAAGTATATAGTCTACCTATATAACATGTCGTAACTGTTAGACATCGCATATTCTTTAGTATAAAATATCGGAATAAATCATCATTGACAATTAAATCAGTAATATTATATGAAAAAGTCTTAATATCTTTTCAAGAAATCAAATGTCTTATAATTGGTACCTGGGAACGAGCAAGGTTGAGAAGATCAGAAGCGTGAAGAACGCCTTTGGGACATTGAATAGAGGCTTTTGCGGTTTCAAGATAATTGGAATAAGCAGAGAGGACAAAGGAAGCGGAAGCAGTGTATTGAAGATTGTTCCACGGCAAGAACCATAGCAAACCTCCCGGAGTCTTCTTAACGTTGTTGGAACCTTTTTGAGCACAGTTGCAGATAAACTGCTCCGCCATTCTCTTGTACTCTGCAATTTTGCCACTATTTTCTACTTTCCTGTCAAATGTAAGCTGCATTCACACAATTTTAATTAAGTTTTGTTTGTTTCTTGTAACATCAGTTTGTAATCTGTTTTCTTTAGTGAAAATAAGATATATAACCTACCTTGGCGACCAAGACTTGTACACCCACGAACTTATCGTCCCACGAGAAAACAGTCCTTGGACCTCCGCTACCAGATGCATGTCTTAAATAATCAAGATATGTGTGGTCATTGGTGGCACGGTGGAGCCAAGCCGCAGCCCACAACAACTCATCTTCGTATCCGCTGCTCGCGTAGAAACCACCCGCATTAGGAATAGAATTTTGGTAAACGCCAGGATGAGCCTTAGCGAATTCAAATAGCTCTTTCGCATAACGAATAAGTGTATTGGCATAAGCTTTATCACATGTTGCAAAGGCCAAAGAAGCAGCAGCCATAGCTGCAGCTGTCTCGCCCGCCAAATCAGCACCTGGATGCTGAGCATCAATGCGGTATGATGGACGCGGAGTGGTCATATCCTCTGGTCTCATCCAGCACGCATGGTCCGAGTTTCCGTCACCCACTTGTCCGTAAAGAACATTGGGCTGGGGATGAGCTTTGATAAGATAGTCAGTGGACCACTTGAGAGCCGCAAGAACGTTTTCATACTCCTTGTGGGCCTTAAGTTGTGATGCCATCTCTATACTGCTCCAAGCTAGCATTGTCGTCGTGAACGCCAACGGGAAACCAAACTTCATGTTGTCTCCGGCATCATAGTACCCTCCGGTGAGATCAACCTATATATTTTTACAATTTAGCAAATATTGAACTTTGATTTAGTAAACATACATTACAATAAAAGAGGATTGGGTTATGAAAATTACATGAACATCAGAACCGTCTCTGAGTGCAGAATCTCCTCTCCAGGTAACTCTTTGGTTCGGTGGTAATTTTCCAGAGCGTTGAGCTTCGAAATACAAATGAGTCTTTGAGAGAGCTTCTACATAATTTGAAGAGACAGCTTTACGAGCCATTGAAGTTAATAATAACACAATGCAAATACTTGCCCATAAGCATTGTGAAGACCCATTTTTCAATTGAGACATCGTTTTTAATCAATCTCAAGACCAAATGGTATTTACAAACAGATCTCAATCTACTATCCAACTATTTATAGAGAATCTATAAGATGCAACTCATGGCTAATCAAGTATAATTATTACTTTTTTACTCAAATAAATATTTGCCTAAAAGTTTGTCTAAAAACTCATCATTTACCATAAACGATTTAGATAAATTTCTGAAAATAGAAATTAGATGCCATTTATATCTATGTTTTCATATGTATAATATATTTATAGGCCAATATATATTTTACACATCAGAACTAAAATTAGTTAGGCTACATTCTTAAAAAAGATTACTGCTTTCTTAATCAAAAAATATATATATATACACCACACATATATATATATTACTGTTTTTTTTTGTCAACAATATTAGTATATTACTGCTTCTGTTTTATTTTTTGGTCAACAATATTAGTATGTTACTGCTTTTTTTGGGTCAATAATATTAGTATGTTAGTGCTTTTTTTTGGGTCAATAATATTGGTATGTTACTGCTTTTTTTTTGTCAACAATATTAGTATGTTACTGCTTTTTTTTTTGGTCAACAACATTAGTATATTAGTGCTTCTATTTTCATGTATATATACATACATATACATCTATGTATAATAATTTACATTTTCTTTTTATTTTGTCAACTCACAATTATATATTTTTTCAATCTACCATCTCAACCCAACGATGGCAAGTGACATCATGCAACAATGGTTCAGAGGCCAGACATATTTTTTCAATCCACACTCTATTCTCGAAAAAGTTGATACGGATTGTGTTTCAGAAAATATAATTTTGTTTCTTTGTGTGGGAATTCAAATTTGGTCTGACAGACTGACAGTATTGATCTATTTAATTTGTCCATGTATATAACTCAGTATCTCAAAATGTCTCACTAAATCAAGTTATAAAATAACAAACCGTATTTTTTCTTACCCTTAGACCTAAACTGTGATCGTCGCTAAAGCGTCTTAGAAAAATGAAATCCAGTGACAATAACATTAGCTAGAATTAGAAACAAATAGGAATGTAATTTTAACCAAAATAAAAATAAAATGGGATGTAATTAAGGTCATGCGATGGCAGCCAAAAGACCGACCATAGGAGCAACCGTGACGGTATCAGGCTCATCGCGTTGGAAATCAGACCGTTCATCGTCGTAAGCATCATTCTCGTCCGGTCCACCCACAATTGCTCCAACCAAAACATTTGGGTTCGGTTTAGGATTGTTGTACCAAGCTTGAAACCCTTCATTACATGTCACCGGTTTAGGATCATTCTTGATTGACACTATAGAGGCTCCTCTATGATGTGGTCTTTTAGGATAATTGGTCCCGAATCCAACCATGTAGCTCATCTTCTTTGGGTTTGACCCAAGTATGTAGTCTACCTGTTACATAAACCATGTGCAACTTTTTATTTTTATGTTAAATGCATAAACCATATATATAATCATTACATAACATCCTCAAAACTTAACTTCATTAAAAAAAAAAAACTGAAAGCCTGCCTAACCTGGGCCTTAGCGAGGTCGAAAAGATCAGAAGCTTTAAGGACACCACCATTGGGGCATTGGACTGATGCTTGTGCAGCCTCAACGTATTTAGCATAAGTGGCTATGACGAAAGAAGCGGTGGTTGTGTATTGGAGATTGTCCCAAGGCAAGAACCAGAGCAAACCTCCCGGAGTCTTCTTAACATTGTTGTAACCCTTTTGGGCACAATTGCAAATGAACTGTTCCGCCATACTCTTATACTCTGCGATCTTCCCTCCGTTTGCTTTCCCTTCAAACACAAGCTAACATTTGCAAAAAAATCGTGTGACTTGTAACATAAGTTAAGATATGGTCTCTTATAGGGAATTCACATAACCTACCTTGGCTACCAAGACTTGTGCTCCCAAGAACTTATCATCCCACGCGAAAACGGACCTCGCACCTCCGTTACCAGAAGCTTGTGTAAGATAATCAAGATAAGTCTGGTCTCCTGTGGCACGATGAAGCCAAGCCGCGGCCCACAACAACTCGTCTTCATAACCACTACTCGGGTAAAAGCCACCTGCATTAGGAATAGAAGATTGATAGACCCCAGGGTAATGTTTACCGAAGTCAAATAGATCTTTTGCGTGATCAATGAGCGTTTTAGCGTAAACTGCATCAGACTTTTGAAAAGCCAAAGAAGCTGCAGCCATCGCAGCAGCTGTCTCGCCCGCCAAATCAGCACCTGGATGCTGAGCATCAATGCGGTATGATGGACGTGGAGTGGTCATATCCTCTGGTCTCATCCAACACGCATGGTCAGAGTCGCCATTGCCTACTTGTCCGTACAAAACATTAGGCTCAGTATGGGCTTTAATGAAATAGTTAGTGGCCCACTTGATAGCCGCTAGGGCGTTATCGTGCTCCTTGTGGGCCTTAAGCTTCGATTCCATCTCTACACTGCTCCAAGCTAGCATAGTGGATGTAAACGCCAAAGGAAATCCAAACTTCATATTGTCTCCGGCATCGTAATACCCTCCGGTGAGATCAATCTATAAAATTTTACAATTAGCAAATATTGTAGTTTCATTTAATAAACATACATTACAACAAAAGAGGATTAGGTTTTAAATTACATGAGCATCAGAGCCGTCTCTGAGTGCAGAATCTCCTCTCCAATGAACTCTTTGGTTCGAAGGCAATTTTCCAGAACGTTGAGCTTCAAAATACAAAAGACTCTTTGTGAGAGCATCTCCATAATCTGGATCTGCAGAAATTGCTACTCGAGCAGTTGATAATAATAATAACACAATGCAAATGTTTTTGATAGTGAGGAAGCATTGTGATGATCTATTTTTTAATACACAAGACATTGTCGTTATCGTTTTTTTACTAACAAAAAAAAAGTAGGTTTGATTGATCATACGTATGTATATATATATCGGTATCTATATAGGAGTATATAATTATCAAAAAGAAAATATACATAATATATATATACTTCCAGCTTCCTTATATATATACACTGATATCTTTAATTGATTATATGAGATCTATTTTTACTATATAGAGGATATGTATGTACATAATCAATGAGCTGTACCAGAAACATTATCATGATTCATGAAGGGAAATATTTTTTTCTGATTCTAAATAACTAATAGGAGATGACGATCAATGTACTCAATCTTCAATCTTCATGGAATAGGCAACATATTATTAATTCCCTGCTGTTAAAAATGATTAATTGTCTGATATTTCCCCCTGATTTTATGCAAAATTGCAAAGAAACTAGTTAAAGAGAATTGTACTGCATTTTATCGGAAAAAATGTATATTTAACTTAAATTTATAATTAGTTAATTATGATGTTGAATTTTCAACTAACTATTGCCTCGGATGAAAAAATATGAGTGTAGAAACGTACATTTCCTAATAAATTTTCAGACTCAGTCAAAATAGTCCCAATGTAAAACGATCCCAGATATGTAAAGATAAATAAATATTCAAAATACTTTAACACGAGAAATATAGATTCAAAAGTATGTAAGTGTTTACTTGATTCACGTTTCAAGAGTGAACCTTCTCAGATATGGGATCGACCTCATATTGAATGAGCAGCCCATTATGTATCTTTTGCTCCAAATTTATAAGATTTCTTTGCTGTTTTTAATTAGCAACTAGGTGTTTTTGTAATGGCACCGTTAGCTTTTAATGATTAACTTTGTGACCGCGTTCACCGTTCGCTTTGTTTTTCCTTACTCACTTATTAGTTTAAGTCTCGTCAAGGTTTCAACCACTTTCTAAGCACTAACGAAGAACTTCATTGTTCCACACCAAATTCATTTGTCTTTTGTGTGGGAAACATTCATGATGGAAAATTTGTTTTATATGTCCAAATTTAAAAATCTATTTTTTACATTTAATTTAAATTTTTTTCAAATGTAATTCACTTAAACTTTTTTTTTTTTTGTAATGAAATTTCTCAATTTTAACTCTATAGACTATAGACAGAAATTTTCTCAAATCTCACAAATTGGACATAAAACTCTTTATACATTACATAGGAATTCAGGTTATAGATATTTTAGGGGGGAATTAATTATATCTTGAATCGTTTTTATAGAGAGTAAGATCGGGTATGAATCTAGGATATTAGCATTCAAAAGTTACAAAGAAATAGTCTTTTTAAAAGATAAATGGTGAGAACTGTTTACCGGGATTCAAACCTAACCATATTGATGAGAAAAGAAAACTACATTATTTTTCGTTTACTTATGAGTCCTTTATTTGTATTAAACTGTTTACGGTGAAAATGATACATTAATATAATTATAAATGTGTTGCTTGTGGAATACGAAGAGCCGTGTTCCAATTTTCTTTTCCGGCAGGCTGCGTCAGGCTCTGATGGTAACTTGAAAGTACCTAGAAACAATTTAAGGCACGTGAAAACACATTGAATCCGTAAATATATATCTTGAGCATTTATGGAGTTCATGAGTTTCATCCTAGTATTAAGCGGTGGTGGGTGATATTTACCTTTGCCGCTTCTGATAACTTCATGGAGTCTGACTCATGCACAAGTACTAACCACGCCTCTGTTCTCTGGAGTCTCCGATCAATGAGATTGATAATGTCCTTTACGATATCAGAATTTCTCTTTTTATTAAATTTGTTTTAAAAAAGTTATTCTCCATTTTCTTTCGGCGGATTCTTTAGCTAAATTAGCCCTAAATTATTCAGTCTATCTTGCTTCTTAAGAGGTTTTGGAATAAAGTTACCAAAAGAAGAACATAACTACTTTTTTCTATTATTATCGGTTGCTAAAAACCCGAAACAGAGACTAAAACCACTTGTTTTGTTTAAAGTACCTTTATTGGGTAAGAAAATTTCTAAAGTGGTGAAGAAAAAAGAAACATCCTAGGAGTGTACTGTACTTGTATTAAAAATAAAATATCTATGGATACTAATTAACAGTGTCATTTTCTAACTTCAATAGTTCGGTGTCGACTTTGGGTTTGGGTGGATGAGGCATTCTCGAATGTAGATGGACTCTCCACGGACCACAGCTTAACATTTTGGAATTTAAAATCCGACTTTAGAGTATAAATTCTTTATCATTTGGCTAATGTTGCAGTAAATATTAGTTTCGATAAATAGATAAATTAAAATTTAGAAGTTATGTCTATGGATAGTATATTTTGTCCAAGTCCGGAAATTTGTATTTTTATTGTGAGAGTGACAAGTACAATGAAATGAATGAATACATTGATTACTATAAATTCTAAGAAATTGATCAACTCGATTTTGAGTCTTAATCAATTAGTTAAATGTTGTGATGACGAAAGAGAGCTAAAAAGCCTACACATCAGAGGCGAAGGTTCCTTTGGTGAACATCTCGATCACGCCGGGAGGAACAAAAAGCGCTATCAGAGGATTTCCCGGTGGCACCGGCGGTATCTGAGCTCTGCATAGAGGACACGTGGACTTCTTCTCCATCCACGGATCGATACATTCGGCGTGGAAACAGTGGCTACACGCCGTTAACCGCCTCATCTTATCTCCCTCCTCTGTATCTTGGAGACAAATCGCACAATACGGTGGTGAATGATCCTCCTCCGCCGTGTTTTTTCTCCATCTCCGGCGGCGAACTGTGAATGTACGGTAACGACGCCAGGGACGGCTCGCGAGGAAACAAGCGAATCTAAAGAAGAGACGGAAAGCGAAGATGAAGACGGAGGCGATAACGATGGATTTTCCGATCAAATGAGAGAATCTAATCACTGATTCAGCAAACATTCTCGAGAAAATTCAAAAGATAAGTTTATCGACCAAATTGGCACAAGTAACGAAGCTGTTTTGAGTATTCTATATATAAGGGTTTATCTTCATGAAATCAACGGTCTTGATTTAAACATGTGGGTGTATTTGGATGAAATGAACGGTGATGATGTAGTCTGTTTGTACACGTACTAATCTAATTTCAATTTAACAGTCAGTTTTGATCAAATTCTTTTAGTTTGACTTTATAATATAATGATTAATTACATATATTGGTCCATACTCAACAAATCATTCGAATTCACGAGATTACATTATGTATGTAGTAGTATTAAACAATGCTAAAAATAGAGAGACAATTGAGCTTGGCTTTTATGTTTGAACTTTTGGGTTAGTCAATACTCAATCGTATTAAATTAGTTTAGCAACTTGTAAAACTAGTTTAAAAGTAAAAGTTGGTGTAACAGTCCCTCCACAAGAATAATATATACAAAACAAAAAAAACTCTCAAGTCTAAACGCATTTAACGTAGTCCATTTTTATACAACTACATTCAAAGCAACAAAACCGTAGCGTCTTTACTCTGCACAAAACAATTAACATGTTTTTCATTTATTTAACGTTACGTTGTACTGTATAATTCTGAGACATGACAAAGGCACAAGGCCAAGTCTTATTCAGGTGTTGAGCCCAACCAATAAATATAGTTTTAAGCAAATAGTAATTATAACATCTGTAGCATCAAATAACACAAAAAAATAAAAGTCAAAAGTTTAGAAACAGAGAAAAATGTTATCTTGCACTAAAGACAGGTTGTGCATCAGCGCTAGGCTGTGCTCTGCGTGTGTATTTCAGAAGCAAACCTTCCATAGAAAGTCTAGGAACATGAAGATCCCTGCAATAACATTAAAACCCAAATCAATTCATAAACCAAAAACCTCATCTTCTAATGAAATCTTTCATCACAAAAATCTGTTCAATTACCTTATGTAAGGCTCTAAGTCTTTCCATTCCCATTTTGATCTATGTTTAAAGAGTACAGAGAACCGTTCTGCCGGAGTTGAAGGCAGAGAACGTACGCTGAATGTATAAACCCGTGTCTCAATCCCGATTGTCTCTGTTAAAACCTCTCCTTCAAGCATCTCAAATCTTCCTTCCATCCCTTCTGGAATCTTCTTCTTCCACTCTTCCATGAAAGTCCCTAGTGTCATCTTTTCTTCTCTCAGTATCTGTCTAGCAAAGTGCAAACATACAAGCCTCGGTTCCAACTTCCACTTATCAGTGTCTTTAACCTTAGAGCCAAACACACACAAGCAATGACTCGCGAGTTTACTAGAGAATTCATCAGCTACTAACGCATTCACAACTTCATCTTCGTCAAGATTATCAAATGACCAATCTTTCAACACACAGTTATGAAGAAGCATTCTAAGAATCATGTCAAGGTAATTCTCATCTACAACCCTCCAATAACCATCAATCTCAATAGCAGAAAGACTCTGCAAGCCATTGCGTAACTCCTCATCGCTCGCTTGAATCGTGTCAACCAAATCGCTCCACGTACACAATGCTACATCTCTCTTTCCATCATAATCAACATCCGTCATGGAGTCAACTTCACCAGCACCAAATGGATTGTCCAATAAAAGCTGCTTAAGTTTATCAAGTCTAGGAGAAACCTCAACAAGTTCCATGTTTCCAGGAGCAATTTTGAGAACCGATACAAGTGAGTTATCGTTGTTGGTGGTGGTATCAGGGCAAATTGAAGGAGGAATAAGGAACATGGAATTAGAATTACCAACAAATTTGATTGCAAAAGTCTTAGACTTAGTACATAGAACAGCATCTTCATCAGGAAGTCCCCTCAATGTTACCCTAATAGATAAAGATTAACAGATTGAGAAACCCTTAAAACCCTATTGACACAAACGAAGAAGAAAAAACAAACCCAAAGCTTCAAAATCGTACCTTTCATGGAAGATGTCAGAGACGAGTTTGTCATCAGCTTCAAGAAGAAGTAGATCCTCGTGAGGACCAAAACATGGGTGATACGAAATTGGAACTGAAGATCCAGGTTTGAGATTTATCACTGCCTCAGCTCCTCCAATTCTCCCCCTTTCTTCCATCACTAGAAAAATTACAGAGAAATCAGGAAAACTTTTTCGCTAGGGCTCTTCTCTCCTTCCGCTGAAGTGTTTCGCGCCTTGTTTCAGCCATTTTAGGCGCGTTTTGATTCTCAAGGCCCAACTAAAAGTAATGGGTCAACGAAATAGCCCAGCTACGAAATTTTATTATTCCGTTGTAGTTTTTTTTTTTTTGTCAAACTATTATTCTGTTGTTATTATTCCTTGTTTTAATATACAAAAAGAGATCCAACAAAAATGAAAAATTCAGTTGGACAAAATTATAGTTTACAAACCACAAGTACTAAATTACTTTGAAAGCAACAAATCTTGAATGTTTATGAACCTAATTAGAAGATTATATATCTTATCTGAACAAATAAAACCATTAAGCACACGAAACAATCACAAGGACAAAGAGACTTTAGCTTAGTCATCGAATCCAAACCGCTGCATCGATCTCATCTCTAGCCTTTTTGTATAGCTCGAGCCTCTTTGCACATTGTAGCCTCCTTTCCATCAATGCCGGGTTCTCATCTAGCAACTGCCCCAACTTTTTCCCCTGCAGAAAGACCAGACCCAATCCTCAAGCCAAGAAATCAAACAAACCGAACTAAAAGGCCAACTCAACAACTTAACCGAACTGAATTAATCAAAGTTGAAGACAAACCTGACTCTGACTGATCTGGGAGTGGAAGTAGTTGAGCAAAGCGAGTTTCGCCTGTCTAACTTGACAATGAACAACAGCCTTAGGAATGGTGTTAACAAGTGTGTCTGAAACCATCTTGATGTAAGATGCTACATTTGAAGCTATCTTTCTGAAATGTCCTTCATCATATTGGTCTGTGGTTGGTGAAGAAATAGACACGTTTTGGCTTTCTACATGAAGCTTACGAAAGAACTCAACCGTAAGATATGAAGATTCCATGTCGACTAATCTAAGAACTGACTTCATGCTTTCCTCTCGAAACTTGTCTAAAGATGAGTTTGCTGCAGCAACCAACTCAATTTGTAGCGAAGGGAACCGTTTTAGCTCCTGCATTCTTTGCCAACAAAAATCAAAAATAATCTTTTTCTATTCACTATCTAAGAAACAACCAATCTCATTCTCACCTCTGTTTCTGCGATTGATTTCCTTACAAGCTCTTTTAAGATAGAGTGAATCTGTTACAATGACATTCGTTACAGTGTCATTAATTATATTAGATATTGATGAAAGAGTGAAGTGAAAAAAGAACCTACAGCATTCACAGAAGCTTCAGCTGGACCTCTAAAATGATTCAGGGATCCTTCAATGAGACGACGATATCCTACTTCAGGAGCAATCAAGTGAGGTTGATAGCCATCAGATTCTGAGACAATTCTCTTAACATTTTGCAATGAAAGATGACGATCAAATGGAAGCTTTTTAATGGCTGCAGGAAGTTTGTTGTCAAAGATTTCGTAGATACGAGCACCTCCATGACGCCTAAGATTTTTCATCAGTCACATTTTAGAAAGAGTTAATCCACCATTATTGGGGAAATTAAAGGAAAAAAAAAGATTCAAATAATGTTATTTTTACCCGCCATCCAAATGCTCTTTGAATATCTTTTCGAATGCTCGACACATTCCCAAGATAGTGTATAGTTGAGCCTGAGACCAACCAAATTTTAGCCTACCACAAAAATATACAAATTCATATAAAAATTTCATTAAAGTGTCGTATGTACTCACTCCAGCATCAATCGCGACAGGCCAACCCAATTGGTCTAACTCTCTTTCGAGTTCTTCGATGCTTTTGTTTATTAAGGATAGGATACTTGGAATACGGGACCTTATAACAGATTCTAAGAGCTGAAAAAATCATAAAAGACCACATGAATAAACAGAATGACGAAAATCTCATTCTATGTGATTTAAGGCTTTGGTTTGAGTAAAACCATAGAGAGGAGCTTTGAAAGATATTCTGAACCCATTCTGGTGGCTAAGTGGCCATAGTCAGGACTGGTTTCAAAGTATTGTCGCTCCTTTCTTCTTGCAACCATCATATCAACATTCTTGTTAATATCTGCTTGTGAACGGTTCACTATCCCAACCCAAGGATAATGCAGCTTATACGCTCTTCCTTCGATAACCTTATCAAGAAAAAGATTCAATCATAGTCATTACGTAAGACTCAAGTCAAGGAAATAAGAAAGACCAATACTTGGAAGACACTTACATCCAATGCATTAGTTCCCTTGTCCATTAAGTCTAACTTTGTCAGAACTCCAAAGGTTCTATCACCTAGCACAGTGAAAAGCATTCCTTTGGTCATTAATCCACAATTCCATTTGCTGAAACACAAGAAAACAAACCTGATGGATCCACTTCTTTCGCAAGCTTGATAGCATCCGATGTGGCTATATCTTGATTGGCAATTGCTAGTATAAGACAGTTAGGCTGTGAACAAAAACACAATCAAAACTATAAAAAATACAAGAAAAAATTACTGGAACATATTTTAATATAACTAGCAATACTCCTCACCTTTGCTACGTATGCGCGAACCATGGATTCGATATCTTCAACAATAGTTTCTGGCTGTCCTTCTGAAAATAGATTGAAAATACTGTTAGCAATTGTAATTACAATCTCCAAGAAATAAACAAAAGGAGAGGCAAAGAAAACATACCAACAGCAACTTTAGTCAAACCAGGTAAATCAATGAGAGTAAGATTCACAACTGTTTACACAAGAATCAAAAACTAATGTTAGTTGAATAAAAAGATGGAAACAAGAACATCATCGAAACGATAAACAGCTTACCATTAGGAGAGAAGATACTAAGGTGAATAGGAACTGGAGATATCTGTTTGTTCTTCCCAGTGATTCTATCAGTCTCATCTTCAATCTCTTTTCGAACCAAAGCTGTAACACGAAATAGATTTCAATATTGTCTCGATGGATTCACTATAGCCAAAGAAACACACATTCATATATAAGTAGTACATACAGAAATTGGTGAATTTCTTTTTGGTAAGGTGGAGAAACACAGCGTATTCCTCTGTTCCATTTTCAGTCTTATAAAGTTGTAAAACCAAAGGCCTTCTTGTAACGATACCTACAAATACAAAATCGAATTCTCGCTTAGGAATCAGAATCACAAATGAGAAGCTCGAAAGTGTTTAGGTTAAAAAATAACAAACCGGATCCTCTAGGAAGAAAATCTCTCCCGACAATACTTTCCAGAACCGAAGATTTGCCAGAACTCTACACTCATCAAGAAGAACGAAACCTTAAAAGCAAGATAAGAGAAAACTTAAGTCAGAGTTATATGATTGAGACGAAACCTGGCCACCGACGACGGCGACGGTAGGAAGAGCTTCCCAGAGAGAAGAGAGAGCGTTATTAGCGCCACCATAATCGCCAAGTGCAGTGCATGCTCTCTGTATCTCATTAACCAACCCGATCAAACTCTCCATTGTTGTCGTCTTCTCTTTTTATCTCCTTGACGTTTCCGCATAAAAATTTAAAAAGCCTAAGACGACGAAGAAGAAGAAGAAGAGTAATAGAATTTGGCGAAGGGCAAGGACTTGGAGAAGAACGTGAAAACCAAGGAGAACAGAGAACCAAGGAGGAAAACGTGAAAACAGAGAGCGGGCGTTTTCAATATGATTAACCAAACCAGTCCAATTATAATTTAACTTTGACTGAAAATCATTTAATTTTGATATTTTACCATTTATGTCTCTAATAATTTAATTCTAAATTATCTCTACGTTTTTTTATTGAATTCAAAATTAATTTCGATTTAAGGAGTAGTTATCCAATTTTATATCTTTCTAAAAGTTAAAAATAATAAATCAGAAAAAATATCATAAATCTAGATAGTCTTTAGTTTTCAATAGCTATTTAAAATATTAAAAACCACGGTTGTTAAACCATAACTATAATTCAAGTCTCAATATTTTGGTAAGGGTTTTTCTTTTCCAAAATTCAAAGTTATTAAGTTACCTTATTCTTTTATATTATAATAAATATCCTTCCAATATTTCAATCATTTGCAACAACAAACAAAAAATAGTAGTAAAGGAAATTTAAGCCCATTAAATATAGAAGGTAGCCCAATAGCAGAGAAAAGGCTTATAAAGTAGTGTGCAGAGAGAGCAAGGCCTGGAGTGAGGGTCGGAGGCCACGTGGCTGACCCAAGAAGAAACGGACGAACAAGCGTGTGGGATGCATAAAACGACGACGTCTCCTATCACCTAACACTTGTCGGCTTCCACCATCCGCGAGCCCCCATCTTTTTCTTACCCGTCACATGCTTTGCTTGCTTTTTTAAAAATGTATATACATTCAATTAATTATTGTTTATATAATTGTATTTTTGTTGTTTTTTGTTCGTCCTCCGCAATCACTACGAATTTATTTCATGATTGTCTTTGAAATAGTAATACAAAGTTAGTGGATTACTTTCCATGTATATTTGAATTTAATTCATATTATATCTTTGCAATCACGATCATAAAAGTAAATATTTTGCATAATTCTATCATAATGATTTCAGAGATTAACGCACATAATTATATCACAATTAGAAGAACTTTCAATAGTAACCATATAAGTACAAAATTTAAACGTGTTGCAATACAAAACAAAAAGAAACAACCATGACCTTTATTTTGGTGGTTTTCCATGAGATTTCGATGAATTGTTCACATAACGTTGACATATACGCCTAAATACGATTTATCTAATTAGTTTTACTATGGTTTTAATGAGTCAAATTAAGAGGACGTTAATTTTTTTTTTTTTAAGTTTTATAAAGTAGTAATAACAAATCATTACATAACCCAATTGAGATGAAGTAATAACTAATCATTACATAACCCATTTCCATTTGTGATGAAGTGATGTTGGTTTTGACAATGATAAAAAAGCAAGGTCAACGACAATATGAATCATGAAAACTATGAAATGTTCATCTTCCCACTACAAGCACACCCCAAAAAAAAAAAAAAGCTATAGTGACATTAATTATAAAATAGGGATACATAATTATCTTTTAACCATAAGTATAATCATCATCATCATTGCAAACACAAATGTTTTAAAACCAAACGCTAACGTGTCAAGTCTTTATTACCTGAAATTGTATTTTCTATTTTTGTCTTCTTAAAAAACAAATCTGAAAATTTCCATTTACTCCGGCGATTCTCTTCTCGTTAGATCTTCTCTCTTTCTAAAAGAGAAACCTCGAAGACACAAGAAGACAAAAAAAATATTTTTTTATTCAGAAGATCAATCTTCTTCTTCTTCTTCTCAAGAAATCGAAAATTTTCTTTAGCGATGAGGTGTAAGAGACATACAGTTGATTACAGTAGCAGTATCGGCGTTTGTGCTTCTTGTCTCCGTGAACGTCTTTTTTCACTAGCCGCTTCAACCGCTGCGTCTGAAAACGATCATCACCGTCATTCTCAGATTTCTCCACCTCCTCTGGTTTTTCCTCGTTCTGTTTCTCCTTACGTTGCTCCTAGAAAATCCGACGCCGGAGCTGGTGGAGGTGATTCTTTAGCTTCTTCTAATAGTCGCTTCTTCTCCACGCCACAAGTTGTGGTGGCCCCAACCTCTGACGGCGGAGGATCATCTTCATCGGAAAAAGTTTTCGAATCAGACCGATCGTTTAAGAAGAAAAAAAGCGGTTTATCAAGATTCTCTAATTTCTTCAGAACGAGATCTGACGATTACGATTCGCGTTCGAAATTCACGTCTCGCGATTACTGCGACACGTTTTCTCCTTCGTCGTCTTCGTCGTCAAGGTCATGGTTCTCGAAGGTTCTCTCAGTTCGATCGAAAAAGGAATCAACCACCACTACGGCGTGCTACATCGAGGATTTGATCGCTTCTGAATCCGATCATCATCAAAATCGACCTAGACAGAGATATTGTAGAGGAATGTCGCCGGTGGGAGATGCATCGGCGACTGATTACGACCGTGAATCAGTTGAGGTATCGCCTGGGAGACAGAGAAGAACGCCGGCGATTGGAACTCCGGGAAGGAGAAAGACGGCGATGATTGGGATAGGGAAGAGCGTATCAGGGATGGCTTTTTGCTTGAGTCCACTTGTCAGAGCTAAACCTAACTGTTCTTCTAACTGGAAAGGGAAATTTCTGCCGGATTTTGGTTATTCCGGTGAGTTGAAATCACCGGCGAAGCCTCACATTTCAACGGCGGCGTCGTTTTGTGCAAACCGGTCGAAGAAGCTAGTCGATTTAGGAAGAATTGATCACCGCCGTTGATTTTCTTTGGTCGTATTCTGACCGTTCTTTGTGAAATTACTTAAAATACCCCTCACAAGATTCATATGAAGTTATTATATATGGTGGCTTTACTATACCAACAGATAAAAGAGTGGATTTACCTTTTTGGTTATATTATATTATAATATTTATTGTGTATCAAAATTTAAAGGAGGAAATATTTTTTTTATTTAGAGGATTAGAAGAACAATGTCGTGTGTGTGTTTTTCTTTGTTTTGGTGAAATTTTTTGGGTGTACCAAATCAAAATGACAAATAATAGAAGAAGAAACCTATGACTAGTTCATGTCAGAATTGTAAAATATTGCAATAATTTTGAAGTTTTCAAATCTAAAATCAATGCTTTGTGGGTAATAAATGGGACACATACCCTTGTGTTTCCCTTAATCTAGAAAAACAAAATCTGACAAAATTTTATAATTTTGCCTACTTCTCATAGACATGGAAAAGTCAAAATTAAACATTCACAAACCCAATTTGCTAGTCTCACTATACACATCAACTTATACAAAGGTAGAAAAATTGGGCATATAAATCCAATAACATAGGTCTTTATTTCGACTAAAGGTAACGACTTTTTAAGATCTAAAGAGAGTTTGAAAGGTTTTAAAGAGTAAAGACTATGGAGTTAAACAACAATATACGAAGTGGGTCCAATTTGATTTAAATTCCATGGGTCCATAGCCGTGAATGAATAATATAGAAAAAATTACATTATCATTCTATGGGTTCATTTGTAATTTGATATGTTTTGGTCATCTTACAGCATTAACGGTCATAAAAGGGAAGTTGGCATTTAATGAATGGCTTGGAGGGAGGAATAGTGTCATTTCGTGGCTCTCTCCTCCTCTCACCTACATTTTCATTGATTTCAAGTTACTCATTCTGTTTTTTTTTTTATTGAAGGGGTCTCTCTTTAATTATGATCATTATTGCGAATTATGTGTTAGAGATTTGGAAAACTCAAATAAAACACAAGTGTCATTACGTAGGCAACTTGATGGATAACTAATTATGAAGTTTCAGCAGATCAATAAATTTAAATTTTCATATCACATAGTTGGGTGATTCAAAATGAAAGGAAAACAATACGTAGAAGTTTGTTTGTTTTTTTCTTTCAAATTTAAGCGTCATATTAAATAATAACATCGATAAATTACTGAATAATTTTTGTTATTCTAGCAAATAAGTTTTTACAAATCACTAGAAATATTTTTCGTCAACTAGTGAATAAAATAGCCAAGACTATTTTAAAAAAATATAGTTGTTGGTTTAGCAATAACTAGCCAAATTTAAGACATTTAACGCTATCATTCTACTGTAGTAACTTGGTCAAAACGTTCGTTTAATTTTTGCTTTTATTTGTCAACTCTTAAAAAGCAAAATGCCTAAATAATACTCCTAAAGTAGCAATTAATCAATTATACGCATTGTTTGGGGTCCTTTGGGAATTGGGATAATACAGAATTAGACCCAACAATGTATCCAACTGCATTAGTCCAGCAGAGCTTTTCACCAAGAAACAAGCTTGTGTGTTTTGGGACGAAATAGATTTTTATTTTATGTTTTTATATCAAGATTACAGAAGTGGAGAAATACCTGGGAAGAGTGCGACTCGTATTTTTTATTAGCTCATTAAATTGGTCTGACCAAAAGACGTGTTCGAACTTAATTCTCTGCTTCTTTATGGGTCAAACAATTCTATGCTTTTTTCTCCATTCAACTGTATTCACATGGAAGGAAGAAACGAGAAGAGTGTGTTTATTATATATAGCTAGCTCACAGTTATATAATTCAATTCATATTTCATAGACAAGACAAATCACAGTTTGGAAAAGAAAAAACAAATGTTAAAACCAACAGAATTACTGAAGCAGAGCATTTGAAACTTCAAAGACCACAAAAGTTCAGAGTTAGGGACAAACCATAACTAAAACAAAGTCACTTTTAAAACAATCTGATGGGGGAAAAAAAAAGCAGGCAAAAATTTTACAAATGGAAGACGATTACGGATCAGATCATGGGAAGTCTCGTGGACTTTTTTTGTGTGTTCTCTATCGATTTGTTGTTATTATTGCCAATTTAACAAGAGCATCCTCCGGATTGCTGCTGAGCCAGAGATGCATTTGCATTGGAAGACTTGAGATTGACATCAACCATATCCTCTTGCTTCGTCGAAGACAATGTTTCCATTCCGGGCAAAGCTGCTGCTATCTTGCGGAAGAGCGCCTAGCAATACAAAAATGTTATGGATTTACGGTCATTGTTTAGAGTGTATTAAAGATAGATAGATGCATATGTATAAGGAGGATGTTTAAGGTTCTGTATATAAGTTTAGGTTAACCAACTATGTTTATCCAAGAAACACTCAGAGACATGTGAAGCGAAAATCTTTGTTACCTTTATGTTGAAGCCCGCTTTGGCACTGGTTTCGATAAACATTACGTTAAGCTCACGAGCCTTAGCTTCTGCTTCCTCTATTGACACTTGCCTGAGAAACATCCAATTTATTACAAAGGGCCATTGGCAGTAGCAAATAGTAGGCACCATTAAGTGTCAAACGTGTTGACTATAAAGAAACCCCTTGATTATATGCAGTTGAGCACCAAATGATTTTCCATTTATTATCTTGTTGGGTCGTTTGAGAACCACCAGAAAAGTTAGATGCGGCTTAACAATGGTTAGTTCTTGAGTACAAAATGACACTCATTCGTCTCAGAAACATACAAAATCAGACTGGGTATCAAATTTTCAGTCATTGAACAGAAATTTTCACATCAAGATTTTAACAAGAAATGAAGAGATGGTAGATTATTAATACCTTTTGTCCACAAGGTCAGTTTTATTTCCCACAAGCACGACAATGACATCACTACCACGCTCTGTCCTAACTTCATCGATCCACTTAGTAGTGTTTAGGAATGATTGCCTGCCTATATGTCAATGGAAAACAAAATAAAGATCGAGTTTCAGTGTACAAAATTTTTGATGAAATCAAAATGCATTTACTCATAAGATTACTGAATATCACAGCCGCAACATTTCAAATAAGGCAAAGTATGCATGAGCTTGAGAAGTTTAGAAAACTAGAGAAACTGCGAAGGTACACATACTTGCAACATCATACACAATAACAGCAACAGACGAATCCCTGATATAGCTCGGAATAAGACTCCTGAATCTCTCTTGTCCAGCTGTATCCCTGTCATATGTTTCAGCTCTCAATGTTAACTATCAGATCATGATCTGCAATGTTATTTTCCATTGTTTGAAAATTGAAAAAGGTTCTATATCTTACCAAAGCTGAAGTCTGACCGTTCGATCTTCAAGGTACATTGTCTTTGATAGAAAATCAATACCAATTGTAGCCTGATGATTACGAAAAACATAAACTACTGAGAAAATGTCGAACATTCAGTATAATAATGATAAGAAAGCGTAGTTCACTTACTATAACGAGCTTAAACGTGACTATCACATTTACAAATCAAGATCAGATGCTTTCATTCATCAATTGAGAACTACTCCGATTAGATAAACATGATCAAGGAAACATCCTCAGCACGAACTTGTCAAATTACGTTTAATGTTAACTACGATCTTTCTATGGTATTGAATTCTTGAGTATGTACAATAACCGAAAGTGAGCAATTACAAAAGCAGAAATCACAAACGATGATCATTCAGCTGATTGTTACGTCATATACATTAAACACGATCTACAAATCAGATCACACATTATCACGTCAAAATCAAACGCGAGATCGCGAAAAAGAATAAGAACTTCGTACTGAAAAACACGATTCCTATTCGTGAAAATGGATCTAAAAATGGATCAAACCATGGATTTTCCCGACTATAATCCCTCAAACAAAGAGAAAACGTCGTGCATCGTCGAGATAATAGCTAGCTTTGAAATTGAAATTACCTGATAAGTATTATCGAATTTGTCGTACATGAATCGAGTGATAATACTGGTTTTGCCGACGGATTGATCTCCCAAGAAGACCAGCTTGTACTTGGCGAGTGCCGAGACTGGAGCCATGATTTCTCAAGGATCTAACTAGCCGGACGGATCTAAGAAACGTCGAGATCTCGCTGAGAAAAAAGTTTCCGATATTTACCGGAGAGAGAACCCGTCGCTCTGGGATTACAAATACGGTATTAGTGCGTTGTTATTCGTCAGCTGATGTTTTATTCCGAGGAAAGAAATTTTTTTGACAAATCACCAATGGGTTAGTAATGTGAAATTATAAACTATCGGGGATAATTTACAATATATAGGAAGTTAGATGCAGATTATATTTTTTTAACTGTTATGGGCTTTAAAGAAGGCCCGTGAGTAAACTTGGGCTGGGCTTATAGTTGCAGGCACATGACAAGCACGTGTCTTGAACCTTTCGCCTTTCTTACTTTACTCTTCCTTCTTTTGTGTCTCATCAAATCCCTAATTCTTGAGCTTGAAGAGACAGAAATGGCACTGAGAAATGCAATTCTTCGTCACCTTAGGGTTCCAGTGCAAACCCTAGGATCGAATCAGTCTCAAATTGGGTTCCTTGGTTCGATCCGTTCTTTTTCTTCGCACGATGATCATCTCAGCAGACAAGATGTCGTCGATAGAGTTCTTGATGTTGTCAAAAGCTTCCCCAAAGTCGATCCCGCTAAGGTCAGCTCGATCTTTACTACATTCAGCCTGATTCAGATTCAGATTGAGTTTAGAACTGCAATTTATCTGATCAAATCGTGGACGAATTCATTTCTTGTCAATGGACAATCTGTGGTAGCTTTTGGTTGATTCGTATTGATCTAGTGGGAATATACACCAAATGGTATCTGAAACGACGCTGCATTAGTGTTGTTTGTTACCATGAATCTGATTGATATGGTCGATGTTATGGAGTTTGAGCTTGCATTCATGTTTGTAATAGATGAAAGAACCCTTTTTTGTTTGAAGTCACACACAATTTTCAACATTGGGGTTTTATTATTGATGACTTTGTGATAACTATGGACAGGTGACTCCTGAAGTTCATTTCCAAAACGATCTAGGATTAGATAGTTTGGACACTGTGGAGATTGTGATGGCTATTGAAGAGGAATTTAAGCTGGAAATCCCAGACAAAGAAGCTGACAAGATGGATTCTTGCTCTCTCGCCATTGAATACGTTTACAATCATCCTATGTCGAGCTAAATGCTGTGCTCTTTTTCAAAGCTTCTTTGTTTTTGTATGAGCTTATCTCAAATTGTCTCTTGATAATGGGATTTGCAAATAAGGTCACATCTGTTTGGAGAGCATTGTTGTTGACTCTTTTAACAGTTTCAGTTTCTTATAAATCCTTTTTAGCTTGAATCTTTTTGTAATTTGACAATTTTGTTTAGTTATTACAATCTGTCTTCTACGCAACCAAATACCAGAATACTCAGGGTTCATCTTTTTTTTCTTTAGGACACAAATCTCACACTGTTTCGGTTTCAACGAGAATTAGATATTCCATTTTCTTGTAATTACGAACGAGGCCCAATAAGAAGCCCATAACGCTGAAAGAGGCCCATGTTAAAGCTTTAAGCCCCTTTTGCCTCCTCAGCATCTTCGTACAGAGGAGAGTCTGAGATAAGGAAGGAGAAAAGGAAGAAGAAGGAGAAGAAGGAAATGGCGAATCTCAACTCAGCTATTGATTCAGTGTTTTGGGACCAGAACCTTTCTTCACCTCAAAGCCTTGAAGGCACGGCTCGTTCTGTTCCTGGCGAGCCATTCCCCGTGGACGGTGCACGAGCCAGCCGCTCTCACCGGATTCAACAGCTTTCTCTGCTTCGCGAAGGTTTTCCTCTCGGAATCATTCCTTCTTTTGCTCCTTCTTCTGACAAGAGACTCGGCTCTTTCTCTCTCAATTCTCTCTTGTTCAGTCCTTCCTCAAACTACTGGTAAATCTCTTAACCTCTCCGGAAATTTAGAAAATTTGACTTTGATTGTGATGTTTGAGTGAGTAATTCTAAAGGTTGAGACTTTGATAACAAGAATCAAACTGGTGTAATAGAAAAGCAACATCATTAATTTGGATATTTTTGTCTTTTTCTTGGTGTTGTTGATAGTGTTGGATTTGATGAGACATGTGATTAGGTCTGTTTGGGTTTTTTTTTTTCACTCAGGTGGCTAGGATTAGTTGGGCAGTTCAAACCAAAGAAGCTCTTTTCTGATATCAAAGCAGATATTACCAATGCAGAAGAGTGGGATCTTCAAGTTGTCAAGGATACAGCTAAACACATTGTTGACAAATCACTTTACTCTATTGGTTTATGGACTCAAATTGCGTTGGGCTCTTCTTCTTCTCTCTTGCTTAGCACTGAACGGCTTGGCGATAAAAAGGGACTCCGAAACAAGCTGATGTTTGTTCATCCGGTAAGCATCTGTAGTACTGATGATGGATTCTTTGTATGTGTTTTAAAATAATTCTAATTTGCTTTATTTGAGCTAATGAGCAGCTTGAGAACCATGATCTCACTGTGGAAGCAGCTTGGCCCGATCTGTTTTTGGACCATAAAGGACGTTTCTGGGATGTTCCTGAATCATTAAACTTTGACGTTTCATCCCTTGCTCCAGAATCTGGGCTTCGATATCGTTTTGGTTTACACAAAAGCAAGGGTAATCCACTGCCTGCGAATGCTGCTGCTGCTGAGAGTGGTGGTGATGCTCCTACTTCTTTGATGCCTGGTTTATGCGCCAAGGCTGCAGTTTCATACAAGGCTAACAGAGACTTATGGAGGCCACAAGAGACAGAAGACAACACAGAAGAAGAGGATACACCTGTATTTCTGCCTTACGATTTACGTCTAAAGGACCCTCATGCAGCAATTTCAGGAATAGTAGGTACTCTCTTAAAAAACCCTGTCCGCTGAAAGAAGTTTGTTTCCTTTTTCTTGGCCTTGAATCAAATGCTGAGTTCTCAATGTTTACTCTTTAGGTAGCAGCTTGGCAGCTTGGATTACAGGCCGAGGTATGTTGGTTAATGGCAAGAA
Organism: Cardamine occulta; assembly: GCA_028015245.1. Lineage (NCBI taxonomy): Eukaryota > Viridiplantae > Streptophyta > Magnoliopsida > Brassicales > Brassicaceae > Cardamine > Cardamine occulta. The sequence goes on from CM051377.1 coordinate 17,636,457, forward strand.
GCGGAGTCCGATAAGTGTAGACTTATTTGGTTCTGCTTGTTATACATTCCAAAAGGGACAGTTTAGTAAGTTGTATGGCGATCTAACACGAGTAGATGCCCGCGTGGACCTACCCGCAGCTTCTGCTCTTGCTAAAAAGATCTTCCATGCAATTAGAAGATCTTCAGGTAGTAACAACGCAGATGATACATTGTGGTCTCCCAGACTTAACCTGATATTCCAGCAACAGGTATTAGCTTTTTTTGTTCAAAGATGAAAAGTCAAACTCTTTGATGTAAAGAATCAATTTTTAGTCACTGTTTGTTCTTGTGCAACAATTTTGCAGGTTGCGGGTCCGATTGTTTTCAAAGTAGACTCGCAGTTTCAGGTAGGTGGAGGAAAGTTTGGGGCACGAATGGAAGATTTGATTTACAGTTTGAATTACTCTTTGAGGCTTCTTGAGTCTGGCAAAATCGTGGCTTGGTATTCTCCGAAGAGAAAAGAAGGCATGCTCGAGCTCCGAGTTTTTGAGTTTTGATCTAGTCTCCTCTATTGTTAGCAATGTACCTCTTAACATTTTGTATCAGAAGATGCTAAAAATAACAGCAAGTCTTTTTTTTGGTCAACCCTTTATTAGTCTAAGACTGAAAATGATCTCAATTGAAAGATTCGACAGAAAAAACAACAACAATAGCGGTCTGAAAATTACAAGAAACTCATAAAATCTTCAAATCATCAAATGTATCTTCTTCTCTTTGTGGGGCAACTCTTGACAAGATTTCATTCGACGAGGGCCAACAAGTCGCTCTCTTTACAAAAACAATGCCTAGCATCGGTTCCCAAATCGACCTGAGAAATGAATTCAGAGCTATTCAGTTCCATATTCCTAAAAGCCGCACATAAGAACATTGATTAATTCACTGCATAGAAGCTAATTTCACCTCATAGGCGCTCACGTCAGAGAACAGAACCTGTGAAAGGCAAAAGTGAAACAGATAAAGAGAAGATTCACAGTAGTACAACAATGAATAAAGAGTTAAGAAGAAGCGTTACCCTATTTCCAGGGCCAACTTGTTGTCCAACTTCAGAACCAACGGAGACAACCTGAAATGATTCTCCGATCATAGATTAAAAACCATATTCAATCAAAAGATGCTCTCAAGTCATATAACATAAGGATTAAGTAGCAAAGGGCCTTACCTCTCCTGTTAGGTACCTCTCAAACTTTACAGCTGCTTTAGGCAACAATACTCCACCTGAGGATTTCTGCAGAGAATCAATTTAAGAGACCCATAAGTATTCGAAATTTTCTTGGTAAATTGAATTCATAATCATGACATTTCAGAGCATAAAAGGAGGTAACTTACAATAGGAAGCTCTTCAAGACGAACAAGGACCCTGTCTGCCTGAGGAACAACCTGTGATTATCATCTCAACCCAAAAGATTAGTCTCCAAATTTTAAAAATATATTTTCGGATGAAATTAAAGGTAAGGCAATACCTTTTTCGGTTCCCATGTAGTGGAAATCGCTTTGATTCTAAGACAACCTCTTCCACTTCCTGGAGATACACAAGGAAGCAAAATCATTAACAAGAAAAACTTTTCATCTAAAAGGGAAGAAACATAATAAGTTTCAGATTTGTTCAGTACCGAGAAGCCTATGGTTAGCTAAAGGAGGAGAAGTGGTTTTGACCGGAAAGTCAAAGAAGGGTTTTGGTAGAGAGACGAAAGTGGAAGCCATTGAAGGATAAGGTTTTGCAGCAGCAGTAGCAGATCTTCTTCTTCCTCATTTCTCTTGAGTTCTTCCTCTTAAGCTTTAAATTGGGCCAGTATAAAGGCCCATTAAAATAATTAAGACCCAATCGTCTTTCAATTTGAAAGAGAAATTCAAATTCAGTATTCGCAAACTATGAAAAAGAAAAAGAAAATCCTATATATGGTCATGTCAGGATCCTCCGGAGCTGCCAAATCCAAGAGTACATAATGCCAATGGTACAATATGTTGAGATCAACATTAAAGGCAAAAATGGAAATTTGTCACCAAGCAAATATGGATGTAAGAATTGAGATACCATCTCTACTATAACCAAACCCATTAGATAGCTCTTCTCAAAACATTCAATCCTGAACTTGCTCTTGATTTCACCACTCTCCTTCTTCGGATCCTTATTGTCAGAGTATTGACCAGCAAAGCCAAGCCACATTACTATAGAGTGCGATAACAGCAACAGAACCTTGATTGGGTATTCCTGTGGCTCATATAATAGTGGAAAGAGCGAATAGCAAGAAACTGCAGGAAAAAATACATAGATTAGTATATGGAATGATTGATTATGCGCATTGTTGATTCGGGTTAGAATAGAGAGTGTTATATACCTATGGAAACCAGAAAGTAGTGTTTAGCATCTCCTAGACTCTGAACTGCAACGATTGCAAGGGGGATGGTGAGGTGAAGCGATGCTTTCTCATGGACGTGCCATCCGAAAAGAAAACCGCATGTATATGCATACGCTATCCATCTAGCAACAAGCCCGGGATGTGGGTTTTTCCAGGCTTTGATGAGACATGGAGATAAAGCAAGTAATACCATAGCAAATGTTGTCAATGGTGTGATCTGTCATTGCACCAGTCGAATAAAATAAGATGCCTGTGAAGATTCATGAGATATGACAGAATTAGACAGACAAGAATGTGATAACTTTCAGTACCTCAGGGAGAACTGCAAAAGGCGACGAATCCCCAACTAGACCGCCGGTGAAAGAGGCTGCTGGAATCTGAATGTCGAACCCGAGCTTTCGTAGCAAAAAGGCAAGCCCTTTGTCGAGAATTATATAGAAAACCCAAAAATTAGGTGCCCAGTATGCATGGCACAATCCTCTCCCGAAAGGAAACATTTGACTTATGACTTGCTGTATCTGCAACACAACACGGGGGGAAAGTAAAAAAACCACCATAAGATGATTTTTCACTAACTCTAATCAGGAAAAGGTTTGACTTGATACATAGAGGTTCACTGGTTCAACTAAGTTATATTTCCATTAATTCAAACATTGCCATTGCATACAAAACAAATAACTCCTGAAATCGACAAGAAACAGAGGTTTCCGTCACAGTAATTTCACAATACGTAATCCTGCTTTCCAAAATGAAAGCAGTGAGATGATAAGCTCTTCTACAACAAATTACCAACAATTTCTAACTCCCAAACCAAACAGTAAAAATTATTAAAATCTCCTAGTCATCGTACCAACATCAAGAACAATAGAACCTTTAAATCAAACCCTGAAGAATTTGGCTTTATTTCTCAACATTGTAGATAATAAAACACATGTAAGAGCAAAAACAAAACTTTCGTCAATCAAAAGAAAGAAGAAGTACACTAACCTGTCCATAGTAGATAAAAGGTCCATAAGCAGCAGCAAAAACCGCCACAACCACCGCACCAATAGTTACAAGCCTTCGGAAACTAGTAACTAAACCGGACCAGCAATAATGCCTGAGCAGATAAACAAAGTAAACCGGAGCAGCGACGGCGAACAAATGTTTGAAACATAGAAGAACAGCGAATAAAAATCCACCCAACAAATCTCTCCCATCTTGCAGAAACGAAATCGAAAGCAATAACCAACCCAATAGAAATCCATTATACTGAAAATGAATGTGATCTACAATCAATAGCCCCGGAGACCAAATCACCAATGCACAGATTAGATTTCGCTTCATCGGCTCCAATTTTTGAGTCAATCTGTAAACACCGTAAAGAAGACATAGATCCGAGACGATCACGCTGACTCGTTGGAAGTAAATTACAGATTCGGCACTGTATTCGAGTCCTGATTGAAGATCTACGATCTTTGGATCTACGAGACGCGCGAAAATTGAGAGGAAACGTTCGAAGTAGGCGAAGAAAGGAGGATAATCGAGTGTCCATGGACTGGTCTCGTCGAAGTACCATTTGGTAATTGGGAGAGAGTGTGTGATAGCGAGCCAATTACGGTGGACTTCGAAATCGGTACTTCTGTATGATGGGATGAGAAGGACTTTCACGGCGGTGGCTACGGCGAAGAACCATAGCAGAAGCTGCCGGCCATCGTTCTTCCGGTGATCCATCTAGGCACCGATAGATTGCTAACAACCGCGGACCGTTTATTACAAAATCCATTCATATGGGCCTTTTTGGACCAAATACAGCCCATTCTGAAATGTATCTAGTTATCTGCAGAGTTTTACGTGGAGTTGTAAAGATGGCACTACCTAATTGGTTCCATATATGACATGTCACTGCTTTTTTTTTTTGTCATTGTGTTCTTTTTATAAAATGTTAATTTATATCATTTTAAATTTGAGACAGCGTTTACAGAAATAACTAAGAAAACGGAAAAAAACAAAAATTACAGAAGACCGACAAAACAAACAACAGGATACAAGACAACTAAAACAAAGTAACTAAGCACCGTTGAGAAGATCATAAGAGACTCGCTGAAGAAACACCAATTCCAAGCTTTTAAACTTGGACATTTGCATCCCGTAGTTCCAAGGAATCCGTCTCCATCGTCGTTGCCACGAAACACCACTAATTAAATCCAGTCCTCAAACCTCAAAAAAATGGTACCTCAACGGTGCATGTATTCCACCTCCAGCCGCTACTGTGCAAATAGCCGGAACAGTCGCTAAACCAAGTCAAGTTCGAGCGTGCACCCATTGATGATTCGCAGAAACCGCAGAGAACGCCCCGTCGAGCGACCACAGCGACTACTCGATCCAAGCTCACTCTCAACCACAATTTTTTTTATACTTCAGTCACATAGGTAGAGTTCGTTTTGATAATGTAGGATAAAATAAACCGATTTTTTCCTTCCCACTTTGTTTGTAATATATTAGATCAGTGACCTTTTTTTTTGTTACAATTGCAATCGGATTTATATCGGTTTAACCAGAAATAACAAAAATTACGTTTTTGGTTGGGTGTAAAATTCCTAGCTACCTTTTCTACCCGCCCAAAAGGAAGTAGCTAGTGGCTATAGCCTAGAGGTAGACCATCTAAAATTAATATACGGCTGAGATCATTTTCAATAAATAAATCGACGACCAGATCCGACGATCCTCTTATATCAAATCCTAACCGTAGAATCAAAACAACAGATTTTATTCCCGTGCAACTTTAAGACCTTCAGTTAACCGCCACGTAGCACGACCTCGGAGCTTAGCTGGCACACGAGCGAGGATCACCGCACGTGTCAAGAGCAGGAGGGAAAAAAAGAAAAAAAAAGTAGGGCAAACGGGGTACAAGGGCAGCTGTCATGGGCCCGAGAGACAGGGACGTTGATAAGTGGGCCTAAGAGAGGTGATGGTGGGTCCCATAACTAATTAGTCCTTTTTAAAGGGTATTGTCTAGTCAGCTCCTCGTTTGATATTCCCAACTCTAGTGGGACCCATTTCCCCACTCGACGCCTTGTTGTATCGACAGATGACAAGTTGTGTGGTCCAAACCAATTATGAAAGCTTTTTTTTTTCTTTTTTGGAACTTTATTATAATTGATCACAAAAACACCTTTTATTTTGTATGTATTAATACGCCTTTTTGTGTGTATGTATAGGTGAAAGGATTTTATAAATAGTTTTTAAAGTTCATAATTGGTTTGCCGTTCATAATGTGAGTCATTGCTTACTCAGAAACATTGAATTCTTGACGTGATCTTATTTAATTAAGAAATCAACTAGTAGTGTATATCGTATGATAGTGTTTTCTTACCATTGATTTAAAAAGTCAAATTCTAATGTTTAATGTTATTAGAAAACTCAAAACGAAAATTATAATATGAATTGAAAGCATAAAAACGTGTTAACTCAAGTCGGTAATGATGGTTTTATAGATATTTTTCACCTATGTGACACGTATGTGTAGTTATGCAGTTTACAAAAGTAAAACGAAAACTACACTACGGACTCAAATTTTATACTATAATAAATGAATAAACTATAGGTCGGTCAGGCTTTTGCTCGTATGTACATACTTCTATGTCTTTCATATCTAAATTCAAAGTATATGTTCTTACAACCTTTTACTATTCGATCGTATATTTTGGAATTTTTCTAACAAAGATTGAGCGGACATTTTATAGAATTTCAATGTACTAGAGGATCATGATGTAAAATAGAAATGAATAGAATACTATGTCGAATGAGATTTAGTTTCATCCAATAGTTTATTTGGATTTTTTTTACCTATAGATATACACGTGTTACGTGTACGAAGATGTTTTCTTCTCGTGAAAAAACACGAATAAATTATTCACTCAACTATAGTAAACTAAAAAAAACGTTACAGTCCACAAAAGAAATCAATATAAGTACAAGCAAAGCATTAAACAAATGAGAAGCGATTATATAAATTACACACATGGAATGAAACATTGTCCAGGCAAAATGAATCCTAAGAACGCATAAAGTACACACGGGAACACCCATTAATAAAATAAAAACAAATTATTGTATTGCTAAAAAAAAAATACTAATATACAGTATTTTTTTGTATAAACTTTTGTGCCGTGGACAATTAAAAAAAGTATGCTTAGTTTTACTTGAGATTCGTCATTATAATTAAATAGAAATGTAACTGGTACGGACAAAGAGTTTGATTCATTGTATTTTAACTTTATCGATGAAAATCGGGAGTTAAAATAATAAGAAACGGAATTAACCCTACACAAAAAGACAATAACAAAATAAAACTAATGAATTATTGAACTTTAACGGATAGATCTTTCGAGATGGAGATTCGGTACTAATGAACGGTGAAGATGTATTGTAGAGTACAGTAACTAGAGTGGTCCATGACACAGGTGATTCACTCCAGTCAACCAGAAAGTCCCAAAGCCGGCTTTATATATGGCCAACAAATCAACCTGCTTCTTCCTCCTCCTCTTTTTTCTTCTTCTTCTTCCTCTTGAATCTGCTTCTGCTGTCGATTTCGTTAGCTTTTCGTAAATTCGAAAGTTTTCGTCTTTAAGATTAGTAATCAGCAAATGGCTTCTTATTACTCTGGTTTTTTTGGTTGTGAAGAGCCACACTTTTTGGAATCTTGCTCTCTTTGCCGGAAACATCTTGGTCTTAACTCCGATATTTTCATGTACAGGTACTGATTCGATTCAAGCTAAACTTAAAACTTTTGTCATATACCAATTCAGATCCTGGATCTGTGTTTGTCTAAAATTCGTTTATTTTGGTCTGATTATGATTTTTGATCATTTACAGAGGAGACAAGGCGTTTTGTAGCAAGGAGTGTAGAGAAGAACAAATTGAGTCTGATGAAGCTAAAGAGAAAAGCTGGAAAATTTCATCAAGATCTCTCCGGAAAAAATCTTCCGAAACTAAAGATTCTGCCGCCGGCAAAACCGTTCGGACAGGAACACTTGTGGTGGCATAGTAGAAATATTTATTACATAAGAATCAAGCAAATAGTTTTCTATAAATACCTTTTTGTCTAGAAGCTATCTTTCAAAACCACTTATATCCTCCGAACTATAATTACCTGCAAAGCTCTGCTCTGTTTCTGTTATCTATTTCTGGATCGGAGATTGACTGGTTTTCAAATTCCGATGTCGGAGAATGAGAAAGTGTAGATCTGGTTTATGTAAATGAATGTGGAGTTTGGGAGATGGAGAGAGAGAGAAAGAGAGATATAGCTTCCTTTTGGCTGTGTGATGGCTTTGTTCTCGCGGGTTTAAAATTTTGTTCGATGTTTCCACAAGAATCAGAGCATAACTATGTTCTAAATTCAATTTCTTTATCTTCCTATGATCGTATTTAATAAATCTATATAATTGATTGAATCTGGTATTATTAAGATCTCAGGCTTTTTAATTTTTATGTTCGGTCTCATTGAGTTCCAAGAGTTGTGGAAAATTTGTCTTCTTCCACAGTCGATCACAAAAAAAAAGAAGCAAATTTGTGTTTTTTTTCCCCCTCCGATCGTTGTTTCATGTTTGCGGTATGCATTTGACGACGTAGCTATGAACTCCACCGTTTCTTTTATACGTGTAAAAGTGAAAGCTCTTTTGGGCCCAAAATGGGCTTTATTAAGGAGCCCATATATACAAGCTATTGATTTCTATGGAAAAAGTTCACAATTAGAACTAAAAATTAGGGTCACAGATATTTGTAATTTATCTAGTGGCCTGACAGGTCATGTGCGTAGTTTCTTGTTTATATGCGTTTACTTGGTCTTTAAGGAATGAAGAAAATATTGACTCTCAACAACAGAAAACAAATAATTCTCATAGGATTGGAAACCCTTATACGTATATTAGAATCAAAATTTAATATGTAAGATTTGATTAATAATTAGCGGAATGAACCGGTAAATATTCATGTTCTTTCCAAGTGTTATTATGGACGTTTAATGAGGGCCTTGTCAATGACCATGAGAAAAAAAAGGGAAGAAATGAATTTGATCCCTTTGTACAACTTTTTGATATCTTGAGCTTAATAATTTCATTTGTATCAATTTTGGTTGCTGGCTGTATCAGAGGTGTGTGTAATGAGGTATTAAGAACATCATGAAGTTGTACCATTAAGTTGTGGAGAAGGCAGTATAAGATGTGCCTGAATTGGATCTTTCTCATCAGTCTCCTGAGGTTTAATCTTCAACTATAGCTACAGGCCTTCGCATGGAGTCCTAAAGTGTAACACAGATTGGATATGGAAGGAAGGGCTAAACAAAAGTGGTATGGGATGGTTTAAACTTTTAAAAGATGCAAATGGTGAAGTGCTTTGGTTTGAAAGAAGCTCCAATTTTGAGTATTTAGAGTCCAATTACCGTCTAAGAGAGACAAATAAGGTAGTTGATGTCACTGCAAATCAACTTTGTGTTTAGATCTGTATGAATCTTTCACTGATTTTGTAGTCCCATGTTGATTAAGATCACTGAGGTAACTGATATACATGTAGCATTCAGTCTTTCTTTTCTTTTTTTTCAACTGTATGTTACAGTTCATCAATTTCACTATTTCTCAAGTAACTTAAAAATCGTCCTTGTGCAAGTTTTTGAGTTAAGTGTTAATCGGAATCATAAGTCGCTATGGGAATCTCTGATCTATGTATTTGATCAGAAGTGGTTGTATATCTTCATAAATCATAACTCACAACTACAGAGAAATTAAGGGTTAATAAAATAGAATCGATTGACGATGTTAAAAACCGTAGCTAATCTGATCATGAACTAGGAAGCTGCTAATAGTTTGGATTAGCATAGAATCTGATTCCACGAGAGTGACGTGTCTCATGTTCGTTTGCAGAAGCTGAGATTTGTTGATTTTTAATCAATTGCTTATAGGAGTTGGTAGCATTTTATCAATAGTTCTTGCTTGTCCATGATCAAACATTATGCATCAACGCATTCCGGGTTTTAAACAACTCTCCCGTCATTAAAGCGTGTAGCTTAGTTCCGTATAACACACGAAGCTCAAAGAAAAGTAGGGATTACACATAAAATTCTCAGCAATTATAGACAACAGTTAAAGCAAAATCCAACCATCTGGTAAATGATTTAATTGATTACTCACAGGTAAAGAATTCCCGAAGACCCATATACCCACCAAATAACGGTTCTATAGAGAAGATTCTACTTAGAACCCCCGAGATTACATAAGTGCGACCTTTTTTCATCAGCTCGTCTCATCCTCTGAACGCAGTTATGTTTAGTATGATCCACTTCATCAAGAAGGATGGTAGAGCCATCGAGATTGTATACGACCGTTAAACTGGTGAGAGGAGAGAGTATCATTGCTTGTTGTGTACCTTAAAGCCAAAGATCTTAGGGACGTAGTTTTGAGTCGGCTTCTGCGGTTTCATGTTCCCATAGGCCATGAGAAACAAATGAGGGAAAGTAGTTCCAAAGTAAGCTCCATCAATGTCTGCAATAAGCATTAAGGAAAAAAACACTAAGACAAGCGGACAACACCCTTCGTCTTCCAAAGAGTTATGCGATGGTTAACCGAACAATAGCAGAATGCATCAAATGAAATGCTATAAAAAGATAAAGCCTGTTGAACAAAGGAACAAAGGATACTGCCTTGGTATTTAGATCGCGGGTAGTAAATATCCTCGCATTTCGGGCAGTATATCTTCACCGTGCTAGACCTCGGGACATCAGATTGCCCAACCGGAAGACAAGATTGCCCGCAACAGAAAACTCTGGGGCATCTCCCGAAATCATAGTTCTTATACTTCTCCATCTACAAAACAGATTCAGTAAAAAAGATGTCAATTTAAAAGACCAATCAGAAACAAGTAAAAGAAACTAAAGAGCTCTACTTTTCTTACCATAGCAGCCATTCCTTTAGTAGTGAGAATATAACGAACATGAATAAGACCATATAACATCTCAGCAGCTGATTCCACCATCTCATTTTGTTCTTCAGTAAACATATCACCTAAATTCAATAAAATTCCCCCAACTTATACGAAGATCAAACAAAGTAAAAACCCAAATCCATCAATAGAGATCCTTCACTTACCATTTGATGATTCAACATCTAAAATGAGATCAAGTGCATAATCATAGTAAGGAACTTGACCACTCAATCCACAGAGATTGAAATCATCTTGTATATAATTTTCATCTACTTCACAGAAAAACTCATTCCCTCTCAAATTACAAAACCATGAGATCCATGATGTATCATCACCTTCTGAACCACTCACATCTGATCCTTCACTATCCGTTTCAGATTCAACTGCAAAGTGATAAAAATCATATACCCTAATCAGAAAAATCTCCAGAGAGTACAAAACTACAGAAAAAGGACTGAGATTTAAGCAATTAACCATCGGGTGAGCGAGAATGAAGCTGGGATTTAGCTGTGGAAGTTGAGGGGAAAGAATCTTTGTCCTTAGAAGTGAAAACCCTAGATGTTGAAGGTGATGATTTCTTCAGATGTTTGTCTAAAGCATCATTGATTCGTTTTCGATCAATAGCTCCACCAAGGATCTCCGATCTCGATGATCCACCACCACCCATTATTCCTCCTCCACTCCGATCCTTGTACATAACTCAATTCGATCCCCCGCAAGAAAAATCAAAACTTTCAAGCTTTAGAATCTCAAAGTCTTCGACTTTCTTATCATCAGAGAAAGAAGAGAGGCGGAGAAATTTAGGTTTTTATTTTATTTTTTGATCACAGAGTAGAAGAAAGAGAGAAGAGGTAAAGTGTGCTCTGCCTTTTCCCAGTGGTTTTTTCTCTTCTCTACTGTTTATTTTCTTCTCTTTGATTTTTATTTTTGATTTTCTACTATTTACAAATGGGCTTTTCTTATTGGGCCTTATGCTAATGACAGCAAAGAGATTCATATAAAAGGACATTCTTTTTTTAGGCTCGTGATCGTCTTAGTAAGAGTTAACTATGATTTCTATATCAAACCTTAGGAAGAAAGGAATCATAAAGTTGATATATTTTCTATTTTTGTATCAACACGGTAGTAATAATTGACTTGCCTTTGCTACGTGTTAATGATGATGTGTTTGGTGGTCAATCCATTTGTGATTTGTCTAAACTTAAATCGAAGAAAATCTTGAAACTAGAAAGTATTTCACTTCCAAAAAAACAAAAACTAGAAAGTATCAAAAATAAAGATAATGTAACACAAGTCATGAACGTAAAACCGAATTAGATTTTACAATATTTATGCAATTTGCTGGAAACATTCGGACCTTTGATTTTGATAAGTCATATTGAAGAAAACGGGACATAAGATTTTTCGACGAAAGATGAAATAAAAGCAAGTTTATCTATATTCAAAAAAAACGAGAAAAAAAAAAACAAACGCACCGAATTATGGGCTTTTGCCTCTCTGACAGCTCAAATTAAAGTTGACTCCTTTTTTTCCACACTTTCAAAAATCTTGCAGCTTTTCCACTCAAGTCTCCTCTTCCCTTCTACACTTAAAACCAGAAGAACAGAAAGAAAGAGAGAAAGGGTTAAAAAAAAATCAGAGTTATCTAAATCAATGTCAGCTTCAGTGGCTGCAGCAGCAACATCAACAACAGCTACAACGTTTATAAAGTGCGTCACTGTTGGCGATGGAGCTGTGGGCAAAACTTGTCTTCTTATCTCCTACACCAGCAACACTTTTCCCACTGTATTTAACTATCTCTTTCTCTTTCTTAGATTGCTCTTTTAGATGGCTTTTTGGTGACTGTTGATCCTGTTATTACAGGATTATGTTCCAACAGTGTTCGACAATTTCAGTGCAAATGTTTTAGTCGATGGCAAAACTGTCAATCTTGGTCTCTGGGATACTGCTGGTAACTATGTTTTTTACTTCATGCCAAAGCTGTTCTTGTTTTTTTATTTATATCATCAAAAATGTGTCAAGGTCTAATCTTTTGACCCTTTAAGAGAATATGTTACTTTTGACTTTGTAACTCCTGATCTTGTAGTTTCTCGGTAGTTACAAAAAATTGGATCTTTTCACTGAGGCTTTTGATGCAAATAAATTGCCATTGGTTCTAGAGTTTACTATCAGATTTTGCTCATGTTTCTTCTTGGAATGAAGAGAATGAGACCAATTATGAATCTTGTGGGGTTTTAACATTATATTACAGGTCAAGAAGATTATAATAGGCTTAGACCATTGAGTTACAGAGGAGCAGATGTTTTCATTCTTGCTTTCTCACTTATTAGCAGGCCTAGCTTTGAGAACATTGCTAAAAAGGTTTTTTAACTTTCTTTTTTTTTCATTTCAATTTCACTGCAATCTAACTTTATGACACCATCTCATGGGCTTGTCTTGTGGATCTGTTTTCTTTCGCAGTGGGTTCCCGAGCTAAGACATTATGCCCCAAACGTGCCTATTGTTCTTGTGGGAACTAAATTAGGTTGAAGAATTGTCCATATCTTTGAAATCACATCGATAAGTATAAGAGATGTAATGTAGTATATAAGATCAAATTTTCTTGGTTTTGCAGATCTAAGGGAAGACAAGCAGTTCCCAATGAATTATCCAGGGGCTTGCACAATCTCTACAGAACAAGTATGTATTCAATGTATGATCAAGAACCATGTTAAGGATGAAGCTCTTTTATAACCTCATAGATTGTTAATTTTTTAGGGTCAAGAACTAAGAAAGGAGATAGGAGCATTAGCATATATAGAGTGCAGCTCAAAAACACAAATGGTAGTTATAATGCTCGAGTTACATTTTACAAGTATACCAAATATTTTGCAGCTTATGATGATCATACTTTGCAGAATGTAAAAGCGGTGTTTGATGCAGCGATAAAAGTAGTTTTACAGCCTCCTCCAAAGACTAAGAAGCAAAAGAGAAAGATTGGTTTATGCCATGTTCTTTGACTGGTTTACTCAAATCTCTGGCTTTGGTTTCTTTTAAATATTTGTTAGTGTGTTTCTTCTATGGCATATCAAATCTGCAGATTAGTATGATTCATTATAGGAGTTTGATCTTGTAATAGAGAGAGTTTGATCTTATAAGCTAAGTCTCATCTATGTAAAATAAACAACGTTGGTCATGTTTGAGTTTTCCGAGTTCTAGAATTACAACATATATAAACCGGTTTTAGCCGCTTAAAACTGAATCGGAGAAGAAATAAACCGGTGTTTGTTTTTTTGGATTTATAAGCGAAACCAAATTGAATAAAAGTGAAAGATTCTCTAGTTTTTCTCCTTTAAACTAAACTCGATGACTAACCTCGCCGATGAACCACCGCGGAAAACCAACCAACGGCCGTCGTCGCCGTCATTGTTTTTGTCACTGCCACTGGACATCGTTTTGAACGTCTTAGCCCGCGTCTCAAAACGGCATTACCCAGTCCTCTGTTGCGTCTCCAAGAACTTGAGGAGTCTTGTTCGCTCGCCTGAGATTTCCAAGACTCGATCTTTACTCGGAAAAGATTCTCTTTATATCTGCTTCATCGACAAAACAAAGCTCACCGTGACTTCTCACTGGTTCACACTCCGCAGGATTGAGAACAATACGACTGAGAATGTCTTCGCCTCCATCGATTTCCCTTTGCTTCCCAGTCCTTGTCGTTACTCTTCTTCCGTCGTCGCGGTTGGTCCAGAGATTTTCGTCATTCCCGGATTTAGTATTCCCTCATCAAGCTTTTGCATCTTTGACACCCAATTTGGAAAGGTTCGTCAAGGACCTCGTATGCTAGTGAAGCGACGGTACAATTGCGTAGGACTAGTCGGCCGTAAGATCTATGTGATCGGAGGCTACAGAGGCAACGAGATTCCAGCGGAAAGCTTTGATCTAAAGACGCAAACTTGGGAAACAGCGCCGATTCCTGAGGGAAAACGGAGTACTCACATATGGATCAGATTGGTAAATGGTTCACTTGACAGGAAGGTTTGTGCTTTAAGTCAAGACATGATGATTTCTTACGATACTGGAGATGGTTCTTTAGAGAGATCTAAATTGCCTAATGACAAATTTTGGAAGACAGGAGTGTGCGTTATAGACAATGTGCTCTACGTTTACTTCTCTAGATTCGGTTTAATGTGGTGTGACTCTCAACTCATGCTATGGAGTGTGGGTTACGGTTTGGATCTTGGAAAACCTAAATCCGTTGGAATGGCTGAAAACTATGGAAAGTTGGCGTTTCTATGGGAAGAACCAAGTCTTGATTGTAGTGAAAGCAAAGAGATTTGGTGTAGAATGATTGGTTTGGTTAGAAGTGAAGTATACGGAATTCATGCAACTGCAGAGCCCTCTCAAATTCTCGAGATTGTCCCTCACGGCTATAAGATGTGGCATTGCCTGTCTCTTGGTTAAACTCGAGATCTATTGTTTAGTACTTTGTTTGGTATAGAATGATTGTTTTGGATAGGAGTGAAGTAGGGATTCATGTGAGCCGTCTCAACTTATCGGGATTGTTCCTCGCGGCTATATTGATTGCAGCATTGTCTTTCTCTTTCGGGTTAAACACGAGAGAGATATGTTGTTGATGTAAACGGCGATGTTTTCTTTAGTCATTTGATCAATTGTTTACAATGTTATGTCTGCGCTGCTGTGTTTACTTCTTCAACTCTAGATTTATTCAGCATCTTGCTTTGTTCGACCTAATCGAATTCGCTTAGCGAGTTTGTGTGCGTCAGTTACATAGGAGTTACTGTTGTTCTCTGGCCCCTGTCTAGTAAACCGGTTCAAATGAAAACCGAAACTATCTACTAAACCGATTAATACTCAATTTTTGGTTTCCACATATTATTAACCAAGAAAATCTGAAAAGCAAAAGATAGATGAACCGGAAATCAATGAAAACCAGACTGGACGTTTTGTAATACAGAGTTGCAAACACTTGAAACTCGGTCAAGCTATGGTCAATACGAGTAAAAAACCCATTACAGGTCAATAGGCTTTTAGACCATTAGACTTTGAGAACATTGCTAAAAAGGTATATAGTTTCGTTCTTTTCTTTTCAAATTAACCGCAATCTAACTTTATCACACCATCTCATGGGCTTGTGGGTTCCCGAGCTGAGACATTACGTGCTTATTATGTTAAAGAAATGAACCAATATGTGAAATCCGTTATATCTTGAATGTTATCAATTAAGTGTAAAGAAAGAGCTGTAATGTAGTATAAAAGATCAAATTTATTGGTCTTGCAGATCTAAGACAAGACAGCCAATTCCCAGTGAATTATGCACAATCTCCACCGAACAAGTAAGTTTCTTTAAAGACTCTTTTTCAATGTATGATCAAGAACAATATTAAGGATGAAGCTCTTTAATAACCTCAAAGATTGTTTCTTTTTAGGGTCAAGAACTAAGAAAGGAGATAGGAGCATTAGCATTCAGTATTTTACACTTAGACATAAATTTTTGTAGCTCAATCTACTAAAGAAAGACTTAACTCTTGGATCCATCCTATGTAAATGAACAAAATATTATAAACCGGTTTTAACAGATTAAAACTGAACCGGAGAAGAAATAAACCGTTTGAAGAGTTTTTTTGCCTATATAACCGAAACCAAAATTGAATAAAAACCTCAATTCCTGTAAAGAAAAGATTCTCTCTCTATAGCGTCTCCTCCTAAATAACTCGATGTCTTCCCTCGCAGGCTCTAACGGCGACGAACCACCGCGAAAAAAATTCCAACCGTCATCGTCTTCGTCTTCATTGTCATCGCCGTCATTGTTTTCGTTATTGCCACTGGACATCGTTCTTAATATCTTAGCCCGCGTTCCAAAACGGTATTACCCGATCATTTCTTGCGTCTCCAAGAACTTGCGGAGTCTTGTTAACTCGCCTGATATTTCCAAGACGCGATCTTTACTCGGAAAAGAAGATTATCTTTATATATGTTATACTACTCAAGAACGATTAAGGAAAACTAAACTTCATTGAACAAAAGCAATGACTTTAAATAGCCTTACAGGAAAAACGAAAAATGGAGATCGTGGTCTGATCATGATAAGATCATGACACGTCTGAAGCAAATAACTGAAACAGAACACAAAGACTTCCTAAACAAACGGACACTAACTAAACTTATCATTCCCTCCCTTAAACTAGACAGTGTGCTAGTTTAACTTAGGTTCATCACAGACTCCCAGCTTCTTCCTAAGCTCCTGAAACGTGTCCAACTTCAATGGCTTGGTGAATATGTCAGCTACTTGTTGATGTGTGCCACAGAACTTGAGCTGAACTGCTCCTTCATTTACTAAGTCTCTCAGAAAGTGAAAACGAACATCAATGTGCTTACTCTTACCATGCATCACGGGATTCTTTGATAGCTTGATGGCTGAGCTATTATCGCAAAAGATGACTGGACTTGTGCGACCTTCATATCCGATCTTTTTAATATCCTCTTCATCCAAATCATCGGTGCAATGACGCAGCTGAACTACTCTGTTGCTTAGGGTGACCACGGGTTGCTTCCTAGAGGACCAAGCTATTGCTGCATCACTTAGGATGAATGTATACCCTGATGTACTCTTTTTTATCCTCCACAGAGCCTGCATAATCACTCTGAAGCTTCTAAGTTCCCTGTTTCCTGTTCTTTTATATAAAATTCCGTAGCTGCTAGTTCCTTGTAGATACCTTAAGATTCTTTTGGCAGCGGCAAGATGGAGCGCAGTTGGTTTAGTCATGTACCTGCTGATGAGGCTCACCGCATACATCACATCTGGCTTTGTTGCTGTTAAGTACATTAAACTCCCAACCAGTTGCTTGTAGAGCGAGCCGTCTACTTGAACTCCATCTTCATCTTTATGAAGTTTAGACCCTAGAATGATTGGATTCAAAACAGAGTTACTCTCATACATGCCAAATTTCTTCAATACTTCTTTCACATATTTCTTCTGACTGATAAATATCCCATCTTCGAGCTGCATTACTTCCAGACCAAGAAAGTATTTCATCCTTCCCAAATCAGACATGTCAAACTCTTTCATCATAGATTCTTTAAATTCTCTCATCATTGTCTCATCATTTCCAGTGTAGATCAAATCATCTACCTACAAACTAATGATAAGACATTTACCTTGTTTGTTGACTTTTGTGAACAGAGTCTGCTCACTCGCATCCTTCTCAAACCCCATCTCTCGGAAATATGAATCTATTCTGCTAAACCAGGCTCTAGGTGCCTGTTTGAGGCCGTATAAAGCTTTGTGCAGCTTGTAAACTTTTCCCTCAGCATTCTTCACCTCATATCCTCTCGGTTGCTCTACATAAACCTCCTCTGTTAGCTCTCCTTGTAGAAACGCGGACTTTACATCTATTTGATAGATAGTCCAACTTCTTTGTGCTGATAAGGCTAGAATCATCCTCACAGTATCCATGCGTGCAACAGGAGCATAAACTTCTTCATAGTCAATCCCATGTTCTTGAGCATAGCCTTTAGCAACTAGGCGAGCTTTGTATTTCTCAATCTTTCCATGTTGATCCAACTTTGTTTTGTAAACCCATTTAACTCCTATGCTCTTAGCTCCTTGTGGCAAATCAGTTAACACCCAAGTATCATTCTTTTCGATTGAGCTCATTTCAGAATACATAGCTTTTCTCCAGCTTTCACTTCGTACAGCCTCTTCATAGCTGATAGGATCTAATCCGGCAAACAAAACAAATAGGTCTGAACCTGCAAACAGAGCAAACAGCGTTGATTGTTCTTCTTCATCTTCGCTTTTAGTTTCGTAATCACTTAACCATGATGGTGGTTTTCGTACACGAGCTTTTGAAGTTGAGCTTACAGGAGCTGCGAGAGTAGTGGTAATAGGGACAGTAACCGCAGCAGGAGAACCTGTACCTGCAGTAACATCAACAGGAGAGATCGTACCAGCCTCTGCTTCATCACCGGAAAAATTCTCTTCTTCTCGTTCACATTGATTTTCTCCCCACTGCAAATCCAGATGAATTTGTTCCTCAGAGCTTTTATCCCAATTCCACTTCTTATCTTCTTCAAAAACAACGTCCCTGCTGACCGTGACTTTCTTGCTCATTGGATCGTAAAGTCTGTATCCTTTCAATTGTGTGCTCATTCCAAATAAAACATAGCTTCGACTTTTGTCTTCAAGTTTTGTTCGTCGAGCATCAGGTACATGGGCATGTGCAATACATCCCAACACTCTGAAATGTTCTACAGAAGGTTTCAGTCCACTCCAAGCTTCCTCTGGAGTCATGTCTTGTACTGAGCTTGTTGGAGACCTGTTAAGAAGATAAAAAGTCTACCTCACAGCTTCCGGCCAGAAATTCATTGGGACATTTTTCTCCACTAACAGGCTCCTCACCATGTTCATCATGGTTCTGTTCTTCCTCTCCGCTACGCCATTCTGTTGTGGCGTGTAGGCTGTTGTCAATTGTCTCTTGATCCCGTTTTCTTTACAGAATTCGTTAAACTAGTTTGATGTAAATTCCCCTCCACGATCTGTTCTCAAACACTTAATTAACAAGCTTGTCTCCTTTTCTACACTGCTTTTGAAGTGCTTGAATGCAGTGAAGGCATCCGCTTTGTAAGCCAGAAAGTGTACTCATGCCTTTCTACTAAAATCATCAATGAAGCAGATAATATACCTTTTTCCACCATTCGAAGCAGGAGAGATTGGTCCGCAGATATCCGAGTGCACTAACTCCAATTTTTCTGAGGCTCTCCATGAGGCTTTCTTTGGGATAGCCTCTCTTTGTTGCTTTCCTTTCAGGCAGTCTATGCAGATAGCTTCCGTTTCAAGAAAACTCGGCAGTCCCCTCACCATTTCTTTGTTTTTCAGAGTTTTTAATCCCGTGTAGCTGAGATGTCCATATCTTCTATGCCAAAGCTGATCTTGGACATCTGCTTTTAGGACATATCTCTTCTTGCTTTTTGGTTGAGAGCAATGTAAACATTCTATTTGATGACATCTTCTTTGATGATCGGACCTTTTGTAGGATGATATATGTTGCAGTGATTTAATTTTATTAGAACCTCCACCCTCTCTTGAAGCTGTCCAATCTGAGAAGATTGTTCTTCACTCGTACGAAAAATACATCTTGTATCACATGACTGGTTCCTTGAAAGATAAGCCTCACACTTCCTTTTCCCACTACTTCCATCTGTGTATGATTTCCCAATCTCACTGTCCTTTTGAAGCCTCTTTCTATTTCACTGAACAAACTTGGGTCAGCACACATGTGATTGCTGCACCGAGTCTAGGAACCAAACATCTTCTTTCTTGTCTTCTAGGTTTTCAATATACGCCATAAAGCATTTCTTCTATCTCTTCTGCATAATTCGCTTGCTTCGTTGATCTCGGACACTCATATTGAAAATGTCCTAACTGATGACATTTGTAGCATTCAACAGTTGCTTTGTTGTAGAACTGACGGCCTCTTCCTCTGCCTCTTCCTCTTCCTCCATATCGTCCTCTTCCTCTACCTCCATAACTTTCATCTGTTGACACTGCAAGTGCATGTTCTTCATCTCCTTCTTTTTTGAATTTTTGTTCATGCACAAGAAGCGAACTTTGCAAGGCATCAACCGAGAGTGAATCAATGTCTTTTGCTTCCTCAATGGAACAAACAATGTAGTTCCATTTCTCAGTGAGCGTCCTCAAGATTTTCTCCACGATCTTGACATCAGTCATATCTTCTCCAAAATTCCTCATGTCGTTTGCAATCACCATTACACGCCCGAAGTAATCTTTGATTGATTCTCCTTGCTTCATCGCTAGGATCTCGAAATCTCTCCTTAGACGATTCAATTGTGCTCTCTGTACTCGAACGTTTCCTTGATACTTTATTTTCATCGAGTCCCAGAGCTGCTTCGAAGTCTCCTTCTGGGTTATCGTCTTCAGAATTGTTCTGTCCAAAGATTGGAACAGATAATTCTTGGCTTTGAGATCCTTCAACTGCATCTCCTCCAACGCCTTCTTTTGTTGTGCAGTCAGAACTTCATCAACACCTGGTTTCTCGAACCCAGATTCCACAACCGTCCAATATTCTTTGGACCAAAGGAGATTCTCCATTAGCATGCTCCAATGATCGTAATCTCCATCGAATCTAGGAAAAGCAGGTTGGGAGAAACCGCCATTTCCTTCTGAACCCATTTCCTCTCTCTCTTTCTGTTTTCCCTTCTCTCTTTCTGTTTTCCTGAAACTCAATTCGTTCCTTGAAGTATGCTCTGATACCAGATGTTATACTACTCAAGAACGATTAAGGAAAACTAAACTTCATTGAACAAAAGCAATGGCTGTAAAAGCCTTACAGGAAAAACGAAAAATGGAGATCGTGGTCTGATCGTGATAAGATCATGACACGTCTGAAGCAAATAACTGAAACAGAACACAAAGACTTCCTAAACAAACGGAATCTAACTAAACTTATCAATATATGCTTCATGGACGAAACCAATCTTCCCATACACGACTACTGGTACACTCTCCGCAGGATTAAGAACAGTACGACTGAGAATCTCTTCGTCTCCATAGAATTCTCCGATCCACCGGAGCCTTCTTATGAATATAAATTGATCGCCGTTGGTCCAGAGATCTTCTTCATTCCCGGATGTGATATTCCTTCATCAAGCTTACGGATTCTTGACACCCGATCTGGAAAATTGCGTCAAGGACCAAGTTTGCTAGTGGAGCGAATATACAATTGCGTAGGACTAGTCGGCGGTAAGATCTATGTGACCGGAGGCTATAGAGAAGACGAGATTCCAGCGGAAAGATTTGATATAAAGACGCAAACTTGGGAAGCAGCGCCGATTCCCGATGAAATAGATAGGATCATATGGATTAATGGGGCAAATGTTTCATTTGACAGGAAGGTTTGTGCTTTAAGCTTTTTGAATGGCATGACTTGTTACGATACTAGAGATGGTTCTTGTGAGAGATCTGAGTTGCCTGATGATGAATGGTGGAATACAGGAGTGTGTGTTATAGACAATGTGCTCTACGTTTACTATTCTAGATTCGGTTTAATGTGGTATGTCTCTAAACTCATGCTATGGAGAGTGGTTTACGATTTGGATCTTGGCAAACCTCAATCCGTTGGAATGACTGAATACTATGGAAAATTGGCGTTTCTATGGGAAAAACCAATTCTTGCTTGTAGTGAAAGCAAAGATATTTGGTGTAGAATGATTGGTTTGGTTAGGAGTGAAGTAGGAATTCATGGAAATGCAGAACCTTCTCAACTTCTCAAGACTGTCCCTCACGTCTATGAAATGTGTTATTGTCTGTCTCTTTCGGGTTAAACATTGTTAGTGTAGGGGTTGTTTTCGGGCTTCATGTGACTGTAGAAACGTCTCAACTTAGTACTCGCTTTTAGTCATTATGATTGATATCATCAAATACAGTTTGTTTACAAAATAAGGAGTGTACTACTGCGTTTTACGTCTTCAACTCTCGATTTATTCATTAATGTTGCAGTTTCAGCATCTTGCTCTCTTTCACTTTTACCTTATCGATTTTACGATGAGTTACATTGTTGTTGCTTGCTCTGTTTCTCTTGCCCCTGTCTATTAAACCGATTTAAATGAAAACTCCTTAACCGAATAATATTCGGTTTTTGGTTACTACCTTAGTACCTTTTATTAACCACGAAAATCTGAAAACAAAAAAAAAAACAACTTGAAAGTTGAAAACTCGGTCACGCCATGTTCAATACGAGCAAAAGGCCCATTTAAGCTTCGGATATTTATTTGGGCCTTAAGCCCATTGTTTCTTCCGTTTTTTTTTTGTACACCACCGAAATAAAAGCTTGATCGCCACGTCTCTACTTTTAATAGAATATATTTATATTTATTTTCTTATTTTTAGTCCAACAAACTCAGGCTATCATCTCTCCGTTAATTAGGGTTTTCTTCTCTATCTCGATTTCAATACCGTTGTTGATCCGCTGAGCTAGGGTTGTTTGATCCCGATAATTGTGTTGCTTAGCTTCGATCTTTGTTCTTCGAATTAGGTTAATTTTTTCTGATTGGTTAAGAACAACATAGGAAAGCGATGCCACCGAAGGTTGTGAAGAGGGGAGGCGCTGCGAGAAGAGGCGGAAGGCTTACGAGATCGGCCCTCAAGGCGCAGAATCCGCCGGTGGAATCCGCCCATGAAGAATCTGCTAATATCGTTGAACTATCTGGCACCGATGTTGTTGAAGCGAAGGAGGAGACACCGGAGGTAGATAAATCTATTGAGGAAGAGAATCCATTAGGTGGGCCGAAGCTATCGGATTCGTTTGATGATTCTGAAGCTGCAGCGAATCCGGATACCGTTGTTCTGTCAAAAAGTAAGATTCTTTGAACCTGGTTTTAAGTTTTATTTCGTTTTTAGAATTATCTAGATAGTTTCAGTATTGTGTTTCATTGTTTTGAGTGATCTAAGTTTCGCTTTGACGAAATTTTTTTACTTAAAAGACTTCCAAAATTCTGACCATAGGGATTACCCAAAAAAAGAAACATATCTGGCCATAGCATGTTTAGGTTTAAGACTTATCTTCTGGGATTGTTATCTGTGAACAAAATTTAGACTACCTGGAATAGTCTAGATGTTTTACTCGCTTTTACTCGCAGAGGAGACTGAGGTAAAGGATTCTGTGGATGATTTCGGAAAAGATGAAAGATTGGATTTAGATGACAATGAACCAGAGTTTGAGGCTGAAGATTATGGTGGGGAGGAGTTTGAAGAGAGAAAATTGGGACAGGAGGATCATGAGTTGGTGAATGAGGAGGACGAAGAACTGGAGGAGGAGATTGAGGTCGATGACGAAGCAGGTGAGTTTGCAGACGAGATTGGAGATGGTCCTGAGGAGCTTGTGAGTGAAGATGATGATGAGCATGCTGATGAAGAAGTCAAGCATGGAGAAACTGTTGATGTGGAAGAAGAAGAGCATCATGATGTTCTCCATGAGAGACGTAAGCGTAAGGAATTGGAAATATTTGTTGGAAGTTTGGACAAAGGTGCTACGGAGGAGGACTTAAAGAAAGTGTTTGGTCACGTGGGCGAGGTGACTGAAGTTAGGATTTTGAAGAATCCTCAGACAAAGAAGAGCAAAGGTTCTGCTTTCTTGCGTTTTGCAACTGTGGAACAGGCAAAAAGAGCTATTAAGGAGCTTAAAAACCCAATGGTAATCGTCTGCACTTTCGTATTTGATGGAGAGTTTGTGTAGCTTTACATTGTATATCATGCTCTTGGTCATTGGGACTGCAGATCAACGGTAAAAAGTGTGGTGTAACTGCAAGCCAGGATAATGATACCCTTTTCATTGGTAACATATGCAAGACGTGGACCCCAGAAGCTGTAAGTATCCGGGTGTTCATAGATATGTCAATAAAACCCAACTCCACAGTTCGTAGTAATCTTGACCATTAGGTCTTTGCTATTATTCCAGTTGAGGGAGAAGCTGAAACACTTTGGCGTTGAGAATATGGATGATATAACGTTGGTAGAGGACAACAACAATGTCAACCTGAATCGAGGGTATGCCTTTTTGGAATTCTCATCTCGCTCAGATGCCATGGATGCTCACAAACGCCTCCTCAAGAAAGATGTGATGTTTGGAGTTGAGAAGCCTGCAAAGGTTTTTTTTGCAGATTCCTTCTTAGACCCTGAAGATGAGATAATGGCGCAGGTACTCACAATGCAGGATCATTTATTTGTTGCAACTTTCATCCTACCATGTCTTCTTTAGAGCGGTGGAGTAGTTTATGGTGGCAGGTGTGGCTGCCACCTATTCGCCTGCCCCCTATTCACTTAATAGGGACTTTTACCGGTTCTGGTTGGTGAAATAGTATACTTTCTAAACCCATATTAAAAACAGACTCAGAATACAATTTCTTTTTGGCCCTCTAACGACATGCTAGATACTAGATTATTGATTGTTGGTGAATCTATTATATCTATCTGCTCATAGTACTTAGTTTCATAATTGTGTTACAGGTTAAGACTATCTTCATTGATGGTCTGTCACCTTCTTGGAATGAAGAACATGTTAGAGACCTTCTGAAAAGTTATGGTAAACTTGAAAAAATTGAGCTTGCGCGCAATATGCCATCAGCAAGGAGGAAAGATTTTGGCTTTGTAACTTTTGATACTCATGAGGCTGCAGTGACTTGTGCCAAATTCATCAACAACTCAGACCTAGGCGAAGGAGAGGACAAGGTATGTATTATTTTTAATGTCCTTATCCTTGTCTGTGCAATTATTTTCTTGCTTTCTAATTCCTCTTTTTTTTCAGGCAAAAGTGAGAGCACGCTTATCTAGACCACTTCAGAGAGCAGGTAAAAGCCGACAGTCTAGTCGGTCAGACCACCGGTCTAGGCATGGGCCTGGACGGTCTGGAAGGAGTTCAATTGCTCGTCTGCCACCTCGTAGTGTTGCTTCTTCTCGGAGTGCTAGAGGCATTGGTTCTCGGGCCCCACCTTCTAGCGCAAAGAGAGCTGCTGGATCAAGAGGACGACGTCCACGCCCACCTCTACCTCCGCCTGCAAGAGCCAGGCCCTTACCACCAGCCAGGCCCTTGCCACCACCTGCTAGGTCATATGATAGAAGACCTCCAGGTACCACTGGACTTGTTGTTTTTCCATGTTCAGTTTTCTTTTGAACTTGAACCTCGTTTGTATTCATGTATCTGATCTTATCTTCCAAATTATGTTTTGCAGTTCCTCCGTATCCAAAGGCTAGCTTGAAGAGGGACTATGATCGGCGTGATGATCTTCCTCCTCCAAGAAGCAGACCAGCTGTGAGCTATAGCTCCAGGCTTTCTCCTGAGAGGCATCTGTCTTACAGAGATGATTATGCACCTCGTGGTTCTGGTTATTCAGATCTTCCTAGAAGTTCTTCTCGCTCTGAAATGAGGAGGCCATTCGTGGATGACCTTTACAGTCCGAGATTTGAAAGACCTCCAAGTTACAGTGAAGGAAGATCTCGTGCTTATGAACCTCTTCCTGGATCAAAGCGTCGCTATGCTGCATTGGTCTGTTTTATTTCTTTCTCTAACCATTTTGTTCTCTAGATTTTTTTATCGTTAGATTTATGATTTTTAACATTAACGAGTTTTTTTTTTCAGGATGACATTCCTCCCCGTTATGCTGATGTCGAGGTTCGTCATTCAAGACCCCGTCTGGACTATGATCCTGCCCCATCTCAATATGGGGAATCTTATGGAGACCGCCCGGACCGGTATGTTTTCCTGCTATGGATATCTTCAGTTATCTCTGGTTGCAATTTTCTTTGTGTCCAAGTGTATTTTGATTTTCTTACTTGCATGTTTGGTGTAGAATTCCTAGATCTAGTCTAGGATATGGAAGCAGCCGAAATTCTATGTCAAGTCATGACTCGCGTGGCCCATACAGCAGTCGTCAGGGAATGGATTATGGAGGAGGTTTGATTCAGAAGTTTCTGTTGTTGCTAAACATAAAGCAATACTTTATCAAGATAAAAACACTTACATTGCTATAATTCCATCATGTTGCTTTTCTTCAGGTTCTTATAGTGGCAGCGATGTAGGAGGAATGTACTCATCAAGCTATGGTGGCGACTTACCCAGAAGAGATGTAAGTGGCGACTTACCCAGAAGAGATGTAAGTGGCTTCACAATCTTGGTTTTTTTTTTTTTTTTGGAAAGTTAAGCTGTGTAACATTGTATTATTGGAATTGCAGGGAGGAGGTTATTCTTCAATATACTCAAGCCGTGGCTTGGGTGGTAGTAGTTACTCTGGTGGTGGTCCAGGATCATACTACTGAATGTGAGTGAGTAGTAATATTTGATTCCTTGCATTTTTAGTTGTGTATTTTGTGCACTGTTTTGGTTTTCTTTGTGGGATATATGGTTGGTTGGAAGACGTATGCATGAATCTCCTCTTGAAAGGTCTGAGCAGGAACTATGTGTGATAAAGTTTGTAAATCTGATAGATTTCACATGGCCGAGGCTGCACAAAAGGGAGGTTTGGCCATGCAAAGTTCATGCAAGGTTCAAAGAAGAAGCTACTGACTGCAAAAGGATACAAGCCAGCTTCAGTGGAGACTGTTGCATCTTTTTCAGATTGGATGATAAGCTGGAGTTTTTATAGAGATGGTTGATAGTTATGAGACTAGTGATGTATCTCTCTCTTTTATTTTGTTTAATCCATCTCTGTCTCGAATAATGGACGGATTTTGTTTGGGGACATACATTTAGCTGTGTTTGTATTGATCCATCCATCAGTTTATAAAAAAGGTTTCTTCAAGAAAACTTCATTAATGTCGCTTTTCAAGCTTTATCTTAGATCCTATTCCTCTGTAAATTTCATATCAGAGATACACTGGAACTAGCAATTTATACACTTATAAAACATAATGAAGTAGGGATACATTACTAGTGTTAGAAAGATGCATGAGCTTAAAAAGCTCTTTGGATTTCTACAAATCTAAAATTGAAAATCACACATAATTAATTTAAGGAGCCTTTCATCAAAAGTCAGCGGATATTCTTCTTGCTTTCTTCTTCTTCTCCTCCGTATGATCTGACATGGTTTTAGCAAATGCTTCCACTATTCGTTGTTGCGATTCCAATATCATCTTCGTCCTCTTCATCTCCGTCTCCATCCTCATCGCTTCTATCTCTCTCGTCATCTCCATCTTCGTCTGCTCTGTTCTCAACAACGTATCTCCAAGTAGCTTTATCGCACTCGCTATCTCCACCATTGGATCATCATCATTATCCTCATCCTCAGTCGTCTTCATCATCATCTCTCTCCCTCGTTTCCCTGATCCTCTCTCTTCTTCAGGAATTCTCACAACCCTAGCACCGTAGTTAGATCCTCCTGCCCCGAGACGACTAGGTCTCGGATTTGCACTCATACCTGAACTTGGATTCGCCGTGTACTTCTGATCTATCTTACCGGGAAATCTCGGACCTGGCTGAGCTATGCTAACTCCAGTCGGTATTCGAATTCTAATTCCGCCGCTGCTACTACTCCCTCCGCCACCACTAGATCCAGCCGTACCATTCCTGTTGAAAAACCTCGGCGTTGTCCTTGCGACTGAGCCTCCTCCTCCGTTTTTGAACGAACCGCCGCTGAATTGATACCTAGCTGAGTAATTTCCGTCGTTTTCTTCATCTTCGTTACTCGGCTTGGTCTCTGATCTATTCTCCATAGCTTCCATTCGCTTAAAATGGACCCAAGAGGATATAAACCTCGCCACCGGCACAGATCTAGCTCGCTGGATCTCGGTACGGTACCTTTTCCGAAGCTTCTCCATCTTGTGACGGCACTGAACCGCGGTTTTCTTCAGCACCACGTCGGGGCAATTAGCTGCAACCGCTTCCGCAACTTCCTCCCAATGATTCGCCTTGAGGTTTCCACGGTTGAGAGCATACCATTTGTCTCTGTACGCGTCAATTAGCGCGATCGTCTCCTCAAGAGACCAGCACGGCGGAGGTAACCGCCTAGAGCTCTTGGACGCTACCGGGACGGAAGCGATCGTCAGATCGGTGACGGACGTTGGTTCTGCTGAGGCATCGTCAAGAGCGGAGGAAGATAATGGTGGCGGAAGGAGAGCTGACGGCGGCGGAGACGATTGGATCCGGCCCGGTGATGGATCCGGAATTGGATCATGATTCATCGGAGAATCCGGATCGGACATGGATCGGCAAAGATCAAAATCTGAGGATTGAAAAAAAAAGTCAGATCTCGTGAAGAAAAATGGCTGTGATGCGATGGCTATTTGCGGCGGCGGTTTCACGTAATATCGAGAAGATAAGGGGAAGAGAGAGTGTGGAGGAGAGGCGTAAGATAATTGTGGGTGGCGGAGGATAAGGTTAGATAGAAGCGTACATTAGCAGAGTTGGTAATAAAGGAGGAAAGCCTTAAGCGGTGGTCGGAGGGTGGTGGGGGCACCGTCGTGGACGACAATAACGCCACGTGGAATAATAACAATATTTGGATCGGGGGAAAAATAAAAAGAGAAAAAAGGGCTGAACTCGGGGACGAAGCCACCAAGCCACCGTAGTGTCATCATGATTGGAGGCTAACGTGAGCCGTGTTTTACGGGACCGGTAGGTGGCGTAGGGTAGACTGCGAACCGCTCTTGCCGTTTTTGGGCTGTTTTAATTACGTTTTTGGCGTCTTCCCCTTTTTGACTTTTCCTCTCTACTCACTCTCTCGCATTTCTATTCTTTTTTGGGAAAATCATTTGTTAATATCATGAGATTAAAATTTAAGGCCTCAATTTCAATTAACAACAGAAAACCAAATGGGTTACCGTTATTGGGCCAGACCCATAATTATTTTACACATTAACACTTTACTTTATTTTATGGATCTTGTAAACATACACATTACACAGCAAGATTCTGACGACAAAAGTACAAACATTATCGATAGTGAAAAAGTGTTAAACTAGCTTTTTACTATTTTAAGTGAGAAACACCCCCAATAATTCGGAGTATTTTTTTTTTTTTTTTTTTTTATAACTTTACTGGGTACTCATCTTCTTACTAGAAGTATTATCCTCGGATGTCAGAATTTAAAAATTCAATAATTAAAATTATGGAAGGTATTTGATCTCGTAGCAAACTTCATAATCACACATTCTTTCAACTTACTTTCCAATATATATAAATATGTGTACTTGTCTGAATGTACATGACACCTTAAACAGACATTAGATATTC
The DNA here is from genome assembly GCA_028015245.1 of Cardamine occulta. Classification (NCBI taxonomy): domain Eukaryota; kingdom Viridiplantae; phylum Streptophyta; class Magnoliopsida; order Brassicales; family Brassicaceae; genus Cardamine; species Cardamine occulta. The sequence continues at coordinate 17,665,527 of CM051377.1, forward strand.
ACTAATTGAACCGAAAAAAAAAGAAAAGTCTCTGTTCCGTAAAATAAACATCCTTTGCTTCCTTCTCAAGCTCTCTTGTTCTTGTGATGGATGTCCCTCTTCTCTTTTGTCTTTTGTTCTATAATAGAACTTTTATTGGCTCTTTTATGATTCCATGTAAACTCTATATTCAATTTATTCAAGAAAACCATTTAACAAAAAAAAGAAAAAGCCTCTGTTAATAAACACGTAAAAGTTATGTGACATGCGTTAAGTGAGTGATCGCTATAATTTACTTTGAATTGTATGGTAGGCCAAGTCAAGGTCTTTGTGGAAAATACCCATAATCGGATGATATATGTGTGGTTTAAGACCCATAAATTAAATATGTTTTAATGTTAACATTCAAAGAGAAGAAGAGAAGAGAGATAGAGAAAAAGAATCTGTTAATGGAAGCTGCTCGAAAAGGAGATGTCGAGTTTTTACTCCGATCAACGGTATCTGATCCTGTTCTCGAGGTTATTGTAATTAACGGAGAAGAAACGCCGTTACACGTTGCCTCCATGTACGGACACTTTAGTTTCGTCAAAGAAATCTTAAAGCTAAGAGAGAGTTTCGGGAGAGAATTGAACAAAGACGGATTTACACCTCTACATATAGCAGCATCCATGGGTCACGTTGACGTCGCGAGAGAGCTTTTGGAGAAGCTAAGTGGTGAGATCTGTTAGATCAAAGGTAAAGAGAGAAGGGTTCCTCTTCATTACGCTGCAATAAGAGGAAGAGTTTGTGTTCTTGATGAGTTAGTGTCTGCAAATCCAGAATCTCTTGAAGAAATCACCGCTCGTGGAGAGACAGTGCTTCATCTTGCGGTTAGATATTTTCAGTTCGAGGGTTTCGTTGCTTTGTTGGAATGTCTTAAGGACTTTGATAAGCTTTTGTGTGTTGAACAAGCAAGATAATGGAGGGAACACGGTTTTGCACTTGGCTGTTCAGAAACGTCAGTACGAGGTATAGGTCTTCTCTAGTTTAAGTTGGTTTTTTAATTCGATTTTGTTTTCTGCGGTTCAGTTTAGTTTATCCATTGATATGAGATTGTAGGTGATTGACTTGTTGCTTGGCTCTAATAACACTATCCCAAGAGATTCCATTGAAGTGAACTCTTTAAACTCCAATGGCTTCACACCTCTTGATGTGTTACATAACTTTGGAGGTGAACCAGAAGACGCAGAGATTCATCAGATCCTCAGCAAATCAGGAGCGGTGAGATCAACAGATCTTGACTCAAGACAAGCCGAAACAACAACAGAGAATGAAACAACACAATCAGAAGAATCTCTGATGACTCACGAGCAATGGCTAGATTACTTCAAGTGCAAGGAAGACAGAGTCTCAACTAACGATATTCGCAGCGTGTTATTGGTTATCGCAATTCTGATAGTCACGCGACTTATCAAGCCGCGCTAAATCCACCTGGAGGTTTCTGGCAAGAAGATTACTGCATCAATGGAAACTGTCAAGTAATTGACATCAAAGAAAAGAAAACCAAACCGGTTTATTACGCAGGAACAACGATACTGGGATCAAAGATTTGGTTCTCTTACGGTATTTTCATCTTCTTAAACTCGACTGGGTTTTTCAATTCCGTTGAACTAATCTCTTTACTCACAAAAGGTCTTCCTTGCTACCTTGAGCTGCAAGTTTCATTGATTGCAATGGCAGCCATTTCTCCTAGTTTAGGATTAGCCATGTTCTTCATTGTTATTTCCGTGGTATTACCTATCGCAGTAGCGAAAATCCCAAGCCTAATTCGGAACCATGCCAAGAAAATCAGAATCTCTCCTCTAAGTAGCACTACAACAACAACCTCCTAAAATCAAAACCTAAAATCAATCTCAAATTTCAATTTCCTCTGTTTTCTTCTATATGCTTTCTTGATTGTTTTGTGTTCTTGAGTAGTACATTGAAAAGACTTGAGTCAAAAAGCAAATTATATTGTTTGGTTTTGTGAAGAGCCATTATTTGTATAAGCTATCACAAGTCACGGTCTCTTAGCCACTCTTTAAAAATGAATGTGATTTCTTTATCGTTACACTCTGTCTCTGCTCTGCACATGTTCTTTTGTTCCCTTTTATAGAATCTGAGAAACAACAAATATTATTCACAAATCCCAATTATTGTACCTTCTTATTATTATTACTAAAGTAATAACCCATGTTTCTCATCTGACATGGGTAACATTTGAATATTCAGACAAAACAAAACATAAATAATCATAACAATTCTGATTATTCAAACCAATATATATTTTTGGATTACTAATGACATTTAAATTCTTTAGCCAGCCAGCCTGTAAAGATGAATGATCCCATCTGTCCACATCTATATAGAGAAAGAAATGTTCAAGAACTCACACTGGCTTGATTTTTGAATATTTTTTTTTTATTCTTAATCGAGATTGATTAAGATAAGATAAGAGACCCTGCCGACTAATCTCTACATCATCTACAACTACACAATTCAATTTTAAAAAAGGCGAAATTGATAAAGTTTTTGGGAAAAGAGACAAAAAAAAAAAAAAAGATTTGGAATTTAATGTAATTCAAACAGCGAGTTGTTGTTTCTGATGAGAAGCTTCATCATCGGTGAAGGTAATGACAGATCTTGGTGGGACAACAACGAGAGAGAGAGGTTGAAGAAGAGTCATTTCCTTTTGAAGATAAGAGAAGTAAGCGTGGAATGTGTTTGGCGTCACGTTTAAATCAAATCCTAACCCGAATAAGAAATCTAACTCCAGAAAATTCATCTCTTTCGTGCTTATTCCTCCTACTTTTGCGTAATACGCATTGTTGTAGTACCTGTTGAATTGCGTAATAAACATTTACAGAATCAGAACTAAATCAAACATTTTTAAAATTAAGACCTAAACATTCAGTTTCAGAGGCACAAAACAGAGAAACAGAGTACCCATAAAGCAGAGGATTGATTGATTGATTTGATTGATTGATTGATTATGATGTCTAAACTAACCAAAGATTCAATTTTACCTATCAACATTTTATCTATGGTTTAGATAGCTTAGAAGAATAGACTAAGATCAAAATATAACAAATTAAATGAAAATATAATGTTATCGAGATTCACACAAAACAGAGCATTCATGAAACAGGGGATTAATTGAAATGTCTTCAAAAATTTCGACCCTCGATTCAAAAGCTTAAATTTTAATGTTGAAAACCAAAACACAAAAAGTGAGAAACTTACAGATCATCGAGGAATTTAGCAGCGACCATGACACTAGTAATGAGGAGACGATGAACATTAAAGGAATTGATGGGAAGTGAAGGTTGTCTATGAGTGAAACGGTCGAGATAAACGTAAGCCACAACGAAGCAAGAAGGACTACAATTAGCGTACTTGAAGATCCTCTCAAGATAGCTCTGAATCGTTATGGTGGGTCGACTCAGTCCATGAAACACTGAGATCCTCTGTGACTGAGTCGTGACTCGCCTGGTCAGATCGTTGGACTCAGCAACTCGCTCTAGTAACGAAGATAAGAAGGCTATTAGCTTCGGCATTACACCTGGATTCTCAAGTTCCGCCATTTTTGTGTGTATCAGAGAGAGAGAGAAAGTTACTTTTTTTGTGTGTGTGTGATCAGATGAAGAAGAAGAGTCTTCTCTTTGCTCTGGTCTGTTGAAATGGCGTGCGTTTATGTTGGTCGTTATATTGGGTAGTAATTATTTATTTATTTTAATTTTTACTTTATTTAATAAGTAAGTATTTTTAGTTTTTATTTTATTTGGATTCAATTTACATTTTTAGGAATGTGTCCCTTTTGGATTTTCAATTGTGTTGTTACTCATTAGTCATTAACTCATCTACCACCGTCGGCGGTGGAACCGAAAAAAAACAAGATATTTCAAAAATAAATAAATGAATAACTCATTAGTATATTGAACAGAAAAGGGAAAGTGGGGGTTTTTATTTCATAAGTTGGGTAAATCATTATTGAATTTTGAAAACTTAAGTTCTAACAAGAGGGAAACCCAATTAGTGCATTAAACACGATATATCAAGTCGGGGCAGATAAAATCACTATCCAAATATTCCATAAATAATTTGTTTACTACATTACTATGTGAGTTACAAGAAAAATTTATGATTATTATGTATGTCTTAATTTTGGGTTTGTGATATGGAGATGGGATCCCATACTCATCATGTTACATGACATGTGGGGAAATTTATTTAAATTAGACAGTCACAATAGTGATCCTACGGAATGCATGTGTTTCTAATAATGTGAATCAATTCCCATCTGGTAACATCAAATTTAATCCTTTTTTAATAACCCAAACAAAATGTGGATTGCTAGAAAAATATAGATATGAATAAATAGTACATCGATCTAAATCTAAGATGCCAAGACGGACAACTAATTTGGAGCATTTCGACAAAGTTCTTAAAACAAAAAGAAAAACAAAAGAAAAGAAAAAAAAAGAAGAAAAAAAAGATTTCACGTTAAAAGAAACAAAAAAATTTAACTTTACAGGACGATATGTCAACTTCTGTGATCATCCATTAATCCCTTTGGAACGTTTCAAATTTAATCGAGTTTATTTGCTTCAGTTAACGATGTATCAAAATGATAGAAGATTTATGAAACTGTTTAGTCTTTATTGTATCTTGTTATAAGTTTTTTAATTTATAAATATCTAGTTATATGTTAGAATGTGAAATTCTTCTATTTGTAAAAAAAAATGTTAATTAAGAAGCGAAATTCAAATTATCTATATATTGAGATATATTGAATGCTGGTGTATGCAAATGAAAATTACATGGAACACAAAGTCTTGAACTACATATATTTTTTACCAACTAGAACATCATTAGATTATAGAATTACAATTTCAGTATTCTTGGTTATCTTCAATCCAATAACTGATTGCATTCATGAACTACAGATTAAAGTAGACGAAAATTTATTAGTACAGGCCTACAGAGTTTATGCTTAATTGCTTACATTATGAATTATTTTGAGATTTCTTTTATATGCGAGTAGTCGAGTACTTATCTGAGGTTACAAAGAAACAATGGGTTAAATATGACAGTCTGGTTAGATGTTAACTGATTGGGATTGGAGTGATGAAAACGTAAAGCATGTCTCGTGAGAGAACTAAGAATAAACGAGATCTTTTTATACATACGATATGATTTAATCTTTGAAATAATATATAGTTTTTGGAGCATTTGGGGATCATCAATAACTCTGTAACGTGTCTCTCGCTTCTCGTATCTTTTTCATACCCAATTTCCATGTCCATGTGCTTACTCCATGTGACTCTCTCCATCCTTCAAATACTCCACTTTTTTTATAAAGATTTACATATAATAAAAATGAAAAGGATAAAATAATTATATGATTCAAAATATTACATTTGAAGAGAGGAAAACTACATTTAGTATTGATGTATAGCACAGCCCTGGTATAGTTGATGTATAATTGTACTTAGTATTATATAAAGATGGACCACATTTATTGGTAGTCTTTACAGTTTTTTTCGTTTGTGAAACTGAAGTTATTTTATGTAAAATAAACGTTTCTTTTATTTCACTATAAGAGAATTGTTTCCCTAAACTTATGCAATATTTCATTCTAGCCCCGTAACGAATTTAGATATCCAGTTTTTTCAGAGTATCTGGATCCGGTAACTTTGGATATGCGGATACAACTTTTTTAAAATTAAATATATTGTAATAAATATTTTGATAAAAAAAAAATTATGAAATTGAGAATTTTCAAAAAAAAAAAATTGTTTTTTAACATATGAAAAATAGATTTGAGTTTGAATGAAAAAATATGGGCTAAATTTTAAAGGTCCAAAACAAAAATACATCATACTAAAAAAAAAAAAAAAATTGAAAAACGGATCCTTATATCCGGTCTAAAATTTTCTTAACATCCGAATTCGGATCCGTCTTACCTAGATATCCTTTTTTTTAGATCCGGATATTTATGCTCAAGCGCACTTCGTTCTGCAAAAATTATATTATTTAAAGTCAGACCAATCATATTTTTTTGTTGTTGAAGATTTTATCAGAACAATCCTTCTTATTTGTTGAAGATTTTATCAGACCAAACCATTCTTTGTTTGGTGGGCCTAGCTATTATCCATTTCATTCTAAGTCGCATACGATAGTTTTTTCACAAATATCTTCTTAAAAGATCGAGATGATAATAAATTATACAAACCAATCGTTGTGTTTTTTTCTCTCCTTTGGGGTCAAGACCAATCTTTGGCTTACACAAAAAGGCCCAGTGGCAGTAACCAATGGTTTGCTGCCACGTCATGATAAGAGAAATAAAAAGCTGCTCAAGAGGACGAAGTTAGGACTCATCTATCAATTCTTTCATCGTTTCACGATTATCTTTTCGAAACGACTATGGGCCTAACATGGGCCTTCTATTTAGTATCTCTCTACTTTTAACCCAACTATAAAGAAAATATTGTAACTGATCCAAACAGTTAGTATCTTTACCGTAATAATGTTGAAATGAAAATCCAAAGCAATCTAGAGATATCTCTCTCTCCCTGAAACTATTGTACTGTTGATCCGAGGAAAAAACAAATCTTTACCATAATAATATCGAAATGAAGATAAACCCAAACAAATCTAGACATCAGATCATAGATCTTTCTTTTTGTCCCTCAAGGTTCCATATGCATGATGCCATGATATTGCTATTGGTTTAGGGAATCAATACCCTATAACACATTTTAACTAAAATCCAAAAGAAAAGACTTTATGTTTCTTCCTCTTTACTTGAATTTTTTTCTTTCTATAGTTCCATTAAGAAAGTATGTTATAATATTAATGAGAGATGTTAATAAATCGTGTAATAAGAGGTGGACCAATATATGTATAAAGAGTGAAGGATATGTGTCAGGGCACAAAATAGGTGGCTTACTCAGTTTACTCACACTCCACTTGTGTCAGGCACACATTATAAGCAGCGAGTCGCATGCCCTGACTCAGTTTCAGCGAGTTCGCCACATTTAATTAACTTTTTTACCTTCTATAAATAATATACAAGTAACCATCTCAATGTTTAAAATAAATCAAGTTATCTTTCTTTAGGCTTCTTTACATTTTGTGTGTACTAAGTAGAGTGGAGAAAGAGAATGTCGTCAATAGTATTTGACTTGGTTCCCTACTACAATGGTCATAATGCATTTACATCTTTCAAGAACCAAGGTGATGATGATGACGATGTAATTTATGATTACACTCCGGCTGCATGATTCGATCATCTATAGTTATAACATTTTCATCATTAGGGAAGAGAGAAGCTTGTCTAGCTAGCCTAGATAACCCTAATTAGTATCATGTGATATATATACCATATATAAGCTAGTTTGTAGCTAGGTTGGCTTGAGTGTTGTTAATACTTGTAGTTGTGAACTCTAATATCTTGTTCACGTTGTAAAAGTCTTAGTAGATGTTTTAAGCTGATCGATCGTCTATTTCAAAAATATATATTTGCTTGTTTTCAAAAAAAAATCTTATCTTGAGCATCGGTATAGTAAACATAAAAAACAAAATTTAAAACTCCAAAATTCGATTATAATGGAATCAGCAATACGACTAAAAATAGACTTATTCTAACCTTTAGAGTAAACTGTAAACTTTTATAAACTGTGTGTCGTATTTTACTATTTTTATTGTTCTTTTCAGAAATAGGACTTGGGATTAACGGGGAACAATAATAAGTTTGAGTTTGTTGGAGTATTAATTTTCCTATCAAAGAAAAAGATCCTGCACCTATTTAAATATAATGTGTTCTTCCTCTAATAAGCAATTTGCTTCGGAATCACTTTTAGCAAAACTTAGTTCCTTTCCAAAAAACTAATGCACTGAAAATTTTTAACCAATATGAACTATCAATGTCAATATAAATAATATTACAAATGTATACTATAAGCGACGACAAGTCAAGAATACATGTAAAACATCTGATAACATATATACTCATGAAAAAACACATGCAATATCAAATATGCAAATATTATATCACACATATCTATCTGTCGATATACATATAAAAGAGAGAGGAAGGGAGATTAAAAGGAAGAGAGACAATCATGGTCAGGAGAAGTGGAGTCATCAGAGGGAATGTGGTTGTGACGACCTTCGTAAGTTGTAATCACCATTCTACAATCTTCTGATAGTCGCTCCACTCTCTTCTTCACCCTACAGTTGTTGTGTGTGCATCTGTAATAACTCCTGTATATATATTTCCACTTACAGTATTTATTTTTCAACATGAATTACACATAACTAGATTCAATTAATCAAAGACAAAACAGAAATGCACGTGTGAAATTTTTGAATTATATGCAAAAAAAATAGTTGGAAATATGTGTAGACATTGCACAATAAAAAGAGGTATAAATAGAAAATATTGTTTGCATTCTTAATGATGATGACTGCCCTCGAGGGACATACAATACATACTAAAACTGCAGCCTACGTACAATCAGTATTCTATAACTATGACAGAAAATATATATAGATATTTATAAGGATGTATAAGCAGTCGTGTCTAGTACTTGTGCTAAGGTTCGAGAACAGTTTAAAGAGAGAATATTATGATGCAGATAAACTTAAGTTCCTACCTCAGCTTTTACGAAACTATCAATTATATACCAAACAATGTGATTATACGAGGACCATTAACTATGCAAATGTTATTAGGAAAACTATTGGTAAAGTTAACTTAATTAAGACTAATTAGGTTTATATATTAATATCTGCAGTCACATATATCATATATATGGCGATATTGTTAATTAGTTACCTGGGGTGAAGGCTGTTCTTGACGACTTTCTGACCATATTTACGCCATTTGTAGCCATCGTCGAGAACATCGACATCGCTTTTTGTTTGAAAACAGAATCTTGGCTCTCTTAGTTTCCTCCTTATCTTCACTTTGTTCTTCATATCTCCACTACCACTACTTGATCTCCACCTGCAAATGCAATCACTCTGATTAATGTATGGGAAGCATTATATATACATTAGGTTTAATCTTATGTCATAAATCTTTGGATCTCAAAAAATTGCAAGGGAAATAGATACGACTAATAATGTTGGGGATACCCTAAAACATTGGAGGAAAAAAGATTCCATCTTCGAATTTAACGAGGTAAATTACCAAGAATTAGAATGGGCATCATTGTTGACTCCACCTCTAATATTCTCCTGATCATCATTAACCACCTTTGATCCCAAGGGTCCTCCACCCTACAAAAACCATATATCAAAACCCTCCAAATTAAAATCAATCGTTACTTAAAAATACAAAACAAGATCATCACATATATGTAAATATATATATACAAAGAGAGATAAGAGACCTGAATATTATTAGAAAACCCTAGAGGTGCATGAGTAGTAGTAGAGGAAGAGTTATGAATGGGGAAAGAAGGAGAAGAGAGAGAAGAGGAAGAAGAAGAAGAGAAGAATGTTAAAACATTGGTTTCTTCAAAAGGAACGAGAAAATTCATATTCTCTTGAATCGTCGTCGACGACGATGTCACTTGTTGTAGCTCGTAATTATTGACTACTCTTCTTCCTCCTCCAGCTCCTTCCATTTAGTGAAAAAAATATCTCAATGTCTTCTGTTTGTGTGTTGACTATAATGTATCAATTAAAATAGTGTATGACAACTAATTTTTTTCTATATGTATTAATAAAGTTGTAAATGTTGCTTTGACGGTTTATCTTCTCTTGCTTTCATATAGAAGGGTAGGGTTTCGTGTGTATGTCCCCACACGTGTCAAAGACCTTCCAAACGTATCATTTGTACCATTCGTGTCTTTGGCAGTCAACTTCATGTGAAGTGTTTTAATGTTTTTTTAAATCATATCGCTAACAAAACAAAAATCTATTCCATTATATTTATATACCCAAAGATATATTCCTTCGCATAATTCAAACATCTATATCCTTGGTATTTTTTCGTACTATGACGGTCGACCATAACGGGTGATTTTAAAGTCATCAATTTTAACATTTTTTTTTTGCATTTTATGAATAATTATTTTCGTCACTAAAACTACAATCCCAATAATGGATAAAAAAATATTTAATTAAATCAATATACGATGGTATGTCCAACTAAATAAGTACTATTCACTTAACAAACAAATCATTTTTTGTATTAGTGGACTAATTATAAAGTTTTTATTTGTTTTAAATCATCTTTTACTAGTGATTTTGTTTGCAATGATTTCACAATTAGACAGTTTTAAATGGTAATGATGTTTGGAATGTTATTTTGCCATCGCCGTTTATTGTCTACTTAATTAGACAATTAACGACTTTACTTTCATTTATTTAAGCAAGTAACTTGCATCATTAATTAAACCTAACCATTCCATAACGAAGCCAAAAAAGGTTTTAGAGTTTGGACTGATTATTATGATCAGCTTTCTGAAGCAACCCAATGAATTAAAAAAAAAATCTTTGAAATTAAATGAAGTAAAGAACTATCTTAATTAATTAAGAAATTTTGGACATGTTGATATCACATGATAATTTAGAGATAGATAGAGAGGAGAGAGAGAAAGATGTCAAGTAGGTAATCGAGTGTGGTGGAGGTACATCAAAGCTTCCATCCATCTCAAGATGTGTCCTAAAGCTGATGATGGAAACGACACCCACAAAAGTTACCTCTTCCCAAATCATGTCGAATCCACCTTCATTATTCTTGTTTCTAATTTGATCCCAATAATTCTTTTTCTTTGTTGAATAATTTCATTTAGATACATAATTTTCTACAAATTATCTAGTTAGCGTCACTTGTTTTTTTTTTATCTTTATATCATTTATTGAAAATCACAAATAAAAACATTTTATGCATATACAATGTTTTTCAAATTTGGTAGGCAAGTACATGATCGAATAACATCTAAACATTGTTTTTTCATCGATTTTATCTTGAAAATATATATAGATATCGATCGTGTATATCGAATTAGTTGGGCTGATTATAATTGGTTAAATTCTTCATAAGACTAGCTAATTTAGCTAAATCAAAATTTCTATAATTTAATCATAATAATTGGTTTTTAAACGTCTGGCTTTTACTTTTCTTTTACAGTATTGTGAAAATGAAAAATTGATAACTACACACAACAACGCACAAACACATCAGGAAAAGAGCAGGACAACTTCCTCCACAATAGCAGCACAAAGCAACAATGACTAATATACCATTTTCGTAATCTTCTTTTTGACAAAACCATAAAACATGATTGAGGTAGATTAAGTTTTACTTTTATTTTACCGGTCCAATCTATTCCGTAATTAACTATCTACATGAGGAGGAACCCTTGCTTAAATAGCCGTTAAAGGAACCATAATACCATTAGTTTATTGATCTTATTCTTACCGACATCTTGTTTACTGTATGTATTTATTTATATGACGTTCATATGTGAAAATTACCTGTTTACTTTTAAAAAATCATCTATAACATTTCGTTTAAAAAAACTATATTTGTTAAGCTTCAAATACAGACTAAAAATATTATCGAAATGTTTTCATTTGGCAAATGATTTGATAACAAATTTTTTTTTAAAAAATCATATATTAATTTAATGTATAAGCAAAGATGCAAATGAAAAGAGAAAGATGAAAGGAGGAGACTAATTAATTTTAAGATCATAGGTTGAGCAAAGAGACAAAGAGACAAAGAGAGAGGCATATTAAAGGGTTACATAACAGGGGATGAATTCCATGCAACAATGATTACACGTTTCAATCAAATCCGTAAGAAATTTTCTTCATTTAATGATGGTTATATTTCTAAGTCATCTTTTTTTTTCTTCTCTTGTAGGTACCCACTTTGTCTCCCTCTCCATTCTCCTTTCGTTTTCTTTTCTTTGTTTCATATTTTTACTTCTTTGAAATTCAAGTTGAGATGGAAAGAGACGAGCTCGTTCCTTTGGCTATAACCCTAACAATAACTATATAGTTTCACATCTTTTAAGTTTTCATACAAGTTTGATTCCAACTTTCATTACTACTTTTAGATACATAATACCAAATTAATCTCCAAAATATAAAATCTATGGAAAGTTCAGGATAATATGTAAGTTTATTAGGATTTTGATATCAAAATTATAACAAGGGAAGTAATGTATTCCAGATTTGATTCCAAAATAAGACCCAGAGGACTTGATGAGCTATACTTCAGGCCCAATTAGCCTCCCAAGCAATATCCCAAGTTAGGACAGAAGTATGATAATAATCTTTCTCTGGCGGAAAATGTAAGGTGGTGTATGATGACGCCACAGAGATAAACAAAACAAGATATAGCTTTACCAAACATCAGCTACTGTTACTTATGTGTACTAGGAGTAAACATCAGTCTGAAACAGAGGATTTTTACTTAGGTTCTTCTGTCCATCGTCTCTTCACTTCGGATTTGGATCTAACTTCTTTAAGATTCCCATCCAAACCATAATCTCTTTCCATCACAAGATTGATCCCTTCATCTGAATACCATCCAACTCCAACACACAACACTCCATCTTTCTTCACATCCACGTAAGCAGTCACACCACCTGGTAGCCACATCACAGACACATCTTGCATATCTATCACCTCTTCCTCTCCAAATGAAACCCAAGTTTCCGGTAAGTTCCTTCTCTTCAGAGCTTCTGTGCACAGGTACACAACTGGAGTGCTTTCACCTGGCTGTTCGAATTCGTCTTCTTCTCCATAGATTGGAGTTGCACTTACTTCAAATACTTTCCATGATCCTGCTAGTTCTGATGGTTGTGTGCGTTTCCTCTGTGAGAACGGTTTTAACTCCAGTGGTGCGTCGTTGTCACTGAGACATGAAACCGTTAGGGTCAGAGACAGTGACATATAAGAGAGAATGATAAATCACAGGTTGGAGTTACCTTTGTTCTTCATAATTTGAAGGACTAACCCACTGTTCTTCATAAACACCAACTCTCATTATCTGTATATCTGCACCACCATTGGCGAATTCTATTGTGTGGACTACTCTCAGTCTCTTATGGCAACCCTTCACCAAACACTGGCCAGGAGATAGGAGCAATGAGCCCTTTATTTGCTCTTACATTGCGGCAAAGTACCAAACTTGAGCAATTAAAACAGCAAAAATAGACAAACCTGTTCAAACTTGAAAGTTGGTGTGAGGTAATAGTTCGATTCACTCATCTCCCCAACAGGGATTGTAACTGGACCTCTGGAATATGATCCATCCTGCGAATCAAGCAAATGGAAAAATTAGAAATTGACACAAAAACCTATTCTCAGCCACCACAAAGACAATACGAACTAGTCTAGTAGTTTCCATGATGATCAACCAAGGGATCCAAGATTGAGCCATACCTCGAAGTAAACGAGTCCAGGCTCGTCTACCATGGAATCCTCTTCCATAACATCACTTGCTTTCAAGTCAAAAGATTCAAACTTAGGCAAACGACTATCTACACCACTCTGATCAACCAATGTCTCCTCTTTACTCTCAGCATTCTGAAATAACTCTCCATGAGGATTCAAAGTAACCCAATTGATTCTCCTCTGTATCTCAGATGATCCTCCAGAAGAAAATGGCAGTGCTTCAATCCTAGAAAGAGTATAGCAATCATAAAGATTCTCATTCTTCTTCTCAATTTCAATAGGCTCCATCTCTGCTGTTATTGGCGAAAACACAGCTCCTACACCTTTCCATATCCCACTTACACTACTCGCAAATGTTCTCCAAATTGGCTTTATCACAGGCTCCTACAAAACCATCGATTTCGATTATATTAGCTAATTTCTTAGACAAATTACACGAATTTGAGAAATTGAAATTGAAACCTGAGTTTGAAGAACAGTCTCAATTTCGATTAACATCGTTCCCGAAACCAAAACCCTTCCATATTTACCCTTTCTTCCTCCTCCACCTAATCTCTTCCCTCTTCTTCTTCCTTTTGGTTTCACCTTACGCTTCTCCTTCTCCGCCATTTCGTTATCTACGCTCCATATATTCTCTTTACTACCTATTAGAGTCGTTTTCCCTTTTTTTCCCGCCGGACGGCTATTTCCTTCGTTTGAATTTGAGCTCTGCGCAACGATTTTTTTCCCGTCGACATCGTTTGGTCGCCGGAAATTGTAAATTTGAGGAGCTAACAGAGCACTGTGAGATCCAAAACATAGATTTTTGCTGTGAGGTATAAGTGGAGAAGAAGTGAAGCTTTTGCAGAGATGAAGAAATGGTGTTTGCATCGTTTTCTGTAGAATCATATAAACGAAGATGAGAAGAACTAAGCCAAGAGACAAGTCTTCTTCGATCGCGTTGAAACGTTGATGATGATTAAATGGGCCTTATCACGGGCCTAAGCCCATAATATTCATAAACTGATAAGTATATGGGCCGTTATTACATAATTCAGTTAGTTCTAAGTGATCCTAAACGAAAATATCAATGCAGCATCTTCTTCTCTTTTTATTTTATTTTTCGGAAACTAGTAAACTGTGATTGGCTAGAGAGGTTACTGGTCATTGACGTTTCCTTTAAGGCCGACAAAGTTAATGGAGCACGAGGAGTTTAGAAAGTTGTTTTCTTTCTTTCTTTCTTTCTTTAGCTTAAAAGGTGTAATGATGACTTTTTCAATCTCGGTTTTAAAAATACCTATCTCGTGTATTAATAATATTATTAGTTCATACATATACATGCATACTGGAGATCAAGACATTGAAAAACTAACACTAAGACGAAATTTAGGATTAATGGTTTAGCTTTCTAAGATTTTTTTTTGAATATATTAGAATTAATGATGTATCGGCGAATGAAGCCTGACCAGACAAAGGTCATCGGAAAGTAGGTTTTCTTTTTCTTGCGTAAAGCTAAAGGAAAGTAATAATAAAAAAACGATATAAATAATGATTTTGAATGTTTTTTAAATGACAAATTTGACAGCGGAAAAACATACAGGAAGGCCATAAACTTAAGAGCTTTGACCAAATCTGATGGTAAATCAGTTTTGAGGATCAGAAGAAGATATATTATTCCAACTGGTGCAATGGTAGTTGTACCCGTTATGTCACCATAGCTTCGTAGCTTCGTATTTATTTATTGTTTCATTTGATAATATATAGATATGTTGCGTTTGCAAATTGGTTTTGTAGTCAGTCGACAACCCAATATTTTACTTGTTTGTTATTCATTCAAGAACAATCTTATATAGTTTTGTCTGTCAAATATTCTTTTCTTGAATTTTAAATTAGGAAGTTTAGGTTTAAAATTGGGTTTGACAATATATAGGATGACACCATAAAATATATTAAAAAAATAAAATCAAATGCATATCCGAGATAGTAGTGTAGCACCGGTTGGATTACCAAACTATAAATACTTTTATGAAAATTTGATAAAGCTGTTGAAGAGGTTACTTAATTAAAGTCGAGGAGCCATGATTCGAGTTTCTTTTCAATGCAATGTTGACTATGATTGATCACTATAGATGGTTTAAAAGGAAAAAAATAAATACTTATATATATATATATATAGTATGAGTTTCGATTCAGGATTCCCGTTTATAAAGAATAATATATGTGTTCACTAACAAAATAAAATGATAAGATATGATATGTATGTTGTTTTTGATAATACCCATACATAGAAATCTTGTAGCTATTACCTTGAGTTCAAGTAAAGGGGGTGGCAATTATCTATGTTCGTGTTCCTTTACAAGCATAAAAGTACGATCGCTTTTTGTAGGTAAACAATTTTAATTTATATAATCTTTTGGGATCTAGGAAAACTTTTAATTTCCAAACTATAAGAACTTCGTATAAGAATCGTAAATTTAAAGTTCCACATGATTAAATATGCAATCAAAATTCTCAGTGTAGAAAATATGAAATACAACCGAAGTAGAAATGTATATATATTACGTTGGATAGAGAAAATAATGCTCTGAAAAAAGTGAATGATGTGCTCGCACAAAGTTTGTAGTGTTGATGGTGGGTTAACACTTAACAGTCTTGAATTCCATTCACAGCGTTATAGATTACACGTACAGTAAGCTATATGCCTATACATACTGATTGCAACATCGTATATAAAATATAAAAGAATGTAAACAAAGCTAGTTTCTGAATTTTCTTGCTGTAAATGTACTATTTCCATAAAGTTTCATATAAAATGAAGGAAGAAATCTCTTTATAGACATGTCACATGTCGATGATTGATTTACAATCTCGTGGACCAAAAAAACCTAAAGAGTAATTATATGCAGTTTTGTCTACCATGTTCTCCTTCTGTTTCATATTAATTGTCGTTTTGTACCTTAAAACTTGTTTTATATTAGTTAGTTTTTCATGCATATGTTTAATAAAATTTCTAATTTTGTCTTTCTTGTTTTAACGTCTTTACCAATAAAATCAAATCAAATAAACATTAATTAGAAATAAAACAGAAAAATTAAACAACTTTTTAATGTGTGTAACAAAGTTAAACTATTAAAATAGAGAGAATACTAATGTGTGTTGAAAATCAAAATTATGATGCAACATCAATATTAAATTGAGAAAAATATAAATCATCTGATTATAAATGATAAATTTCTCAACTTGTTCACAATAAAAGCGTTAAGAAGTGACGAAATTTGTGTAATATTAAAATTGAATTGTTGGATGCTGTGATGAACTTTTTAATTAGGAAAAATAGATAATAATTCTGTATAATTAATAGGAAAAAAACAAACTAAATACTAATTATTTTGTTTTATAAGACTGTAGTAATCACAAAAAGGGCTTAATAGTCGTTGACGTTTGACTTTAAGTGCTAATTTATTTACCAATGCGGCATGACCTAACCTAACCAGTCACTTTTTCCCGGTGATGACTGACGATGACGTCGCTGATGGAGATTGAAGTACACGCGCGGGGTCCTCCAGCATAATTGCCACCTGTCACTCAGGCCTGCCCCGATGACATAACTATAAATATCTCATTTTTTATTTTATTGTTTTCGAAAACCCCCAAAAACCAAAGAAATTAGAAAGAAACGGCAAAAATTTATACGAAAATCTTTTTTGTTTCTTTATTCGCTTTCCACTTGATTTCGCCGTCCGATTACCTCTATCGCCGATAAAATCCGGCGGCGCTCAGTAGATCTTGAAACCATAATTAGTTTCTTGCTTATTTTTTTTTTTTTTTCTGAAAAACTCTTCTTCGTCGTGCAAGAAGAACCAGTTCCGAAGTCGATCGCTATTTGATTCGATTGGATTGAATTCTCGATTCTCAACGGTGATTGAATCCATCATTTATTTTCTTTGTGTTTGTTGAAGGTCTCTCAATATCAATCGTGACTTTTTGTGATTCGCATTGCGTTTGTGTTTTTGATCAGTTTCCGATTTTTTTGATTCCGAAACTTGTGTTTGATTAGATT